>JACEFZ010023250.1:407500-485000 GCA_014155875.1 Cepaea nemoralis | reverse complement strand
TGATGTAACCTTTCCTCAAGAGTGAACTAGGCAAGCCGAGAGAGGGATCATGCTGCATGGGCAACACATGGTCTCTATATTTCAGCCCAGGCTGTGTGCTATGAAGAGGTATAATTCCACCCCTAGTCTTAACTACAAACTATTGTCTGTGAAGATGGCAGGGTGCCAATGTTAAATGTTCAAGTTACAGAAGCACAATAACATTTAAACTCACATAGGTCACTTCTGGTGATACTCCAAGACACTGTAAACCACTTATAGAAACTCTTTAACTAACTCTCAATCTTGACCAGTCAGTTAAAACTTAGAGACAAACAAACCTCAACAAACCTCCATTAAGAGTTAAAACCCAGAGACAAACACATCTCACCACACATTCATTAAAAGTTACAACCCAGACAAGCATTTATAAATAAGAGATCAAAAGAAAGGCATGCCATGACTAACCTGTACATGTCCTGCCATCATTCTCCAGCCTGTAGCCTGGTGGACAGGAACAAGTGTAGCCTCCTTGTGTGTTGTTGCATGTGTCTTTGTGATCACACTGATTGTCTTCTTGTGAGAGACACTCATTGATCTCTGCAACAACAGATTCACTATTTCAGTATATACATGTGTAAATTAAGGCAGTCCCATGGACCACCAATGGGATCTGTTGTATACACCTTCACATATTCCAGGCTATGGCATAATGAGATAGGGTGACAAGTTCTCTTCCTTACTGCCTGTTCTTTCCAGAAAATGTTCCAGAACCCATTTTCTGAAGCTGACTCAATCACAGAGATGTATTTGCTGGACAATATATAATCCTGTCACTGTTGGGCACTGAATCCAGACCAATGTTTTGATAAAAAAAAGTTAGTTGATATCATTTACAGGATGTCGCAGTCAACCCTAGCATTTTTTAGCTGTTCTTGCTTTCTTGGCAAGTTTATGTTCAGTAGTTTTCTATTTTCTACCTAGGAAGCAAAATGTCATCTACATGGGACTCAATACCAGAAATATCGTCTAGAATCGCACTGGCATCTGGTGCCTTCAATAAACTGTCAAACATTTGGAAGTCAAAGACACTCAGCAAACACACGAAACTTAAAATCTTCAACTCGTGTGTGATTCCAGTGTTAACGTATGGATGTGAAAGTTGGAAATCAACGGTAGCTTTAGATAAAAAAATTAGATAATTTTGAGAACAAATGTCTTAGAAGACTTCTTAACATCCACTGGACAGACTTCAGAACCAATACACAAATAAGACAAGAGACTAAGCAAGATACAGTATCCAATTTTATAAGAAGATGCCGTTGGAACTACATCGGCCATGTACTCAGAATGGACAAGACAAGACTCCCCTACCAAGCCCTCATATGGTCACCGGTAGGGAAAAGAAAACGGGGAAGACCAAGAGAGACCCTGCATAGAACCATCATCAGAGAAGGCTCATTCAACGGCCAAGTAAACATCCAAGATCTACAACAGGTAGCAGCGAACCGCCAAGCATGGAGAGCCAGGACTTCTGCCCTATGCGCCGCCTTAGGCTCAAGAGGAAAGACTAACTAACTAAGTAAGTTTTCTATTGCTTTCTGAATGACCGGCACTTATACCAATGTATGAAAACCAGCACAAGACGGTTTGCTTCCTAATCGCCTGTAGTTGTGTTTCGAATAAAGTATGAAGGATTATGAATTGCATTCATTACACTTAACCACAATGTCGATCAGCTTTACTAAAGATGTAAAAAACATTGTCACAGAAACTACAAAATAGCTGAGTTTTGACTTCACATTTCTGGTTGTATTAAACATATTATTTATATGATGATGTTTCTTTTACCTTGGCAAGCATTTGTTCCAATCCTTCTATATCCACGAGGGCAGATGCAGAAAAATGTTCCATTCTCATTACGGCTACATCCATTGGTACAGTTCAGGTTACACACTGTTTTATCTATATCAATATAAAAACAATACTAATAATATGCTTATATAAATTCAACAGTTCTGGAATACAAGCATACAAATTAAAGTATTAACCTCAAAACTCTAGCCACAACAACTTTATGCAAACATATGTCCATTAAGAGAGGCCAGTAATATGAGCTACCCAAATAACACGCTACTGATGGCGGAAAATACTACAAGATCTATGACTGTTTATCTATAGATTATGTGGTTGTTTCGGGATTTGAAATTTAAATATTGAGCACAACCCACTACTGGCAACGCCGATCGCATTCTGGTATGAACCTAAGGCCTATCCACGTCAATATGGAAGCACTATACTCGAGTTTCGCCCTCCCTCGTTTGAGCTCGTCAGTAGTGCATATCCCTGACCGGATCCGGAAACAGTCCCGGATCATGCGTGTGAAGCGGGTGTGTAACTACGTGGCACACACTGGACACACCAAATTATCACACGCGTGATCCGAGACTGTTTCCGGATCCGGTCAGGGATATGCACTACTGACGAGCTCAAACGAGGGCGAAACTCGAGTATAGTGTTTATCTATAATTGTTTAATATTGTAGTGCAAAAAAAGGAACTTTCCTTGAATATGAAGAAAACAGAAACATGGTTATATCAAAGGAAAAGCTGAACCCTAAATGTGAGATAACAAATGGGAAAATATGATAAATTTAAATACCTATGGGCAATTATTGGATGGAAGATGCATAACTGAGATTTAGAGCAGAATAAGTCAAGCTAAAGAGGCATTCCAGAAAATGAAAAGTATCTTATGCCATAAGTCACTATTATTTAATCTGAGAAATAAGAGTGCTAAAAAGTTATATAGAACCTGTTTTGCTGTATGGCAGCAAACCATGTAACATGAATAAAAAAATTAGTAAAAGCTTGGAAGCAACAGAGATGAATGTTGCAAATACCTTGGGATGAAAGAGTGATTAATAATGATTGCCTAGAAAGGGCTAATGAAACTAAAACATTATAAACAATTTAACAAAGAGACAAGTAGCAGTCTTTGGTCATGTGATGAGAAGAAAGTCATTGGAGAACATTGTGACTACCGGAAAGATCAGTGGGAAAAGAAGTAGGGGCAGATCAAGAGAAACAAAGATGGATGGACTAACATGGTGGCAGAGCTGATCCAGAGAACGAAGGACTGATATCTGTGGAAAGTCATGAACAGCTCCGCCAGCTGGCAAGGCACATGATGATGATGATGTCAACTGTAACGTTTTACAAGATATTGCTTTATCCATATATACTATAATAATACCTTTGTTATACAGTTGTTAATCTAGGGATTTGTAAAATGGGATTGGAAAAACATAACTTTAATTCACATCTAACTGAGACTGAACGTGTTCTTTCATTATGAAAGTAGGCAAAAATATTGCAGCAATAATTGCAGTACTTATAATAAAGTAACTAATAGATAGTTACATATATTACTATATATATTGTGATTTTTGATGCCCATCATCCGCCTTTGGAGCATAGTCACTCAATCAACTTCCACTGAAAGGACCTTCTAATCACACTATTATCAGATTTTCTCAGAATTTGTTCTATCCAGTGCCAGCATCTTCCCCTCACCTGTTGATTCAAGATGTGGTTACAAATTAAGATGCCTCTCAACAGATGTGAAGGTTCAGTACTGGTCTAGCACACCCTGCTAGTTTCAGAGTTTGCAGAGTGGCGGGAGAACTCTGCAACAATCTTTGTGGAGATGGTAATTTGGTTCTGGGTTGAGAGATGTCTCTATACCAACCTCACTCCAACAAATTCAGGGCTCAGGTGACCTGGACACCAATGCATATGGCTTCAAGAGTTGATTGAAACAGTCTTCCAGAGGACTCAGTTGAGTCAAGAACTGACACAGCACTCGGGACATTCCCATATATACTCCGTCCCCATCTACAACAGCCAGCGAAGAGTTCCAATACTCATGGTACCAGTAGCAGTCTGATTATGTGTCTGCCTGGCCTTTCCTCCGAGTTTTGAGTGGTTGGCCAGATCCTCTGGTCACTCCCTGCAGCACCATTCTCTCCAAGCGTCATGATCTACCTCATTCTTCTGCACTATACACACAAAAGGTCCAGACCACGTCTGCCTTATCATGCTCCGAGGACTCATCAACCAACCACCCACCCAGCAAACCAATCAGCCATCCATACAAATACAGACTGTTTTGTAACTGCTCACATTCTATGCACCCTCTCACTATTGCTTGAATCTCCTATACACTGGTTACAACTTTGATACTTACACATCTCACACTTGCGTTGGTCAGCAGCCAGTCTGTATCCATCATTGCAAACACATCTGTAGCTTCCAGGTCCATTTTCACAGATATGCTCACAGCCATCATTGTGACTGGCGCACTCATCGATATCTAAGGATGGAATCAATGGGTTAATGATAACAACTGATGGGAACAGTGACAGTGACTCCCCCCTGTTTCTTTGTTGGTTGTTTGTGTCCGCTCGCTTTGAACTCAAGCGTAGTCCATACATGTTGACCATGTTAATGTTGCATATATTATTTGCTGTCCAGCTGTTTAACCTTTCCACATAAATCTTTCTGTCTTTTTCTACCTCTGTTGCTTAATATTATAAAATGTAAGGCTCCTTTCTCAATTTCACATTTTCTGTTGAAAGAGTCTATACATTTCATTTATCTTTTTCTGATAGTTTTGATGACCAATTTTGTAACATGCAGCTGTCAATACCTCATTTTGTTTTTCTTCTGTTCATGATGTTCTCAACATTCTTCTAAAAAAATCCCATCTTCTCTGTCTTCAATTTCTTCACCCTTTCATTACTCAATGTCCAAAACTGCATCCATACAGAGGCAATGTCAAAAAAACAGATATCTACCCATATTACAGCAGAAATAGCACAAACACAGATGGCTACCCACATTACAGAGGTAATGTGACAAAAACAGATGTCCAGCCACATTTAGACAAAACAATAATTTGTTGGTCACATTATGAGAAGACAGAGGCTGGAGACAGTTGTGTGACTATGATGATTAACTCTTAAAGTATGTCGGAATTTGGTGCCAGATTTGCCTGAGTTTTAATTTTCGTGCTAAAGACAATGATTCATTCTCATCACATCTCGTGACTTGCAGTGTTGAGGTGAAGCATAAACAGCGGGAGAGTGTCCGTTTATTGTGCTTCATATATCGAGCTTCCCATGGACTTGATTGTTGCCTCTGTCCATCATTTATATGGATGCTTTGTAACAGTAGTGGAGTATTAGTATCTAGTGGGAAAAGTTACAGCACGATTGAGCATCGGGAGTGAAAGGAGGAGAGATGCTCAAGTCGTGACGTAGTGGGTTGTCAGGGGGCAGTCTACATCCCGGCTTGGAACTGGAAGGAAGCCATGTTGTCACCATCAAGAAAATAAACAGTCTTTGTATTAAAACCAAGTGTTGTTAGTCCTTTACACTGTTACAGGACTAATTATGGAGCCCTAGACACAGGATTCGAACCTGGTGTAATGCGGAGTCGCAAAATGCGGTCTACAGAGTAACAACGCGAAGTCTCAAATGCCGCCTACTATATAACGTCGCGGACTCTAAAAACTATGAAGATGATCCTTGCTCCGTTTGTCTCGATCGCCAGAAACAATTGCGGCACGCTTTTGAACAAGAATTGAACGTAACAAAGTGCGGTTGGAAAGATGGCCAATAAGTTATCTGTGAGTACAGCAACCAAAAGCCCGGCCAGGGGTGGTTGTCTGTAAGTCTTTTTCAAGACTTGATATAACAATTTAATTGGCGTCAGGAGAAGAGTGAAAACCAACTCTTGCCATAACGGGTTGCAGCGCCTGCAAACACCATCCTAACGACTCCTCTTGTCCATTACTCTGGCGAACGTGTCAAGTTCAAGTCAGTAAATCAATATCTCGAACGAGCAGGAGTGTGCTGAAAGTCGGCCCAGTTTGATCATGTCTTGAGCAAGCAGAAGTTTGGCTGAAGGGCAATCCAGCAATCCAGTCGTCTGATCGTTGTGTCAGGTGAGCAAGAACTTTTCAATAAGACAATCAAGTTCAGCCTCAATGTTAATAGATTTCGTTCTGAGCGCTCACAACTAGAAAAAAGAACGTTGGCAAAAGACAGTCGAGACAGCAAATAAATAACTCATTCATGGATTGCCCAATGTTTTCTTGACGAGCCAGACTATCTCGAGGCTCTACTGCAAATGAGAGCCGCTCGCTAATCTTTTGGGCTCTGTTGCGTGTCAGACTATCTCAAGACGTCGATTTGATGTACTCCATCTCAGAAGGGACCCAACCAAGGGTTGAAGTACTGTACTGAGCATCCCAAGAAGAGAAACTACCTGAGAAGAACGAACGAACTACCTGAAGTGCGCGATTGGTTTCAACTAATACAGCGTTGAGTTTGACCTGACGGCGAGCCTAGGAGAATACGTCGTGCTTGGATCGAGAAACAGAAGTAGGGTAATTTATAAACCTAGTAACTGATTGAACTGTTCTTATGGAATAACTGATTTGTGTTTCTTAAATTAGTAAATTACAAATGTGAAGTTGTTTGCTTGCTCTGTACAATAATATTTCAGCATGGCGGAACAAGACACCTTAGCACAAGTTTTGACGGGGGTAGGAACAGCGGTAGGTAGACTTAATACGATAATAAAACAACAGGGAATGGCAACAGAAATTGTTAAGTTTAGTGGACAGGCCAGAGAGTTTAAGAAATGGATCACTTCCATAGAAAAATATGCGTATTTAGTCTCAGCAACAGATGAAGAGAGAATGAGACTTGCGTATCAGACGGCAACGGAACCGGTTTCGGATCATATAAGAAGAAAGTTAGAGGCTAGAGTGGATGAGACATGGGAACAATTCAAGGAAGACCTAGCACGGAAGTATGCAGAAATAACGGATCCACAACATGCATTTTCGGTGTTGAGACAGGCTAAACAAAATAACGGAGAGACGGTACAATTGTTCAGCGATAGGTTGATTAACCTGGCTGAAGAGGCATTCTTAGGACAGAATGTACGAGGAGAAGAGGTGGAGAGGATGTTAGTCGGGATTTTTGTAGATGGCATAAAATCCGATGGTTTGAAATTTAAGCTGATGAGAGAAAACCCTGAGAGGTTATCACAAGCGGTAGATATCGCGGTACAAGAAGAAAATTTGAGACGTAGATTCAGATTGAGAACAGGACGAGAAATAGGAACTAGTCGAGAAGACAGAGTTGAGGAGCCCATGGAAATAGGACAAACAAGATTCGGATGGAATAGGAGAGGAGGTATACAGACGTTGCAAGGTAGAAATAGAAATGATTATGATGAAAGAAGAAATATGAGATACCCTACAAGTGAGACAGTAGGCAACACAAATAACACAAATATTGTCTGTTGGTTTTGTGGTCAATGCGGACATGTTTCTCGTTTTTGTAATAACAGGCGTGTCCAGTCGAATACACAGGGTAGACATGACAATAACAGATTGAATAGGAATGTTGAAGGTAGACACAGGAATTTTACAGGTACAAGAACGCAGGAAAACCGGCGCCCTACCTATTAGAAAGGACCTATGATAGGAGGGTAAATAATAAGGTCCCAAGGTTTAAAGAGTATGTTAATAACAGACATAGGGGGACGAATAGAGAATGCTCACAAGTAGATGAAGTTAAGCAATTTATAGAAAATAAAACAGATTATAGCTCTTGTATAATAGAAATAGGAAAGTATAGAGTTCGTACATTAATTGATTCGGGAGCTCAGGTTAGTGTAGTAAAAGAAAGTTTTCTATACAAAATAGTGAGAAATTGTAGAGTATTTAAGAGCCATAATAATTTACACTCTGTTACTGGACAGAATTTACAAGTAATTGGACAAACAATGATAAATTTTAAGTTAGGAGGGATCAACATAAGACATCTTTTTCATGTAGTGAAGGATTTAAATAGAAACATGTTGATAGGAAGAGATTTTTTAATAAAAAATGGAGTAAGACTTTTTTTTGATTTACATAAATTAAAATTCAGAGACGTCTATATAGATATGGAAGAAGACATGCATATATCAGCACTAGTTAGAGTTAAAATGTCCACGACGTTAAAACCACAGTCGGTTAATTTGATACAAGCAAAGCTGAAGAGAAACCCATATTATGTGGCAGGAAAAACAGTCAGAATCACTGAGTTGCAAGAGGAAGTAATTGGTGAGCCTGGTTTGGAAGTTCCAGATGGAATAATAGCGTTGGATAAACACTTAACCTTTCCAGTGATGATTATCAACAACACAGGTAGAGAAATTAAATTATACAGAGGATGTGTGATAGCCAAACTAGATCATAACATTAGTGACATATTGGCAACGGATAGAGTAGAAAGGTCGAGAACAAGTTATTCAGAAACTTCTAGTGAAAGAGTTAATAACAGACGCGGACGCGGAAGAAGAGGGAACGTCAGAATGGATGAATTGATCCATCCATCCAGAAGAAATACAGTTCAAATACATTCACTAGACAAAATGACAAGGGAACAAGAATTGTTGGCACAGTTAAAAGCTCCGCCAGAAAATAAGGAAGTGTTAGAACAACTTATAAAGCAAAATCAAGATGTATTTGCAATTAATGATTTAGAATTGGGAAAGACACGAACAGTTACAATGGAAATAGATACGGGAGATCATCCACCAATTAGTTTAAAACCATATAGAACTCCATTAAGAAATAGAGAAATCGTGGAAAAGGCAATAGAAGAGATGTTGAAAGCAGGAATAATAACAAGGTCGAAGTCAGAATGGTCATCTCCGGTCGTCATCGTGGCCAAACCTGATGGTTCGAGTCGCTTCTGTTGCGATTACAGGGCGTTGAACAAAATTACCAAGAATGTAGCGTACCCACTGCCAGTAATTGATGATATTTTGGGGCTGCTTAATGGCTCTACATATTTCACGATGCTGGATGCAAGGTCAGGATTCTGGTGTATTCCGATGTCGAAGGACGCGCAAAAGAAGAGTGCTTTTTGTACTCATATGGGTTCTTACGAATTCTTACGTATGCCATTCGGGGTTCGAACGGCGCCATCTCACTATATGCTCTTAATAAATGAAGTTTTAGAAGGTATGCAAAAGTTTGCACTAGCATATATAGACGACATACTTATATTTACAGCAGGAGATGTAGAGGATCATTTAAAACATATTAGACTAGTGTTTGACAGGTTAAGAAGGCATGATGTGAAATTAAAGCTTAGTAAGTGCCAGTTTTTAAAGACAGAAACAAAATACTTGGGGTATATTATAAATAGAGAAGGTATTAAACCAGACCAGGACAAGATAAAGGTTATTAAAGAGTTACCTCCTCCAACTAACGTTAAGGAAGTGCGTGCGTTTATAGGAACTTGTGCGTATTATAGGCGGTTTGTCCCAGCGTTTTCAAAGATAGCAGAACCTATTACAAATTTAACAGGCAAATACGCTAGATTTAAGTGGGATGATGAGTGTCAAAAAGCGTTCGAGTATTTAAAAAACAGCTTAACACTGGTACCACTATTGACGCATCCAGACTTAAACAAACAGTTAATACTGTACACAGATGCTTCGGACAATGCAGTAGGAGCATGTTTGGTTCAACCATATGAAGGAAAAGAGTCTGGAATACCAGGGGTTAAAAATGAAAGGCCAATCTACTTCTTATCTCATAAACTTAGCAAATCACAACGGAAATGGACGACTATTGAGAAAGAGGCATATGCCATTCATTATGCTCTTCAGAAACTAAATTACTACTTACATAACGCAAATTTTGTTATTAGAACTGACCATATGCCTTTAAAGTCTTTTTTAGAAGCTCCAGTGCAGAACAGGAAAATACAGACGTGGGCATTGAATCTACAGGGATACAACACGAAAATAGAGTACATTCCAGGTAGGATTAACACATGCGCTGATTTGTTATCTAGGATTCCGTACCCACAGTCATCAGGAGACACAGAAGATGAAGCTGAACCAGAGATAGACGACCGAAACTGGCAAGTAAATATTTTAGATTCTGCCATAATAAATAGGGAAGAATTTGAGAGTTTACCATCGGATCAAGAGTCTGAACATAGAGAAGAAGACCTACAGTTAGCACAATTTAATATGAAAGAAGAACAAGAGTTGGATCCAAAAGTCATACAAATAAAAGAAAAATTAAGAGAAACGGAAGATAACAAATATAAAAAGAATTATTTGGTTTTACAAGAGGATGGACAGTTATACTATATGTGTGAAAGGAACGAACAGCTAAGGAAATATATTCCAAAACATTTAGAAAATGAAGTTTTAAAAGCATATCACAATGAAAATGGACATCTCGGTCGGGACAAGTTGGTGAAAGCACTTACGAGCAAATATTATTGGCCAAACTTGTTTAAATCTGCATGCAAATATGTAGATACGTGTGAAAAATGCAGATTAAGGAACATGAAAACAATAAAGTGTCCCTTACAAGATACAGATATTCCTCAGTTCCCAATGCAAAAGATTAGTTTAGATATATCAGGCCCACACCCTAGAACATTGTCAGGAAACGTGTATTTAATTCATATAGTAGACGTCTACAGTCTTTGGCCGGAAATTTATGCAATTCCAGATAAGAGCGCAGATACAGTCATTAATATTTTTTTACAAGAGTTCGTACCAAGATTTAGTTGCCCACAAAGTATACTTACGGATAATGGTAGAGAGTTTGTAAATAAAAAATTCGAAAAGTTATTAAAAGATTTGAATATAAAACATATAAAAACCTCATATTATAGACCTTCTTCAAATGCTAGAAACGAACGTCAACATCGGACGTTATACGACGTTATAGCAAAGATTATTGATGAACATGAAAAAGATTGGGATCTATTCTTAGGACCTGCCCTTAGCGCTATTCGTACAAATCAAAATGAGAGCACGGGATTTTCACCATTCTATTTAATACACGGGAGAGAACCAATACTACCTATAGATAATCTATTAAAACCGAGACGGAAATATATGGGAGAAGAATTTCAAGAGACCATAATACAGGAAATGCATAAAGCACACGTAAGATTAAAGAATAATATATTTAAAGCTAGGGAAAGACAGAAAAAGTACAAAAATGTAAATACAAAATTACAGGAGTTTAAAGTAGGTGATAGAGTTTATTACAAGAAGCATAGAAGAAACTCTAAGTTTGATGCTCGTTGGATCCCAGGTTATTACGTTTTGGAAAAACTAGGTAATGTATCGTATACTATCAAGAACCAAGTCACAGGACATGTGGCAAGGGCACATGTAGAGCACTTAAGAAGAGATGAGGAGGAGAAGAGAAATGAGAATTATAATAATAATTATGATTCAGACACCGGATATTTAGATGAACAAGTTGTCAGAGGAGCTACAGTAACCCCAAGTTTTAGAAAAGAACCAGCACAAAATCAGTTACTAGCAACTCCAAGTTACGAAGATACTCAAGAACAGACGATTCCGAAAACAATAGAAGAAGAAAATGTGAAGGAAAGTTATTATGATAGTATGGAAGAAGAAATAGGTGCTCCATTTAAGAATACTAGGCAAGCAGTGAAAAGAAGAATGGATAAACAAAAATATAGAGAAGTGAAAAGACAGAGGAGAATTAGAGATTATTCAACAAGCGGTGAAGATATGCCTCTACTAGAAAGGTCCTTAAGAAATGATGATAGACAAATTAGATGGGATGTTGAACAGAAGAGATTAGCGGCTGCTAACGACAGACATACAGAAGAAGAAGAAGAAATGGATGAAAAGTCAGAATCAAGTAGTAGTATGGAAGAAACTAATAACTTGTACGAAGAAGAGGATATTGATGTAGAGTTAGCACTTATTCAAAGAAACTTGGAGTTATTGAAGAAGTGGAAACGTAGGAGATAGATAGATGGAGAATACTGCAGATGGCAAGTTATAAGTTTTAGGATTTAGAACTGAAAGTGGTGCTTGAAGAAGTATAGGAAACGGTGAAAGGATTCTATGAGTACTTGTTATAAGTGGTCTTGAAGACTAGTTAAACAGTGAGATAACTAATATAGAGGTAGGTTGAGGGAGGCATATATAATTTTTCTCTTGGTGATAGAATTGCTGGTTGAATTTTAGGTTTCTACTTCTTGACTTTTCGTAGATTGGACGAATTAGGTATTGTACTCTATAGCAAATAGACAAGTTTTGTATTGGTGCTAGAAATGCCGTGTTTAACGATAATAATTAAGAAGTTATAGTGATGGTTGGTCCAAGGGAAATAATTAGCAGGCCGAGTCACAAGTTAATTGATAAGTAGAGGATGGCTGCTACATTGAGTTGACATTGGAATAGTCGCCACATTAGGAATAGATAAAAGGAGTCAACCTGTAGTTTACAGTGCTTACTTAAGATGATATTCCAGAGGTTATAGTGTGTTAGGAGTTAAGATAGAAAAAGATAGAAAGTTAAGAGGGGAAAGAATCAATAGTACGGTTAGTGTTGATTATTGATTTTCTTGTGAAGAGAGAACAGATATTGTTCTAAATTAGGATATTGGTCTGTAAATAACAGATACATATACTGGACAGTGAGTTGTTGTGTTTTCACGATTATAAAAGTCGAATGAATTGTAGGAATAAATAGGTGTTACATTGAATCGTATAAGAGGCCAATGTGGATGGGCCACTGTACGTAGTAATTTTAAGAGAGTTATAATTGTTTTGAAAACTGTGTTTTATTGAGTCTAAGTTTTATGAGTCATGAGTCATATATAATATGTTTTTATGCTTGAGTTGGTACTGGAAAATGATGGCTATTATTTGATTGTTTTATGAGTCATGAGACATATATATAATATGTTTTGTTTTGCTTGATTTGGTTTTGTAAAATGTTACTTGATCAATTGATTTAGAATAGGGTTATTGTGTTCCTAGAGTTTTGGGTAAAAACTGTTGGTCCGTAAAAGAGACCAATAGTGATGAGTAGTAATAGAATGTTTTATTCTGATTTGATAAAATGCATGTTATGTCATTTTAAAATGTGGTTTTTCTTTACATTAATTTGGGGGTATGACGTCTTGTGTTGATTTTATTTCGATTACATGAATGGTTTTGTATATTAAGTTACATGGTTAATGAATAAGTTATAAAGTTAGTTAAGTAAGTTTAATTTTCAAATATATGGGGCTTTGTTTAAGGCTTTTCGTTCAGAAAAGAGTTAATAAAAACTACTGAGGGATAATATAGAGAAATATTCTCTTTGTCCACTGATATAAGGTTGGGGGAAGACTGTAAATGGCAGTATATAAGTATGGGATGTACGGGGGCAAGATATAGGTGCTGTGAAAAACCAGCGTTAATTATATTAAAAATGTTCATAGAATATGAACATGGGCTCGTGGTTAAAGATGAGATAACGAAATATAGACAAGATTGTGGATGGCAATATAAATGTTGAATATATAAGGCTTGTGAAAACTTATGTCAAATTGTTTTATAATGAACAAAGATCTATTTCATAAGGTGTATTTTAAAAAAATTATTTAAAAAAAATAATTTTTTTATTGGCAAGGGAGGTAAATGTGAGTGTCTTAAATATTCATTACTGTATGTAAATGTGGTCATGTTGAGTATTCATTCTTTATACTTCTCACTCGGTGCGCACCGTTTCTTTACTTTCTCTCACTACATTGTTTTTGTACATCCTGTGTTCTGGAAGAGTGAGGAATTTTATAAGGTCAAAAAGGTATGATAACGATTTTACGAGCTGTGCTTATGATGTGTATATTTTATACAGGAACAACAATAAGAGCCAAGAACGAGCCAGGAATATATAACTGTATAGTGGATAACTATGATAACTAAATAGCAAGGGAAAAAGTTGAGGAAATAGAATAGTTACGTAAGTTGGAGTTGGTTTGGGGAGGATTAGAGGAACTGTGAGAGGTAAGGAAAAAGAGGGAATAGAGTGAGGGGATTAGGAGTAAAGATTTTTTCCTTTATAGGAAAAAGTCTTTAGAAAACATAGGGAGGTGTAACAGTAGTGGAGTATTAGTATCTAGTGGGAAAAGCTACAGCACGATTGAGCATCGGGAGTGAAAGGAGGAGAGATGCTCAAGTCGCGACGTAGTGGGTTGTCAGGGGGCAGTCTACATCCCGGCTTGGAACTGGAAGGAAGCCATGTTGTCACCATCAAGAAAATAAACAGTCTTTGTATTAAAACCAAGTGTTGTTAGTCCTTTACACTGTTACAGCTTCTTCGTCTGGTTTCATTTGGTCTGTACATCACAGCTTGTTGTGGTATACTGTTAGTTGGTAGCCTACTTATATGGCCGAACCATTTAACTTGCTGTTTTCTAATGAAATCAAGCGCTCCTATATCCCCAACTTTAGTCCTGATTTAATCATTTCTGATTTTCTCCCTTCTTGATACAATGAGTATGGTTAATTTATTTTAATAATTGTCAAAATTATTCTGTTATTAAAACTAGTACTAAAACTATATTGGTACTCTAAGTAAAGTAAAGAAAATAAAAAACACTTTTACACACCCTACGACGCATTTAGTGCAGGAGGCTAGACCCATATTTGTATAGACCAAACCGCACTTGATGAGTGATGTGGTCATTTTTTTACTTGTTTGTCATCTTTGTATTTGATTTTTGTTTGTTTTCTGTTATTTGTGTGTTATCTGTCTTTATTTATGTTATCTGTTTATCGTCTTTGTTTAGAGATGAACTGGCTGTTTCATGGGGGACTGGTGTGTTGACATTCTGGCGGCGGCATTATGCACAGTGTATCTGTGCGGGCTGTTGTTCGTCAAGGCTCCTGTCTTTTCCACTTTTCACATTGGGCAGTGGTAGGCGTTTTGTGTGATATTCACTGGCAAAGGAACGGAGCATAATGGGTCGACCCGTTGCTGTGAAGTTGGAACTGCGAATAACTAACTAACGTCTTTGTTTTTGTCGGATGTCTCTATTTGTTTTATTGTTTTGACATCTTTGTTCATTTTAATAAGTTTGTGCCTCTGCTGAAGAAGGCTCATCACTGCAACATCTTTTTGTGACAGTAATCTTTGTAAAGCTCATTTTCACCATTTCAAGAGGTTTTACCTATGATATCTTACCTTCACAAAGACCTGTAGCCAGATTTTGTGTGTAACCTTCCTTACACCTACAACTGTAGTTGCCCACATTGTTGTAACAATCTTCTACAGTCAGATCACATCGATTCCTGGAGTCTGCACATTCGTCAATGTCTGAAAACAACAATAATGACAATTGGTAATGTTATTCAGTCTGGACATTGTATTCATACAGAAAACAAATCACAGGACCCTGCCATGATGGACAACACCAGCAAACATGTAGACAACTTCAACAGCAACAAATACGGTGAATGTTAAGTAACCTGTGCTGAAAGTTGTGAGTAACTTGACTTGTTCATCATCACGTAATAAATTTGCTTATTGTTATTCTTAGGATGTAGACAATATTAATACATAGTTATTCCAGAAATAGTTTCACAGAGTTGAGTTGAGTCAACAAGTACCATTACAGCACTCAAGACATTCCTATAATACTCCGTCCTCATCTGCAACAGCCAGCGATGAGTCCCAATACTAAAGGTATTATGTGTCCGTCTGGCTCACCCTAAGAGTCCTGAGTGTCCGCTAGATCCTCTGGTCACTCCCTGCAGCACCAGTCTCCCCAAGCTATAATGATCTATCTGTCCTTCTGCACTATAAACATGATTCCAAAAGGCCTTGGCCTTATCTGCCTTATCATGCACCAATACCCCACCAAGTGATGCAGACCCAGCCAATCTGTCCGTCTGCTCATTTCCCAACTCACCAGCATGTCCTAAGTTCAATTCCTAGGAGAGGCAGGATTATTTCTTTTTTGAGGTTGATTTCATCTCACGGAAATGGGTACCAGACAGTTTTCACAATTGTCTGCAGATTTCCTGTGAAGGAAAAGCAATGAGGAAGAAAACTGGTCACCCCACCTCATTACGCCATGACTTGGATTATGTGAAGGCCTAACACTTCACACCTCAATGACAGTATCTCCATGTAACAACCTTCACCTTTTAATAATACAGAATGTGTAATAGTAATGGAAACATGTGGCAAAACAAAAGAAAGCATTATTATATATTGGCCAAATGTAGCAGATTGTCTTCGCAATAAAAGCAAACAAGACACTTGCAACAAGCAATAACAAAAGCAAAAGATACTTTATGGATCGCTTAAATTTTCTAATTGGTAAACATTGAAAACAAGGGAAACAGAGAAGGATATCCATAGTATTTCTGTACATATTCAGGCATGGATTGTTAAAGTTATAAAAATAGTGTTCCACTGTCACAAAGTATTAAGTTGCATGTTTTAAGATCATTACAAAATCTCACCTGAGCAAACTCCGTTGTCCATTAGGTAGCCATCTGGGCAAACACAGCTAAAAGAACCAGGCTCATTTACACAGACTAGTCCATCAGCACATGTGCCAGAATCTGCACACTCATTCACATCTTTATCACAATTTGTCCCTGACCAGTGCTCGTCACAGACACATCCCCGAACTTTGTCACAGGTCCCTTTACCTCGACAGTCACAAGTGCTGGAGCAGTTGTCTCCAAAGCTGGGGCTCTCACATTCTGGACATCAAGAGAGATTTGGAAATATTTACAAAAATTTACTTGATGAAACAAAACATTGAAACAGACATCTGTATGTTCCTAAATACCTAAGCTGCATGATAATAGCACAGTAGGCCTACAGTGCTATATGAGAAAGTTGCTAGAGATGGATAATCTAACATGGTTTTTCCCACCTCCCCCATCCAAGACAACCAACAAGATTGTGAATGCCTGTCACTACATCATCATCATGTGCCACGTAAGAGCTCATGTCTCTCCACAGATCTCGGTATTTGGTGTTCTGGATCTATTCTACTGATAACACCTTCTCTCCCCTTCCCATTTAGACCATTAAGCATAATTTCACTCTGTCCTGCTACCGCTGTTCTTTCCAGTCATCACAATGTTCCTCTATGCCTTACTTCTCATTATATGATCAAAGAACAGTTTGTGTGGCAAAATGATGTAAATTATTCTGCAAAACAATGCCTTGATTCAATTATTCCTCTCAATATCTCAATCTCTTTGTCAGCAAATAAATATAAAAAGGGAAGCGCTCTACATATTAACACAATTTTCATTTCAAACAGAATTATATGCTTTTAGAAATGTCACCAAGTTTAAATAATTAAATGCATAGCATTATAAAGTTTATAGTTTATTCTTGGTGGGAGCATTAGAGTAGCTGATAGGGAGCTACACTGATGTCATGAGCATGGTCGGACTAGGGATCCCCACCTGCGTTTGTCACCTCCTGCTGTAAAAAAAAAATACAACTGTCATCTACTGCCCAGAGTACTGTGCGTCATCTGCTAAAGCAGTTATTCTTAATAAGTGGGGAATTTCCCCTCTTCCCCCCCCCCCCACGGGGGAATTTTAGGGTCTCCAGGGGGGTGGGGGGAGGGAGGGAATTAAGATGATTTCCAGATCGCATTAATAAAAGAACCGATTACTTGATATTGTTTTTCCCTTCATACTTTACAGTTCTATACGTCTCACCCTTCTAAAATTTGTTGTATAAAGTAAGTAGACCCACAAATCATGGTTTATGTGGATGTCTAGACTTGTTTTAGTATGTGCTATTAAATTTAGCTTCCATTAATATGTATACTGTGTAGGGGCGGAGGGGGGGAATTTTTAAGTAGGAAATACAAAAGGGGGGATGGTGTTCTGAAAATATGGTGAAGGGGGGCACGGCCCAAAATTTTAGGTAGCAAATACGAAAGGAGGGGGGGGGGGGGGGGGGGGGGGGGGGGGGGGGAGTGTCTGAAAATATAGTAAAGGGGGGGGGGGCATGGGCCAAAAAAGGTTGAGAACCACTGCGCTAAAGTGAGGAAAAGACCGACCATGATTCCTCCGTGCACTCAGGTCTACAAAATGTGATGGCCCTGCCACATTACTAACCCATTGCTGATTCCTGCTTCAGGACATGGTTTTACAGTGTTATTCTCAAAAACCTTCAATACACAGCTTTACAGTTTTATTCTCAATAATCTTCAGAACATGGTTTTACAGTTTTATTCTCAATAATCTTCAGGACATGGTTTTACAGTTTTATTCTCAATAATCTTCAGAACATGGTTTTACAGTTTTATTCTCAATAATCTTCAGGACATGGTTTTACAGTTTTATTCTCAATATCTCAGAACATGGTTTTACAGTTTTATCTCAATAATCTTCAGACATGGTTTTACAGTTTTACTTCTCAATAATCTCAGGACATGGTTTTACAGTTTTATTCTCAATAATCTTCAGAACATGGTTTTACAGTTTTATTCTCAATAATCTTCAGAACATGGTTTTACAGTTTTATTCTTAATAATAATAATTTATTTTTTTTGCGTTTGCTTATTTGAACTCAAGTGTAGTGCTACTATTCTAGTGCACTGAACTGATTTTTGCATGTGGATTAGTTCTTCTAATTACAAGTGTCCCTCACCATCAGGTGAACCCACTCTGACTTCCAAGCTGATTGTAATTTACGTTCCCACGTCAAGGATGAAAAGTCACCATTTAACTCCAACTGACCGATGGAGGGGTTGAACTCGCTACCTCAGCAACAGCAGTCTTAATAATCTATTTTTAATGTTTTGTTTCCTTGTTTTTGCCTTTGCATGTAGGGATGCATGATAGTATGAAAGGGAGACTCAAAACAGTTTGAGAAACACTGCTTCAGAACATTGTGGCCCACTGTAATACAAACGTCTTAAGAGGGCGAGTCTATAAGGAAGTCACACGTTTCTGTGGGATGGCAGGTAAATGTAATTGGTGTTTTATATAGGTGTCACTAGGTGACAGCAAGGTTGAACTTTATATTCCCATTCGCCAGGTGGTGCTAAGTGTCTTATGCGCATGCGCAGAGCATAAACAAAATGGTGACTGTACTTACGGAGTGTACAATCAAAGAGCAATGTGCTGTTGTGCGTTTTTTGTGGGCAAAAAGGACTGCCTGCAAGAGACATTCATAACGAAATACTTCCTGTTTAGGCTGACAAATGTTTGTCCTGTAAAGCGGTGCATAGCTGGGTAGAAAAATTTTCTCAAGAACGCTCTAAAAATTCAAGGTTACACCATCAGCAAGGAAGGTTATGCTGACAGTGTTCTGGGATTGTCAAGGAGCGCTTTTAACCAATTTCAAGAAGAAAGGTGACAATGTTAATTCTGAATCATACTGTTTTCTGTCGATGCTTCATGATGCAATTCAAAGAAAACGCCCAGGACTGCTGACTAGAGGAGTGTTGCTTCTTCATGACAATGCCAGATCACATACGGCTCGATTAACTCAGGAGAAAATTAACCAACTAAGGTGGGAAGTTCTGGAACATCCACCTTACAGCCCCGACTTAGCCCTTAGCGATTTCCACCTTTTTGGTCCACTGAAAACCCACCTTGGCGGGAGACATTTCGCGAATGACACCGAAGTTGAACGTAAAGTAAAAACGTGTTTAGAAAACAGAGCACACAGTTCTCTGCAGCCGTTTTGGGAGGACTGATAAAATGATGGGATAAGTGCATCAATGTTGGTGGAAATTATGTTGAGAAATAAAGGGACAATGTATGTATAAAAATAAACTTGTTTCAAGTAATTATATTTAGTTATTTCGCTACTGTCATTTGTGACTTACTTATTGACTTCACCTCGTAGTTTGGGGTCAGATGAAGCATGCAGATGAGACAAATCATAGTGATGCAAAATTTAACATGCACATATAAATGCAGCAGATTAAACAACTGTGTAATAAAAGAGAGAAAGATTTTACACATCATAGTTTACAGATACAATTGCACATCAACAGAACAGCAGAAATACAATTATCCTTGCACTGATTCACTAACTACACTGATAAGTTCACTTATCACTCTTTAATACAAACATTGCCAACGGTACTACATGGTACAAGTCCACTTCTTATTCCTACACAGCAAACAAATCACCAGACATTTAAACTCTCTACCCACCCAAATAGTACTAGACATTTAAAATCTCTACTCACCCAAACACGTGACCCCGTCTACAGCCAGTCTGTACCCAGGATAGCATGAGCATTCAAATTTGCCCACTGTGTTGGAACAATTCTGGCTGCAGGGAGAACTACTTCCCTGGCTGCATTCATCCACATCTGGAATTGAGAATAATTTTGTATTGCATTCAGTATATAATGAAATGTAAGGCAAGCTGTCACACATGCATGCACACGCATGCACGTGCACGCACACACGCACGCACAGAGAGAGAGAGAGAGAGAGAGAGAGAACGAACGAATGAATGAAGGAACAATCTTAATTTTCAAAGGGTTAAGAATTGGGCACACAGGCCCATCTGACATTCTGCACTTCCAAGAGAGAGAGAGAGAGAGAGAGAGAGAGGGGGGGGGGGGGGGGGACTGAGATAGGGAGGGAAAGAGAGAGAGTGGCAAGGAGAGAAAGAGAATGAAGAGAAAGAGGGAGAGGAAGTGGAGAGTTAATGAGATGGGGAGGAGTGGGAGAGAGATAAAAGGGAGAAGGGGAGAGAGGAGATCTGGGAAATCATGCATCAGGACAAGGGAAATTATTGGCCTATGAGTTGTTATATACACTGCTTCAGAACATGACTTTAGAAGGGACATGATCACCCACAAACCAGCTGGCCCAGCAGTATGTAGTTATATAACATGTGTCTATGTCAGCCAATGAGTATCACATTGTCATCTTTCAGTGGGTATAGAGGTGGCTGATGAGACCTACCTGACAATGGAAAACCTCAGTTTCAGTGATGGCAGGGGAATGCTGACTGTTGATGAGACAGCAGTAGCTTCAGGTTTTTTATACAGCAAGTCTCTGTGTAGCTTCTTTGATTCACAGCTGCTGAAAGGTCACTGCACCAGCAAAGATTTGTCTACACTAGGCCGAGAGAGCAGCAGCCATGTGTTCCCATTTTCAAAGACAATAACTATCTATCTAGCCCACTGACTCATTTTGCACAAACATGCATGAATATATATTGACATATACACACATAGTTCTTAACTTCATAGATATCTAAGGCATATCAGTTATCAAAAGAAAACAGATTCCCATAAATCTTCTCTTACTGTTAGTGAACTCCAAGAGGTAGTTTGAATTTCTGGGAATTCTGTTCTCACAAAGTTTGCATATAAACCTACACAGCATGTAACTGGCTAAAAGTATCCCCTCAACTTGTATAACCACACTAAGCTACATTACACACACAGCTACATGTAAACATTTACCAACACATCTGCTAGGATCACTGTCACTGATCCTGTACCCGATATTACAGCTACAAGACACTTGACCATTGGTCACTGAGCAGACTTGTTCACACTGTCCACACTGTGATGAGATGTTGGCACCTGGAACAAACCAATCAGGGTTAGTTACCACAAGCTGAAAGTATTGGCTATTGGATACAAGAAGCAAAGTTACTGCATTCAGGACATGCACATGTATACAGGCACATCATTTGCCTCAGCAGAAACCAAAGATGTAACCTCATTGCACTATAACTGGATACACATCTAACAGCATCATCAACATCATCATCACATAGAAGGTCCATTGCAGAACGGCACTTTCATCATGGCTGGCTGGAAAATGTTTTCATCCATTGCCAGTTGTCCTGCTCCATATACTCCTGTCTGAGGTGTCCTGCTCCATACACTCCTGTCTGAGGTGTCCTGCTCGATACACTTCTGGCTGAGGTGTCTGCCAAGTCCTGTGTCCATCTTTGCACTGGTAAACCTGGTGCTTTCTATGACTATTCTCTCCCAGCCACTGAGACGTTTTATATGGCCGAAGTGTTTCAGTTTCCTAGACATGATGCTGTTTATGAGCTACTGTTCTTCAATGTTCAGATCTGGTAGTATGACAGTATTTTACTCCTTCTTGGTCAATTGTATTCTAAGAATGTTTCTGTAATATCTAAAAATCAAGTACAGCAAAATGTGAGATCGCACATAACTTGCACAACTGGTGCTTAAATCATTCCATGGCAACGCACAATACATTGATCAGTTACTCCTTACATGAATACATCATTGCTTAATTACTCCTTACATGACTAAATGGCATGACTAATTAGTAGAAATGTGTGGAATTATGTGGAAGCTGTAGTTTTACAGAAGAGTAATGAGAATACTGTGGATGGATAGAAAGACCAATGAGAATATCTTGGAAGAGATCAACTCACACAGAGAACCAGTTACTCACATCAGCAGAAGGCAGTCCACAGTCTTTGGGCATGTTATGAGAAGGAGAAAGCTGGAGTTGGTCATCACAATGGGGAGGTTGAAGGGGAAGAGAGGCAGGGGGAGACCAAGTGAGAAGATGCCGGACAGCTTGACATCATGATATGAAAGAATCTTGGGTTCAGAAATAATTTGCAGCACAAGAGACAGAAGGCTGTGAACACACATGATCATCAATGCCACACATCGTGGACTATAAGAAGAAGACATGACTAAAATACTTAATACTTATGAGCACTTTCAGCCACAGACAGTGGCAACTTTTACCCAGCTTGTCCTAGCTGTGGCTTTCAATGTTTATGTAACATTAACTCTATTTCTCAACAGTTCTTATTGTAAAACCTTTAGTCTCAGAATGTTATTTTAATCGTTCCTGGAACAGAAAGAGTTAACAGACTTGTTGCCCTAATCAAGAACTGAATCAAGTCATACAACAAAATTAAGGTTAACAGCAAAGATAAAACAAGTGCACAAACATTAACAGCAGGCATTTTTATCATAATGAAATTCAGAAGATTAAAATGACTAAGACCATTCTGAAAGAATTGATAATTTCTGAAGAAGAAATAAGAAAAGAAAAGAGCAAAGGTGGATAAATACCAGAAGAATATGAGACAAGAATGTATACAATTACATGATGGATATCTCACCAATGATACATGTTTTCCCATTAGAGCTCAGTGTGTAGCCCTGTTTACATGAACATGTGTAGTTTCCTGCTGTGTTTGTGCACACCTGTGTACAGCCTGATGTTCTCTCTTCACATTCATTTATGTCTGTGGGCACAATTGACACACATCAATGGATAGTCAAGATTACAAGTTAATAATTGCAACAGTAAAATAATAGCAAAACGTTACATCTATCTCAACAGACATGTATATGTTTTATTTAATAAATGCAACAGTAGAATAATGACAAAATTGAGAATATTCTTAACAGACATACCTTTTCCCTTCTTCTTCTTCTTGATTCTTTAGTTGAGACTCACATATTTATAAATGTATTGTATAGTATTCAATTAAATCATATTTTAATGTAATTGTGGAACAATGTCACATGACAGCTAAACATTTGTTGCAGGAGTATTATTCAACATTTGCAGAACAGAAAAATATTTTGGTCTATATCCGCTCCATCTGAAGACAAACTCTATGGGGATATCAACAGTCTCACATGCACTGATGCTTTATTTGCATTTTTTGTTCATATTGACATCTGAAGGTGAACGGAGAATAAATCATATTTCTCGACACCACTGTTAAATACTTAATGCCATCCGCATCTTCATACACCGTACAATCTTTATACTGCAATCAGTACTTACTATATAGAGTTCAACCTTATGTTAAGTAATATGTCTTCACACTACTGCTAAATACTTAATGCTGTCAGTAAATACTATATTGTACAACATTACTTTAAGTAATATGTCTTCACACTACTGGTAACTACTGAATGCCATATGTGTCTGTTATATATTTTACAACCTTACTTTAAAGTAATACTTTTTCATACTTCTGCTAAATACTTAATGTCATGATCACCTACTGTAAAAATTAAGTTTGTTTGTACTGTAATATTTCTTCACACTTCTGCTAAATACTTAATACCATAAACACCTACTATATAAACTACAGCTTGTCTGTAATGTAATATTTCTTCACATTTTTGTTTAATACTTAATACCATGAACATCTATATATATAAAACACGATGTATTTATGTGCGTCCGTTCTTTATGCGTTCACGAATGGTCCATTCGATTGAGATGAAATTTTCTACATGTTTTCTTTTCATTCACATGCAACCAACTGTCATAGTTTTTTAGTGTACAATTAGCTATTTACTTACTAAAATTTAATATTTAAATTTACATTATCATTTCTAAATAGCGAATGGACTTAACATAAGAAAAGATATTTCAAGGGGCATAACTTTTAATAACATTGCTATTATTTTATATATAGATTGTTGCATTGTTTTCAAAGATTTATAAACTCTTTGTCTACAGTTATTTACAGGCATATGAGTTATAATAAATAATGATATAATCTTTAAGGCATTTTCAAAGTTTTCATAAAAATAATGCATCTATTTAAATAGTGAAAATTTTCTAACTCATCTTTTTATTTTTCTTCAACAGCACATTAATTTTTTTAACATTCTCATATGTATGGCGCGTTACACCCACGTTGGGTATTTATGATGCCCCATGTTAAACATTTCCTCAACGAGTTACTTTTCATGCATTTTAATGCTTATTGTTCTTTTGTTGTCAAAGAATTGCTTCATAAGAGATGTTGAATGAAAGAATGTATGAGAGGAAATAGAGAAGAAGGGCAGAATGTAGGACGGGCCTGCGTGCCCAATTCTTAACCCTTTGAAAATAAAGATTTTCGTTCGTTAAAAAAAAAAGTAATTTTTTTGTGAGAGAAAGTTAGTTGCATATCACTTGCAGTACTCTGCAGTCAACCCACCGCCCACCATTTATTGGCTGTTCGTGATATCTTGGTAAGTTTACTTTAGATAGATCTCTTCCAATCATATTTTCTACTAGCAATCTATCTATTCTTCTATTCTATCTATATTTTTAATGGGAACGGGCCGAACATAGATAGATAGATGGATAGATGGATAGATGGATGGATAGATAGATAGATAGATAGATAGATAGATAGATAGATAGATAGATAGATAGATAGATAGATAGATAGATAGATAGATAGATAGATAGATAGATAGATAGATAGATAGATTCTCGCCAGGGTGAAGCCGGGCCGGGTCAGCTAGCCTACTATATAAAATACAGCTTGTCTGTAATGTAATATTTCTTCACATTTTTGTTAAATACTTAACACCATGAACATCTACTGTATAGAATACAGCTTGTCTGTAATGTCATATTTCTTCACATTTTTGTTAAATACTTAACACCATGAACATCTACTGTATAGAATACAGCTTGTCTGTAATGTCATATTTCTTCACATTTTTGTTAAATACTTAACACCATGAACATCTACTGTATAGAATACAGCTTGTCTGTAATGTCATATTTCTTCACACTACTGGCATCTGTGGTGAAGAGGTGTTGTTTGTCCATCAAGAATGATGATGACCATTCATTTCATCCAGTGGGGTTGAAAGTATGGAGCCGTGAGTTCTGAGATGGCTGATAAGGCCTATTTTGGCTCGAAATGTTCTTTGACAACGTGGGCAAAGAAGGCTTGACGTTCCAGGAGGAGTTTCTCCTGCAGTGGTTTTTCTGTCCAGTCTCTTCTTCCCAGCTCTTACAGTCCTGGTTGCTTCACAAGTGACTGCACCCTTGCGTAATGATGTACGCCACGAATTTCGGTCTTTGGCAGCAGTCTCCCAGGTGTCTAGATGAAATTCCAAAAGCTTTTAGTGAAATTTTCAGTGTCTTTAAAGCTTTCCTCTGGCTGCCTTGGGAGCGTTTGCCACAACGCAGCTCAGAGAATCCCATATTCATAATCGGCTGCAGCCAGTTTGGTAGCAGACTGCCTTGTGTTAATTTTTAACAACAGCATGAGCGTTTGTCGTCCAGAAATCAATGGCAAACTACTGAAAGTACACGTGCCTAGTAAATCACAAACAGTCAATAAATGCTGGGGTTGATTGCAACATTCTGTAAAGGACATGCAAATAACTTGTTCAACTTCTAATTACCTAATGCCAGGAATATTTACTATATAAAATGCAACCTGCCTGTAAAACAATATTTGTTCACATGACTATTGAATACTTAATGGCACACATCAGTTCAGAAGTTAATCAGTGACTGAATTTATCAAGGACACAGTGGCCAGATGTTTCTAGAGGAACATGACTTTCTACGCCACTCAGAATGGCACATGATATCAATTGGTTTTCAACACAATAGAATACAATAATTACCAACGCAAGCTCTGGGGTTTGTCTGGTTCAGTCTAAACCCTGGCCTGCAGTAACAACTGTATGACCTGTATGTGTTCAGGCACCCTTGCTCGCATGTTTTGTTGTTGAGGCATTCGTTTATATCTGTAACAGAAGGATACATAATCAACTTAATAAACACAGGGAAAATAGTTTCCTGTTTCTGTATTACAAAAGAAATGAACAAAGTTGCTGAGGCAATAAAAGCCATGGGTTATGTTTTTGTGTGTGGTGACATGTGCTCACTTTGAACTCAAGCATAGCCAGACTGCTACTACTTCTAGTGCACGGGACTGATATTTGCGTGTGGATTAACTTTACCTATTACCAGTGTCCCTTGCCATTAGGCAAACCCACTCTGACTTCAGAAGATAGTAGATAGTACTTGTAATTTACATCCCCAAGTCAAGGACGAGAAGTCAACATTTTAGTTCAACTGAGCAGTGTAGGGATTGACCCTGGTCCCTCAGCATCAGCACATCGAATGTTTAAGAACGAGAGCTCTTAACCATTCAGCCATGCTGACCTCCATGGGTTATGTTACAATCCTTGCTTCTGCAACTGCCGTGTGTCCCTAAATGGAGTACACATTCAACTGCCTTGTGTCCCTCAATGGAGTACACATTTAACTGCCTTGTGTCCCTCAATGGAGTACACATTCAACTGCCTTGTGTCCCTCAATGGAGTACACATTCAACTGCCTTGTGTCCCCCAATATAGTACATATTCAACTGTCTCACTCCAAGCCCTCCTTTCTTTGCTACCTCCTGCAGCTCCCTCCATGTCCCCCAATATTATTCATATATGTCTGTAATTCTGTCCTCCAAGTGCTTTAAGTCTCCCTATAATGACTTCACCCCTTGGGTTCAGTGGACGGAATCTCTAGTTATAATGTTAACAGGTTTTCCAAATTGTGTCCTTCCCAACGCCAGCATCTTTTCATCACCTCTTGATTCACTGGGATTTTATTAGTTCTCTCTGTGAGCTCCAAACTGGTGATTCTTTCATACCATTTTAGTCCTAATCTGCAGAGACATCAATTAATAAGTGCCTGTAGTTTTTTAGTCACTGTTTTAGCCATTCATAAGATTTCTGGTTCTTATAACAGTGCTCATTGACATTAGGGTTCAATCCATAATGAAGGCTGGCTGCAATGAATCTCCAACACTGTCTGTCTCTCGCTTTGATTGTATATACTAATAGACTGCTGTTTGTCCATCTTTTGATGTTATCTTCCCACTTGCATTGTTGTCTACCTCTTGCCTTCAAACGTACCCTCCAGTATGGTTTTTATAAAAGTGTTGTGTCTTTTAATAACCTGATGTTACCAGTTCCCATCTGTACTGTTTTTACTTCACAGAACATGTTTAATATTATCTTGTAGTATGTTTATTCAAAAGCAAATCAATGCCATGGTTCTAAAGTTGAGAAAACATTACAATCCTGCAAATACTGAGGACTGAACCAAGGACCACCACTGACCAACTGCTCTAACAACTATTATGCCATAGTTCTTAAAGTATGACTACACTCATGACATTAACACATTCTCATGGTTTGCTTGAAGTCTTCGAGGTGAAGTGGTCAAGCCGTTTTACTCAGGCTCCGAAAGTTGTGGGTTCGATTCCGCGTCGCATCCTTCGGTTCAGTAGTTAAATTGTTTTAAGACTCCTGTGGGTCGTCGCTAGAGCTACAGAATTTGTGCTTTGTGCAACGCTTTCCACGCTGTGGAAAGAGACTGAGCCATATGGGATAAAACCCGGTACAATGAAGTCAACCCTGTCGACTTTTAAGGGACTTTTATTTAATAATCACTATGTTGAGCTTAAATAAATCATTTATGAACTGCTTGAATTAATCAGTAGTTCTAAACTTCTATAAATTATTGTGTTCTGATAAAATTAAAAAATTGACTTTGCCTGAAAGTTATTAAGTATGTTCTGTGTAAATAAATCAGTTCTTATCTTCGTTTATAAATCTAAACCTTGTTCAACTGCAGCATGTTGAAACCAAGATCTTTATACTGATATTAGGACCTGTTAAAGATAGTGTTACTATACAAATGGTGGATTGAAACACACAGAACTAATGCACACGTATAAATATATAACTGTCAATAGTATATCATGGCTTGGGGAGAATGGTGCTGCAGGGAGTGACCAGAGGATCTGACCAACACTCAGGACTCTTGTAGGGCGCACAGTCAGACTGCTACTGGTAGTGTTAGTATTGGGACTCTTTGCTGGCTGTTGACTATGAGGATAGAGCACATATGGGAATGTACAGAGTGCTGTGATGTTGGTTCTTGACTCAACCCAAGTCATGTCAATGGTATGAGATCCAACACTGAGGCAAGGATGTTGAAAGTAAGACCAGGGTTCTAAGTCCAGCCAACCTGAAATGGGCAGCAGGAAGTGTTCTGGCAAGTAAAGACTGATAGTCTGTGTAGCGTAGTGCTAGCTATTTGATAATTTCACACTCAAAGTTTGACTTAGACTTTCAGAAATAGAAAGACTATTCACTGCCGAAGACAAGATCAAAAGGCACGTGAATCTAGGCCGTATGAAATTACTGGCTTAAGAAATGATCAAGTATTCTAACAGTGACTAGGCTAAGGAAGGTAAGGTTGACAGCAATACTTTAAATACAGATTGCATACCTATTTATCCTGCTACATGTGTCCTGGGAAGTAAAGAAGCCCCCAAGTCTTGCACTGTCTCACCACAAGGAGATAGACAAGACTATATAAATTCAGTACAATCTTTCGCTCTGTCACTCGATAGCGCTTAAGTAAACTTATAACAGAGTTGCTAGTTCGAAATTTCCAAACTACACTCAAATGGTTTATTTTATATAATTTTGATTATGTTTGTTCTGTCCTATTCTTGAAAAATAAATATATTTTACTGAGCCAACCTGTTCGGTCTCTAATCACTGTAAGGTGCTAATGATGCAATGGTCTGATGTAGGTCTCCTGGCATAGGAAGGGTTTGCCAGGCACTAAGCTGAAGTTCTATGCCAACGACTCATCTTGAACAACTGTTGTATCGCTTCTCGTCTCCTTCTCGTGCTGCTGATCAGGGTGTTGCACTACAGGTTCACAGTGAAAGAGGGCGCCTTGGCTTATATTTGTTCTATGATTATTGTTATTGTCCTTTGGTATTTGTCTATATCTAGGCTGAGACTTGACAACTGTGTCTTAGTGTTATTAACTTCTGTTGGCAGCTCTAGAATGATTATCACAACATTTTTGACTGACTGCTGCCTGGCAGTATGTTTACTTCACTATATTTGTAAACTATTATTAGGTGAATTGTAAGTCAGGTCTTAGTCAGATATGACTGAGCTACCGTATGACAGTAGACGGTACTACCTGCTTTCTGTCAGTGCCGAATGTTGGGCGGCGCTTACCAAACCCGACACCCCACATTGTGCCAACGGCTTCGGGCGGAAGAGCGCAATTGGGAGGGTACTAGCCTTATCCTGGTGCGAGGAAATGCAACCCAAAGACAAAATAAGTCATGGCAGGGCAGACCAGACCCTAAGCCTTGGTTGGCAGCTGGTCTAGGATCGAAGCTCCGACAGGCGGACAGTTAGAGCATTGCTTTGCTGATCCGGCAGCTTCTGCAGCTTGTCTTGTTCCAGATTATAGGTGTCAACCTTCCTCTGGAGTGAACTAGGAAGGCCGAGAGAGGGATCATGCTGCATGGGCAACACATGGTTTCTTTATTTTAGCCCAGGCTTTGTGCTATGGAGAGGCAATAACTCCATCCCTGGTCTTAACCGGTCTCGGAATCAAAGCGAGAGGCAACTGTTACGGGTTATAAGTCCTTGTCAGTTGGCGTAGACATGGGGCGCCACGCGTTGCCTCTGACGGTGGGAGACAACTACAGGTGTCACTGATCAGCTACCGCCCGCCTCAAACTGGGCAGCCCCCAGCCAATTGGGTGCTGATCCGCCACAGCCTGCCTGCTTCAATGGTTGCTTGGGGCTAGGACAAAATCTGAATCGCAGGCTGTAAAACCAATGCACTAGGTACTAATAAAAAGAATAGAAACCTCAAGCTACAGCTTGCAACCTGGAACGTGAGAACCATGTGTCCAGGATTTTCCACTGACTTGACAAATATTGACGATGTGAGAAAAACGGCTGTGATTGATGCTGAACTCAATCGTCTTAACATTGATATTGCTGGCCTGCAGGAGACTCGCCTCGCTGAGGAAGGGTCACTCAGGGAAAACAATTACAACTTTTTTTGGAAGGGAAGAGGGCAGGCAGAAAAAAGGCAACATGGTGTGGGCTTTGCAGTGAAGAATTCGCTACTGGGAATGATTGATATCCCAGCTGGAGTTAATGAAAGATTATTATCACTGCGCTTGGCAACCTCTTGTGGATTTGCCACCATTCTCACTGCATATGCACAGACACTCGCTTCCTCTGATGATGTGAAGGATACGTTCTATGAGCAGCTAGACTCTGCGATCAAGGCAGTTCCAAAATCAGACTACATTTATATGCTCGGTGATTTCAATGCTCGTGTGGGCAAGGACTCGAGTTCATGGCCAGTGTGCCTTGGAAAATACTACATCGGTCGGATGAATGATAATGGGCAAAGGCTGCTGGAGCATTGCACTAGAAATGACCTATGTATTACAAACTCCTTTTTTAAAACAAAAGAGATGCATAAGGTCACATGGAAACATCCAAGATCTAGCCATTGGCATCAGCTGGACTTCATTATCACACGGAGACAACATCTGAACCATACATCATTAACTCGAAGTTACCACAGTGCTGACTGTGATACAGATCATTCTTTGGTTGTTGCAAGGGTTAGACTGAGACCAAAGAGAATCTACACAGCTAAACACAAGTCTAGCCCCAGGATTAATATTACTAACACTCACGATCCTGGAAAGTGCTTTGAATTTCAACAGCAACTTGAAGACGCTTTCAATGATACATCAGAAAGTTGTATAGTAAATGATAAATGGAGTAAACTTAAGGAAACTATTTATAAAACAGCGGTAGGGGTTTACGGCACTGTGGATCATAAGAGGCAGGACTGGTTTGCGGCAAACAGCCAGATACTGCAGCCCTTGATTGATAAAAAGAAGATAGCTCTCTTAAGAAACAAGGAAAGACCAACGCGTAACACTCTGAGTGAGCTGAAGCAAGCGAGGAAGGAATGTACAAAAGGCTGCCAGGCAGTGTGCGAATGACTATTGGATCAAGTTATGTGAGTCCATTCAAATCGCAAGTGATAAGGGAAACATCAGAAGCATGTATGAAGGGATAAAGAAAGCCTGTGGTCCAATGATCAAAAGAAGTGCACCGCTGAAAACCTTGACTGGAGAAATCATCACTGATAAGAAACAGCAGATGGATAGATGGGTCGAGCACTATTTAGAGCTTTACTCAAGTGAGACCAAGCTAGCGGATGATGCCCTCAACGCCATAGAGGCCCTGCCAACTCTTGACCACCTGGACACACTTCCCACTATAACAGAAGTTAAGTGTGCTATAAATGAGCTTGCATCTGGCAAGGCTCCAGGTAAGGATGGGATTCCAATAGAGGTAATCAGGAGTGGGCAAGACACACTCGCTCTACAGATCCACCAGCTAATAGAGCTATGCTGGCGAGAAGGACAAGTCCCACAGGATTTCAAAGATTCAAACATTATAACGCTGTACAAGAACAAGGGAGATCGGAGCGACTGTAACAACTATAGGGGTATCTCACTTCTGTGTATTGTTGGGAAAGTATTTGCCAGAATTGTCCTGCACAGACTTCAAGTCCTGGGAGATCAAGTCTACCCTGAATCATAGTGCGGCTTCCGTCAGAACCGGTCTACCGTTGATATGATATTCTCATTGCGACAGATGCAAGAAAAATGCCGGGAACAAAATCAGCCACTGTTTATTGCCTTCATCGACCTCACAAAGGCATTCGATTTGGTCAGTCGTGAGGGTCTGTTCAAAGCACTAAAGAAGATTGGCTGCCCACCAACTCTTCTGTCCATTGTGGAATCGTTCCACACAGGCATGAAGGGTATAATCAAGTTTGATGGCTCAACTTCGGAAGAGTTTGAAATCAAGAGTGGAGTTAAGCAAGGTTGTGTACTAGCCCCCACCCTCTTTGGGATATACTTTTCACTTCTACTGAAATATGCCTTTCGTGATCAGGATGACGGTATATACATTCACTCACGCTCAGATGGTGGCCTCTATAATGCTCAGAGATTGAAAGCCGAGACCAAAATTAGCAGGGTACTAATCAGAGAGTTGCTTTTTGCAGATGATGCTGCGATTACGACTGTAGCAGAATGTATTAGTTAGGTGTGCAAAGCTACAGCACGCTTGAGCATCAGGATGGAATGAGAGGAAGGATGCTCAAGTCGTGACGTGGCTTGTTGTTGGGGAGTTCAGTAAACACCTAGGACTAGAGAAGAGAAGTCGCCATCAGGATTGAATTGTATTCAGATTTTGTAGTGGCCATCAAATTCAAATAAAGCTTGATTTATATTCACCCAGCAGAACTTGTTAGTCCTCTCTGTGTGCGCATTGTTACAGGATGATGAAATGGTGCCGCAGACCAGCACCTCGATTTTTGGATAATGCCGCGGCCACAATGCGAAGTATGGAAACCGACTTGCCATAGCGGACTTCTATGAGATTGTTACCACCCTACTGAGAAAAGAAAAATATGAATAACCAACAGGTTTTCTCTGGGTTCTTCAAAACAAAAGTCTAAGACCGGACGATTTTTTTGGAAGTCAAAAGTTTGAAGCAATTTTCGGACTAACCAAATTAAAATCAAGATATTGAGATGGAACCATCTACATAACATTGTTACCAGTGGAGGGAAGCTGTTCCACATTTTTGCCACCTGAGTCGAAGTAATTTTCATCAAAATTTGCCAGGACGCTCGATTTGTCATCTGTTCCAGCCGTTTGTTAACCTTACGTTTGAAGGTCAGTCAGACCCATGCTAAGATTGTCCAGGTTCAGGAGCAAAGAAATTTCAAAACGAATATAAACAACTTGAGTCCAATGGAAACGTTGTTCTGAGAGAGCGGTCACCTTCTTTGTATCAAGACTACCTAGAGTGAACTCAAAGCCATTATGTTCACTGAACCGTGACCTTGGCTGCCTGAAGAATCAAGCCAATTGCTCCTTTGGTTGGAAAGTAAGAAAAATTTTCACTCGTGTTTGCTCTAATAAATCGGGAATGTTTTTCAACAAAGGCGATATCGTTAGGGAACCCTCGGAGGTGGTTGGGCAAACTGGGTTGCCGACCTGCTGAAGAGGGGACCCAAAGTCAAATCGCTTTATTGAGCTAGACCAGTTTTCAAGACGTCGCTTAGATGTGCCCTGTTATCGGGTGAAGAGAAGGCGGAAGTCTGGTAGGGGCCCAACCAGGGGCTGAAGGTACTGAAACTTGAGACGTTGGAGGAAGAAGCTCACCGAAATTACGTGGTCGTTTGGATGATTTCAACAAATACAAACTCCTAACGATTGGGTTCTACCTGGCAAGAAAATTTTCAGCGGACATAGGTGAATCCATATTTCTTGGATCAAGAGCAGAAATAATGGTAATTAGTTAAACTTTAAATGTCATTTTAGATACTATTGACTGATTGAACAATTATTATTAGGAATTCTGTAAGTTAAATACGATCATATCTTTAAATTAGGTTGTTATAAATGTGAATTTGATTGTATAAGTGTATAGTAAAATATTTCAGCATGGCAGAAGAACAAGGTTCACTGACACAAGTTTTGACGGGGGTAGGGTCGGTAATAAGTAAACTCAACACAGTAATGAAACAACAAGGAATGGCAGCTGAAATTGTTAAATTTAGCGGACAGGCGAAAGATTTTAAGAAGTGGGTAACTTCAATAGAGAAATATGCATATTTGGTGTCAGCATCAGATGAAGAGAAAATGAAACTTGCTTATCAGGCAGCAACAGAACCGGTCTCTGATCATATCAGAAGGAAATTAGAGGCTAGGGTGGATGAGACATGGGAGCAGTTCAAGGACGACCTGGCCCATAAGTACGCAGAAATAACAGACCCACAACATGCGTTTTCGGTGTTAAGACAGTCTAAACAAAACACTGGAGAAACGGTACAATTGTTCAGCGATAGGTTGATTAACCTGGCTGAAGAAGCATTCTTAGGACAGAACGTGCGAGGAGAAGAGGTGGAGAGGATGTTGGTCGGGATTTTTGTAGATGGTATAAAATCAGATGGACTGAAATTTAAGCTGATGAGGGAAAACCCTGAGAGGTTATCACAAGCTGTAGATATAGCGGTACAAGAGGAAAATTTGAGACGTAGATTCAGATTGAGAGTAGGACGAGAAATAGGAACTAGTCGAGAAGACAGGATTGAGGAGCCTATGGAGATAGGACAAACAAGGTTCGGATGGAATAGGAGAGGAGGTATACACACATTACAAGGTAGTGATAGAAATGCCTATAATGGAAGAAGACAAATTAGAAATCCTACAAATGAGACGGTAAGTAACACAAATAACACAAATATAGTCTGCTGGTTTTGTGGTCAACGGGGGCACATTTTTCGCTTTTGTGGTAACAGGCGTGTCCAGTCGAATACACAAAGTAGAAATGGCAATAGCAGATTAAATAGGGATGTGGAAGATAGACACAGAAGTTGTACAAGTACAAGAACGCAGGAAAACCGGCGCCCTACCTATTAAATAGGACCGGTAGTAGGAGGGAAAATAACAAGGTCCCAAGATTTAAAGAATATTTTAATAACAGGTATAATAGGACGAGTAGAGAATACTTTCAACTAGATGAAATCAAACAGTTTACAGAAAATAAAACAGATCCCAGCTCATGTATAATAGAAATAGGAAAATATAGAGTTCGTACATTAATTGATTCAGGAGCTCAGGTTAGTGTAATCAAAGAAAGTTTTTTATATAAAATAATGAGAAATTGCAGAATATTTAGGAGTCATAATAATCTTCACTCTGTTACAGGACAAAATTTACAAGTAATTGGACAAACAATAATGAATTTTAAATTAGGAGGGATCAACGTAAGACATCTTTTTCATGTAGTGAAAGATTTAAATAGAAATATGCTTATAGGAAGAGATTTTTTAACAAAGAACGGTGTAAGACTTTTTTTTTGATTTACACAAATTAAAATTCAAAGACGTATATATAGATTTAGAAGAAGACATGCACATTTCATCACTGGTTAGAGTTAAAATGTCTACGACGTTAAAACCACAGACGGTTAATTTGATACAAGCAAAGGTAAAAAGAAATCCGTATTATGTAGTGGGACATACAGTTAGAATCACTGAATTGCAAAGGGAGGTAATTGATGAGCCTGGTCTAGAAGTCCCGGATGGAATAATATCATTAGATAAACACTTAACTTTTCCAGTAATGATTATTAACAACACGGGTAGAGAAATTAAATTATACAGAGGATGTGTAATAGCCAAAGTAGAACATAACATTAATGACATATTAGCAACAGATAGAGTAGAAATGCAGGGAACAAATTATTCAGAAACTCCTAGTGAAAGAATTAATAACAGACGCGGACGCGAAAGAAAAGGAAACGTGCAGAAGGATGAATTGATCCATCCATTCAGAAGAAATATAGCCCAAATACATTCACTAGACAAAATGACAAGAGAACAAGAATTGTTGGCACAGTTAAAAACTCCACCAGAAAATAAGAAAGTATTAGAACAACTTATAAAAGAAAATCAGGATGTATTTGCAATTAATGATTTAGAATTGGGAAGGACAAAAACAGTTACAATGGAAATAGATACGGGAGATCATCCACCAATTAGTTTAAAACCGTATAGAACTCCCTTAAGGAATAGAGAAATTGTTGAAAAGGCAATAGAAGATATGTTGAAAGCAGGAATAATAACAAGATCGAAGTCGGAATGGTCATCTCCGATTGTAATCGTGACCAAAGCTGACGGTTCACATCGATTCTGCTGCGACTACAGGGCGTTGAACAAAATCACTAAGAATGTAGCGTACCCATTGCCGGTGATTGATGATATTTTGGGTTTACTTAATGGCTCTACATTCTTCACGACACTAGACGCAAGATCAGGATTCTGGTGTATCCCGATGTCAGAGGATGCTCAGAAGAAAAGTGCATTCTGTACTCATATGGGTTCTTACGAATTCTTACGAATGCCTTTTGGGGTTCGAACAGCGCCATCTCACTACATGTTATTAATTAATCAAGTATTAGAGGGTATGCAAAAGTTTGCATTGGCATACATAGATGACATTCTAATTTATACAGCAGGAGATGTAGATGATCACTTAAAACATGTAAAATTAGTATTCGACAGACTAAGAATACATGATGTCAAACTAAAGCTTAGTAAATGTGAATTTTTAAAAACAGAAACAAAATATTTGGGGTATATTATTAATAGAGACGGAATTAAACCAGATCATGACAAGATAAAAGTTATTAAGGAGTTACCTCCTCCAACTAACGTAAAAGAAGTTCGTGCCTTTATTGGAACCTGTGGGTATTATAGGCGTTTCATTCCAGGGTTCTCAAAAATAGCAGAGCCTATTACTAACTTAACTGGCAAATATGCTAGATTTAAGTGGGATGATGAATGTCAAAAAGCGTTCGAGTTTTTAAAACATAGTTTAACAATAGTGCCACTATTGACACATCCAGATTTGAATAAACAGCTAATACTATATACAGATGCTTCAGATAATGCTATAGGAGCGTGTTTGGTTCAACCATACGAAGGAAAAGAATCTGGAATACCAGGGGTTAAAAATGAAAGGCCAATTTATTTCTTGTCTCATAAACTTAGCAGGTCTCAGCGCAAATGGTCTACTATCGAGAAAGAGGCTTATGCTATTCATTATGCTCTTCAGAAACTTAACTACTATCTACATAACGCAAATTTTATTATTAGAACTGACCACATGCCTTTAAAATCTTTGTTAGAAGCTCCAGTGCAGAACAGGAAAATACAGACATGGGCATTGAATCTACAGGGATACAATACAAGAATAGAATACATACCAGGTAGGATTAACACATGCGCTGATTTATTGTCTAGAATCCCGTATCCACAGTCATCAGGAAACACGGAAGACGAAGGTGAACCGGAGATAGACGACCGAAACTGGCAAGTAAATATACTAGATTCTGCCATAATAAATAGAGAAGATTTTGAGAGTTTAACGTCGGATCAAGAGTCTGAACTTAGAGCAGAAGACCCACATTTAGTACAATTTAATATGAAAGAAGAACAAGAATTAGATCCAAAAATCTTAGAAATAAAACAGAAATTAAAAGAAACGGATGAGAATAAGTATAAGAAGAATTATTTAGTTTTGCAAGAGGATGAACAATTATATTACATGAGTGAAAGAAACGAACAGCTAAGGAAATATATTCCAAAACATTTAGAAAGTGAAGTTTTAAAAGCATATCATGATAAGAATGGTCATCTAGGTCGTGATAAATTAGTGAAAGCACTCATGAATAAATATTATTGGCCAAATTTATTTAAAACTGCTTGTAAATATGTCGATACGTGTGAAAGATGCAGATTAAGGAATATGAAAACAATTAAGTGTCCTTTACAGGATACAGATATTCCTGAGTTTCCTATGCAAAAGGTTAGTTTAGATATATCAGGTCCTCACCCTAGAACATTATCGGGGAATGTATATCTAATTCATATAGTGGACGTCTACAGTCTTTGGCCGGAAATATATGCAATTCCAGACAAGAGCGCAGATACTATCATTAATATCTTTTTACAAGAATTTATACCAAGGTTTAGTTGCCCACAGATTGTACTTACGGATAATGGTAAAGAATTTGTGAATAAGAAATTTGAAAAGTTATTAAAAGATTTGAATATAAAACATATAAAAACATCATACTATAGACCTTCTTCAAATGCTAAGAACGAAAGACAACATAGGACATTGTACGATGTTATAGCAAAGATTGTCGATGAACATGAAAAAGATTGGGATCTATTCCTAGGACCTGCGCTTAGCGCTATACGCACAAATCAAAATGAGAGCACGGGGTTTTCACCATTTTATTTAATACACGGGAGAGAGCCAATACTACCTATAGATAATCTGTTAAAACCAAGACGCAAATACTTAGGGGAAGACTTTCAAGAGGTCATCATACAGGAAATGCATAAAGCACACGTAAGATTAAAGAATAATATAATTAAAGCTAGAGAAAGACAGAAAAAGTACAGAAACGTGAATACAAAATTACAGGAATTTAAAGTAGGTGATAGAGTTTATTACAAGAAGCATAGAAGGAACTCTAAATTTGATGCTCGTTGGGTTCCAGGTTATTACATTTTAGAAACGCTAGGAAATGTATCGTACAGTATAAAGAACCAGATCACGGGACATGTGGCAAGGGCACACGTAGAGCACTTAAGAAGAGATGAGGATGAGAAGGGAAACAATAATTATAATAATAATTGTTATTCAGACACCGTATACTTAGATGAACAAGTCACCAGAAGAGCTACAATAACCCCAGGTTTTGGAAAAGATCCAGCACAAAGTCAGTTAATAACAACTCCAGTTTGTGATGATACTCAAGAACAGACAATACCGAAAACGATAGAAGACAATAAAATGAATGAGGGTCATTATGATAGTATAGAATCTATGGAAGAAGAGATAGGTGCTCCATTTAAGAATACTAGACAAGCAACGAAAAGGAGAATAGAAAGACAGAGAGAAAGAGAAGTGAAAAGACAAAGGAGAATCAGAGATTATTCATCAAGCGGCGAAGATATGCCTCTACTAGAAAGGACGTTAAGAAATAATGATAGACAAATTAGATGGGATATAGAAAAGAAAAGATTGGCAGCTGCTAGTAATAGACAGACAGATGAAGAAGAAATGGATGAAAATTCGGAATCAAATAGTAGTATAAAAGATACAGTACACGAAGAAGAAGATATTGATGTGGAGATAGCACTTATTCAAAGAAACTTGGAGTTATTGAAGAAGTGGAAACGTAGGAGGTAAATGGATAGAATATACTGCAGATAGCAAGATATAAGTTTCATGATTTAAAAAGGAAAGAGATACGTGATGAAGTATATAACACAGTGGACATATTTAGGTATTAAGATAACTAGTATGGATGTAAATTCGAGTGAAACATGTTATTTTTTTTCTGTAATTTAATTGCCGATTGATTTTATGTTTTGACTTCTTGAGTTTTCTTAGATAGATAAATAAGTTATTGTTAGTCCGTAAAAGAGACTAACAATAAGATAGGATGTATGTTATATTATTTTAAAATATGTTTTTCCTTGAATGAGTTGATATCTTTATTTAATATGAGGGGAAACATAAACATGTATAAAAAAACTTGGGGGGGGGGGGGGGGGGTATGATGTCCTGTTGTGATTTTATTTCGCTTAACTCATAATTTAAGTGAAATGTCTTGTGTGTGTTAAATAAGAATTACTTGGTTACAAATGTATTGGTTAAGTTAAGTTTAAATTATAAACAGTTATGGTTTTGTCCAGTACACGGGACTTTATATAGTACCCTTCGTTCAGAAAATAGTAATAAACTACTGAGGACTAGTAGAGAGACACATTATCTTGGTGAATAAAATGTTCATGGGTATATTCTGTTGCTGTGATAATCAGCATGAAGAGGTTGATGTGGCTATGAAATATTAGAAACATATGCTGGGGATGGCTATGGGAAAGTTAAAATAGGAGCTGTACCAAAGTCAGCATTATTTGAAGATATATGGATTGGAGATCATATTATGAGTAACGATATGATAGTTGGTTAATAGAGAATAGATAAAGAGGGGGCTGTGAATGGCAGCATATAGGCTTGGGTATATGGAATAGATAAACAAGGAAGCTTATCATGGGATGTGAGGGGGCAAGATATAGGAGCTGTGAAAAAACAGCGTTAATTAATTTAAAATGTTCATGGAATATGAACATTGGTTCGTGGTTGGAGGTGAGATAAGTGAAATATAGACAAGGTTGTGGATGGCAATATAAATGTTGAGTATATATATGTTGAGAAAACTTAGATCAACTTAATTTATAGTGAACAGATATGTATTTCATAAGATATATTTTAAAAAGAAAAAACTTTCTACAAAAGTTTTTTCGTGGGTAAGAGAGGTAAATGTGATTGTGTTGACTATTCATTCCTTATACTTTTCATAAACTGGGTGCGCACCCCTTCTTTACTTTTTCTAACTACATTTTTTTCTGTCTATCCTGTGTTGTGAAAGAGTGAGAAATTTCATAATGTCAAGTGTACGATAACGATTGATACGAGATGTTCTTATGATATATATATTTTTTTAAAGAAACTTGAAGAACCAAGAACGAAGAAGAAGTTCATAGCGGGTTGCTATATGACTGGGGGAAGAGTTACAAATAAAATGAAATATTGACTCAAAATAGAGATAGTTTGGGGCGGATTAGAGAAATTGTGGGAGGTAAGGAGAGAAGGTGTAGGATAGAGGGATTAGGAGTAAAGATTTTTTTGAAAGAAAAAAAGTCTTTTCAAAACATAGGAAGGTGTAGCAGAATGTATTAGTTAGGTGTGCAAAGCTTGAGCATCAGGATGGAATGAGAAGAAGGATGCTCAAGTCGTGACGTGGCTTGTTGTTGGGTTAGTCAGTAAACACCTAGGACTAGAGAAGAGAAGTCGCCATCAGGATTGAATTGTATTCAGATTTTGTAGTGGCCATCAAATTCAAATAAAGCTTGATTTATATTCACCCAGCAGAACTTGTTAGTCCTCTCTGTTTGCGCATTGTTACATGACCCACTCTGAGGAAGAATTACAACATCTACTATCTGCATTCTCCAATGCTTGTTCTGAATTTGGTTTAACAATTAACAAAAAGAAGACACAGATTATGTCACAAGGTGCACATGGTGTACCATCAATCTTTATTAATGACGCCGAACTGGAGATAGTAGACGATTTTACATATCTAGGATCAGAGGTAAATAGCAAATTAACCCTCGATCAGGAAATCAACATCAGGATTGGCAAGGCAGCAACAACAATGAACATGTTAGCAAAAAGAGTCTGGGAGAACAGGAAGCTCACTGCCAAAACAAAAGTCCTCGTCTACCAAGCCTGTGTCCTTAGTACTCTTCTTTATGGCAGTGAAACCTGGACAACTTACTCACGCCAAGAGAAATGTTTAAACAGCTTTCATATGCGGTGTCTGCGAAGAATACTTGGTATTAAGTGGCAAGACAAAATCACAAATACTGAAGTATTGGAAAGATCAGGTTGTGTGACAGTGTATTCCATGCTCAGTCTTCGTAGACTTAGATGGATAGGACACGTTAGGAGGATGGATGATGGTAGAATACCAAAGGACATCTTTTTTGGTGAATTACAGACGGGTAGGAGATCTCAGGGTCGGCCTCTACTACGATACAAAGATGTGTGTAAGCGGGACATGATTGATACAGGCATTGATAATGCACATTGGGAGCACATCGCCGCTGAACGTGTTGCATGGAGGGCAACTATCAGAAATGGAATAAAGACAAAGGAGAAAATGATTGCAGATAAAGCACACACAGAGTGTGAGAGACATAAGATGGTGCAAAATGGTGGAAATGACCATGTTGTCACATGCACTTACTGTGGGCAAACATTTGCAGCAAGAATTGGCCTTACCAGCCACACTCGCCACTGCCATGGATCGTAGTTATTAAGCCTTTTTAAAGCACAATGTACCAAACTATCGTCTGTCAAGACGGAAAGGTGCCGATGTATTAGGTGAATTAATATTTAGTTGGGTGATTCTCGTGATGAGTTTGGCAATGATGGCGTTGGTGGTGACACAACAATCCAGTTTTATGAGTCTGCCGACCTCTATACCTCAACCGGCCTTGATATTAAACAGTTGTGATGCAATGTAACCACTGTTGATATTCAATATTGGCTTTAGATATCAAAATGTCGACCGGCTGTGTTGGCTGTTTCACGAGGTACTAGCCGGAAGACTGTAGCCTATTTGGCACTTTGACTAACCTGGTCATTTTGCTCGGTTGACTCTGTTCGACCAAACTACCTAAAACCCCGTAAACTAAACTAGTATTACGTTACTTGTAAATGGTTTGTGGTAACCTGCAAACAGCTATATAATGTTATTATACTATCCTGTTACTGTTAGCAAGATTTGGGGGGCCAGGCCATGGCTTTCGCCACAGTATGGTAGTGACCACATTGCCACAGAGCAGGTGCCCAAATTAAGCCACAGAAAGGATGTGAAGAAGTCTAGTAGACAAAAGTGCAGGAAAAACTAAGTGATACAAGTTGACAACGGGAAACGTCACACCAACGCAATCTTGACAAAAAAGACATAGGTTGTGGGGTGATCAAGACGAAAGGTCATGCTTTGGAATTCTGGAACAAATTGGTGTGGCTATCGAATGGTTGGCAAGCTGGCACTGGCTCTCAAGTTCATAACAGCTAGAAGGATATATTGGGAACGCCATGGATCAGAGAACGACGGGCAGACCCTAGACAGGATCTGATGAATCTGACAGCAAAGACGGCTGGGATGAATGAAAGAAGAATGAGATACAGGACATGTGATGACAGAGCGAAACTTAGAACAGGTTAGAATAATTCATCTCAGTGTACATTTATATTTAGATGCCGTCCTGGCAACAACAGGCCTTCTGAATCACGCTGTAGAAGATGTTATCGTAACTTTGTCAGCTGCCGGATTAAAGCAGTGTTCGCTTTCTACACTCAAACGTTCCATCATTTTTCACAGTTCACCATTAGTTCATTGACTGTTATTCGTCACTCCTTTTTAGCAAGCCAATACCCTGCTGGTAAGTCCGATTACATACACATGGCAAAGCAGAATGAAGACGGACTCACAGCTTGGCACACATCACCCTTAGAGTGTCGATTGGTCTATTTAAAACATATGGGGCTAGCATTAAATACACCATTAACACCTTAAGGCACATCTTACTGTTATTTTATTTTATAAGTTACATTTTTAGACACAACTATATTTGTAAAATATAAACATAAATTAATCCTGTCCAAGGATGTTTTTATAAATCTGGTATCTTTCAAAAACATTTGTGTATAAGGGCTTGTGGTTCCTTAGGGGCCATAGCTGCCCCATCAGGTCCCACTTACGTGTATGTCATTCGGATGACTGCCTCAGCATGTGACCCCTGGCAAGATCAAGTGCAGATACTACACTTTGATGTTAGCCAAAGAGCTGTGAAGCTAATGCGTTAAATCAATCAACAGCACAACTAATCCTCACATGATCTTTTCAAATTTGTGATACCACTTACTTCACATAATCCATTGATATTTATAGTACCACTCACCTTCACACGATCCATTCACATCTGTGGTACCAGCCGGACAAGGTCCACAACTGTAGCCCACAGAGCTGTTTCCCTGCTGGGCTGCTGTCAGATCAGTGCAGTTCTGTCCCTCAGAACAGGGAGATAACTTACAAGCATTGAGCTCAGACTCACAGTTGTCACCTAAAACATTCAAGAAACATTCAAGCACATTTATTTTCCAGACATTTTACCGCTTTGTACAACAGAAGGCTTCTTCTATCACACTATTCTTGTAAGTGTAAGCTAAAAGGGAAGATTATCTGGTTTATGGAAGACGCAGAAAAGAAACATGGCGCTCCCCAACTACATGAGGGCTAAATTATATGATTATGGGAGAATTTCTGAACTACATTATTGACTTCGTGATAGATAAAAACGTTACTGTTGAGGAAGTATATAAGAAGACACTAATTCTCAAACACTATTACATACGAGCTTACTAACTGTTGTGATACCAAATATTCCACCTTATATGTACTGGATTTCCATTCCATACGTTCCAAGCTTATCTCTTTCTGTCCCAGGCAGTTGGTACCGTAACTTAATACATGTCGCATTCAGAGCAGGTTATAATAATAACTGTCTAGGACAAAAGAAGGTTAAATAATGTTCTATAATAAAACAAGTTGAACAAATGACCAGGGCAGAGGTTAACAGGATCTCTCTGAAACAGTTTAAATATGAATTTCATCAATAAATACACACACATTCTCTGGCGCTCATAGAAGTAGGGGAAAGAATTAGAGACTAGAGGACGCACCATACAACATAAAAATTGACAGCTATAGTTACCGACCGGGAATTGAACCTATCACCTCCAAATGACGTCAGCGCCTAGCTACAGGAACAAGTGTAATTTGGCACATGACCAACTAGACACCCCTAAAAAAGATGTCATCCATATGAACCCACAACTATGGAATATGGACAGAATTCTGGTCCAACCATTGAAAAAAGCACCATAGGTCTCAGAATTTATTTTAAAGCAGAATAGGTCAAATAACAAAACTGTGTCCAGTGTAGTAATGAACATTTAAAGAAGAGAAATGATTGGTCAGTTCCAATATTGTACACGTATTACACATAAATATCAATTGGCGGTGACAGGTTCAAATCCCGGTCGGTAACTATTGCTTTCAATTTTTATGTTGTCTAGTGCATCCTCTTGTCTCTAATTCTTACCCATACTTCTGTGAGTGCCAAACAATATGTGTGTATTTAATTATGAACTGTATAAGTGGCCTCAAAGGACTCATCAATTGATATTTATGTGTAATATGTGTACAACATTGGAAACAACCAATCATTTCTCTTCTTTAAATGTTTGTTCTCGTCCAGACAGTCATTACTTAAACATAATAATTGTCTAAGGTGGACAGAGGGGAAGAGAGGCAGAGGCAGACCAAGAGAAATGATGCTGGACGGATTGAGACGGTGGCATGGAGGAATATCAGCATAGTTGATCCAGAACACAAAAAACCGAGGTCTGTGGAGAGCCATGAACGCCTACGCCAGCTGGCAGGGCGCTTGATGATGATGATGAAGGTGGACAGAGTTAAGATTCAAATCTAAAGTGATCTCACCTGTGTAGGCAGGGTAACAGTTGCACTTCAGTATCTGGAACTGTCCCTCCAGGAACTCGGCCTGAGTTTCATTGGTGCTGCATGCCCCATGTTGACTACAGACTGGACACACAGCAATAGCAATTCTCAGAACTGGGGAGTAGGCTCCCTTAGAATCCTTGGCTCTAATGCTGCAAATATATCAGAAATAATTTGGTGAGAGCAAGAATATTCCCACTGTTGACTGAAACAATAATACACCACCTGGGCAAATCGGTAAGTGTCTGTCTTCTACAGCAGGTGAATAAACTACTGTTCATATACTGTATACAATTGTTTGTATGCCTCTGTGGTTCAATATTATAACTAATTATTACAGCAATCTTATATTTCTTATCACATCAATAACTACATCTTTATTCAGGAGTAAATAATTCATTTATCTGTATTCAGAGGTCAATGTTTCCCAAGATGTCTTTGTGTAGGTGTCATCATATTACATGCATCTGACCATTGCTGTCACAACACACATTATATTGTCAGCCCATCCAACTTGATTGATTACTCCTTCATGACCAGATTGTTGATTCCCTTAACTCTTTTGGTACCAATGATTTCACTATATTTTTCTTGAATATTCCATATAAGATGAGATTTTCTGAACTTCTTTATCCCATACTGTTGTTACATAAATCTACAGTGTCCCAGTTGAAACTTAATTATTTCTGTTTCAAAGTGACTATGATAACTCCTTCAGATGCATTATTAAAGCAGCAACTTCTTGGGACAGACACGGTTACAGTAACTGCTGCCAGGGGCAGAAAGAATTACAATAACTGCTACCAGGGACAGAAACAGTTTACACAGCCACTTTAATCACACTGTTTGGTTTGTCTAAACATAACCATTTGAGAATAGAAAGAGTTACAGTAACTGTTGCCTGAAGCAGACAGAGTTAACCCAGCTATGTTATCACACTGCCGGTCTCCCTGGTCAAGGAGTTAGCAGCTTTCTCCGTAACCCCAAATACTCTCATGGTTGACATGAGCGCACAAGAATTGGAAGTGATGCTTCTTCTTCTGTGTTCTTGTCAGCAAGAATACTGCAAGACGAGAACACAGAAAAAGAAGATCTACAAATCTAACCATTAGAGAACTCCTGTTTGCTGACGACCAAGCACTAATAGCAAAATCAGAAGACTGAATTACAAGACCACATGAATAGTCTAAACGAAATGTGTAGGGAACATAACATGAAAATTAGCACAAGCAAAACAGAGGTAATGACTATAACTAAAGAAGAACAAACAACAACAATTCACATAAACGAACATCCCTTGAAACAAGTAAAGAGTTTCAAGTACCTAGGAAGTATAATATCATCAAATGGCAGATCAGAAGACGAGATCGAAAATAGGTGCAATAAAGCAAACCAACTCATTGGACAAATGGCACCAATACTAAAGAACAAACATGTATTAATAACTACTAAGAAAGCACTTTACAACACAATCTTCCTACCAACTCTATGCTACCAATGCCAAACCTGGACAATGACAGAAAAAGAGAAAAGAAAAATCACAACAACAGAAATGAAATTCATGAGACGAATACTCAACGTATCAAGAAGAGATAAGATCATAAATGAAGAAATCAGGAAAAAAAGTGGGGGTTAAAGCAGCACTAGATTTTATTAGAAAGCAGCAAGTCAAATGGTTTGGCCATGCAAGTAGGTTACCAGTCAACAGCATACCACAACAAGCAATGATGTACAGACCAGATGGAAACAGAGGAGGAGGCCGACCACGTAAACGTTGGACGGATGGAATAGCAGAGACCATGGGAATATCGATATATGAAGCCCACAATCGGGCACTCTTACGATGTTTATACTTCACCTCGACACCGCAAGGTACAAGAGGAACATGATGAGATGAGATGAGATGAATTAATCTTGCTGGTCCATAGCAATTTAGCCTTGACGTAAGATTACAAACCACCATAATCCACTGCTACATGGGAACACACTTCATTTTGACGCCAGGGCTCATCAGTCAGAATACAAGTGAAAGTTTCTGCTTGATAAGACGCCCTTGGTTAACAATACAGTCAGACTAATGGGACCATCATATAATGTCTGTTACTCTATGGAAACTATTAGTTTCTCAGTTGTTGTAGATAATCATGTTACTAAAATTTTTTCAATCATACTACGTATGTAGGAATACCTTTATATGCCTAATGTTTAAGTATATGTTGGATATATGTATTTGTAACGCCATATGAATATACGATGCTAGAACTATGCTTCGTACATATTTTGTTTATGTGTATACGTCTCATTTCAGATGCATACACACTAACTCATTGTTATGCCATTTGTAGGAATAACATTATATGTCTATTTTGAAATAATATACTTTATGTGTAATTGGGGGTTTGACATATCGATTTGTCATATGCAAACCTACCAATATGAATAGTGTTATGCTATTGTGTGCGCATTGGCACATTACCTATTGATTGTGTTTGAAGCAGAGGCGTAGTGGTGCGGACATTACCCACACTCGATATTGGGTGTATGGTCCGCTTAACCCTTTCAGTGTGTTGTGGACGAGCGTCCATGGTAACTCACGGGGGCCTTTCACAAAGGCTGGTCTTGGCATGTAAGCCCGGAGATCAGGTACTATTAATATTATTATAGCACTACCGACCCTTTGATCTACTAAACCAACTTTGGATGGAGCGGCTTGTGAGGAACAACATGTCTGCCTGAAGTAGTGACATTAACTTAGGACATCGCATTCATCATGACGGGATGTTACAAGGGATAGCAGAAATGTAATAATTACAGGCTTGTGAGACGATTGAAAAGACCTTCTCAGACTAGAAAGTAGGAGAGAGATATGTAGGAAGAAGGAGGATAGTGAACGCAGTAGAGCTGGAAGAGAGACTCGGCCAGACTGGTCATTGTATATGGGCGTGATAGATTGTATGTATTATTTAGAATTGTACTGATGTAGAACTAGATAATACACATTCTTGATTATCTCTTCCCTGCAGTCGACATGAGCCCAGGTTTCCCATGCAGTTACTGAGAGAGACATGGAGACGACAGGACGGAACACTACTATTGTTCCGAACACCGTCCTGCTGTGGAGATCTGACCATAGCTGTGTGCTGAGCTGAACATTATGCTGTTAGCAGACCTTTCTTGCAACCAGGACACAGATCCCGACAGGATACTAGTATTTCAGAGTTATGTATTCTCTTGTCATCACTATCTATATGTAACGGTCATATTGTATAAACTTATATAAGTTCATCATCTTAATCATAGTAACCATCCATGACTAATGATAGACAATAAATGGTGTAGTTTGTTTTAAACGCATACTTATCTGTGTTTTTTTTTCTTCCAATTGTGCATACGTGTTTGTGTGTGCACATTGGTGGGGGATTAATTACATACTAGGGAAGGGAAAGCAGTCGGAGGGGATAGTCTACCCTGGCTAGAAATCATTATCGAGATGTAAACCTAGTCATCTAACTTTCCCTTTTTCCACTCCTTGGAGAACATCCAGCTCAGCTAATTTAACGAGCAACTTGTAGCTGTATTCTGTGATATTCAGGGGCATAATCTTTATTTCAGCCATGTATATTTTGTCCCAAGTCAATTTCTGACTATTTGGGGTGGTCCGCCAGTGACAGTACATTTAACTAGGTGGTGGCTCACCCCCACTTCCGACAGAGACGTGGAGAGACTAATGAAGGTGGTTACACAATCTACACACTAGGAGAATACTCAGTTTAAATGTTTTATCATATGCTTAAAACATGACACCTTTTGATGTGCCAAGAAAGCAACAATGTTCTTAACTAGCTGTAATAGATGCTAGGCAAAAGAAGTAGGACCAGCATTTCTAAATAGACTATTCAACCATGTTTGGGTAGAACAACAGATACCACTAAGACAGGGGAAACACCATAATTATCCCAATTTGAAAAAAAAGGCAGCATAAGAGACTGCATACAATATAGAGGCATTTCAATGTTGATTCATACTGGGTAAATATTTTGTAAAATTCTTGAGAAAAGATTACGAATTACTACAGAACCCAAGATAAGCGAAACAAAACTTGGATTTAGGAAAGACAAAAGATGCACATATGCCATTTTTGCTCTTAGACAACTTATAGACAAATAAATCAAATTCAATGAAACACTCTACTTAGCCATTGTCGACCAAGAAAAGGCATTTGATAGAGTAGATAGAAACAAGATGTGGGAAATCCTTAAACAATATGGAGTGAGTACACATCTAACAAACCTATGTAGAAGCTTATACAACAACCATGAATGCATAGTGAGAGCAACTGGAGGACACTCATAACCCTTCACCATAAGATCTGGAGTACGACAAGGTTGTGTCCTGTTCCCTCTCTTGTTCATAACATATATAGACAACATATGTAAAGAAGCCAGCCAAGCAGAGACCACAAGAACAGCGCATGACGAGAACACAGAAGAAGCACCATCTGCAAATCTAACCATTAGAGAACTCCTGTTTGCAGACGACCAAGCACTAATAGCAAAATAAGAAGCTGAATTACAAGACCACATGAATAGTCTAAACGAAATGTGTAGGGAACATAACATGAAAATTAGCACAAGTAAAACAGAGGTATTGACTATAACTAAAGAAGAAAAAGCAACAACAATTCATCTAAACGAACATCCCTTGAAACAAGTAAAGAGTTTCAAGTACCTAGGAAGTATAATATCATCAAATGGCAAATCAGAAGATGAGATCAAAAATAGATGCAATAAGGCAAACCAACTCATTGGACAAATGGCACCAATACTAAAGAACAAACATGTATCAATAACTACTAAGAAAGCACTTTACAACATAATCTTCCTACCAACTCTATGCTACCAATGCCAAACCTGGACAATGACAGAAAAAGAGAAAAGAAAAATCACAACAACAGAAATGAGATTCCTGAGAAGAATACTCAATGTATCAAGAAGAGATAAGATCAGAAATGAAGAAATCAGGACTAAAGTGGGGGTTATAGCTGCACTAGATTTTATTAGAAGGCAGCAAGTCAAATGGTTTGGCCATGCAAGTAGATTACCAACTAACAGTATACCACAACAAGCAATGATGTACAGACCAGAGGGAAGCAGAGGAAGAGGCTGACCACGTAAACGATGGACGCAGGGAATAACAGAGTCCATGGGAATATCGATACATGAAGCCCATAAGCGGGCACTCTCCCGCTGTTTATACTTCACCTCGACACCGCAAGGTACAAGAGGAACATGATGAGATGAGATGAGATGTAGACATAAAATTAGCTGCAATTCAACTTACACAGTGCAGACATTTATTTCACATTCTTTGTACCTTGCACACTATACAGATGTAATTACAGATGTGTCTATTTATTATGAATGCAAATGCATTGTGAATATAAAATGAAAACTAAAGATTAGAAAGAAAACTACTCAAAATATAACGCTGAGGAGGGTATTCAGAGCTGCAATAAACTCAGTAAAATGTTCTGCTTTATGGCATTTTTAACAAGTCAAAATACAAGTTAGATTGCATGTAGCATATGATGAGAAGAGCAAATTCAGCATATGATGAGAATTCAACAATGACAAACAGGCAACATACCCAGACTAACATGAGCTTGAATATTTAGTGTGTAGCTGACAGTTCCGTTCTGGTACAGCACTACACCAGTGGCAGCCGCAACCAACTCATAAGTGACTTTGTCACCATCACTATCACGTGCTTCAACTCTGAAAGAATTCTGCTTACCCTCATTCACAAGCCAGAGGTTGTTTTTGACGTTGTTGTTGCTGGCTGATAACTGTATTGTGGGTGGGGTGTTTTCTGTAGTTAATATAACATTATACTGTCAACTGCAGCAGATACATTATTGTAATGGTTAGGATGTTACGCTGACAATGGCATAAGTGCTGCCAGGTGAGGGGTCGATGCCAGCTATTGTCGTTTGCTAGGGAAGGAAAGCCGGCTTCCTGGCCTAGAGGTTAGTGACTTTTCTCCATAATCTTGTATACTTTCGTAAGTAACGTGACGACAGTGAGAATCAGCAGTGGTTCAAATTGCGTCGGTAACTTACGGGGTATGTGAGCCGGGCGCTCAGAAAGCAATGGCAAACTACTCAGCGTGATCTTGCCAAGAAATCAACAATGAGCTGAAAGATGCTGATGTTGACAGCGATGTCCTGTAAAGGATATGCAAAACAGTTATATAGGAAAGGAAAACACTGGCTTCCCATCTCTCCCTGCACCCAGACCTACAAACATGTGATGACCTAACACGTGACATACCCACGGCAAGCTCCTGCTACCAAACGTTTTAAAAAATCCTGCAAACTGCCAGGATGACAATAATATCAATGTCCAACTGGTAAGAGGTAAAGGCACTGAGGTGCTGCATATAAGTTTGATGTGATAGGATTTCATATATACAAGGTAAGAGAGCCTTAAAGGTGAAATGGTTATGCCATCTACCTTAAGCTCTAAAGACTGTGGGTGTGATTTCAGTTCAGGTTGTTCAGTTCATGAGTATAATTTTCTCGGAGACTCATGGGAGTCATCTCTGGAGCTATGGAGTTCATGCTTTGTGAAACGCTTTCGGCAGGCCTTTCCTGTGGAAATAAATGGAGCCACATAGGATAAAACCCAGTGCAATGAAGTCAAGCCTCTTGCCTTTTAAAAACCCTGTTATATACTAAGTAATGGCATGAGGTTTGGTGGCCAGCTGCCATCTTCTCCTCCTTCCAAGAGTACTCTTCCTCTTCCTCTTTAGTACTCTTTAAACACAATCCATTGTCCACTGGAGGCTGATGCCAGACCATTGCTATAAGTCCGTGCACTATCTATGAAGTGACCATGATTCCAATCTCCATGGGTAGAAGGGATATGTACATACCTTGGCCATTGTTGTGGTTGAATGGATACAGCCATAGTTAAGGCCTACTATTATTATTAATGTATCCTGTCTGTACATATGTGGCTGAACACATCATCTTCAAGTGCCTTGCCAACGGGCATGGGTGATCATGCTTCTCCTCACATTGCGATATCTGCCGGCATGGATCAGTTCATGTCTTGACTTCCTTTTGTGCCATGACACAAGACTTTCAAGAATTTTTCTCTCACTGTCTTTCTCTGTCTCTCTTTCCAAACATCCTTGTGGTTGTCACAATATTTTCCACTTTTTGTCTTCTCATGATGTGGCCACAAAAATTCTGACTGCCTCTTTCTGATGTTTGTGAAAAGTTGTCTTTGTTACTTAGCTTCCCTCAAAATGTCTAGATTGCTCATTTTGGCTGTCCAAGAAATTTTCAGCATTCTTCTATAAAACCACGTCTTCAAGACTTCTAGAGATGCTTTTGCTTGTTTACTAATTGTCAAGAATTTAGAGCCATATGTTAAAACTGGTTTTATGCAACATGCAAGAATTCTTTTTCTGACTTCCAATAATTATGCTGAACAAATAGAATTGTCAAATTATCATTGTAAACATTGTGGCTCAAATTTGTAATAAACTGACAACATTCTTCATGACAACCCCCAGTAAAGACTCGTTTGGTAAATAGTAAATGTATTTTGTTCTTGAACACACAGAATTCAAGGAGAAATGTATCAACAGTATAAATAATGGCCTATATTTAGTTGATAATGCTTCTTTATTTTGCTGCAGTGATACATGTTTCTGTGATCATTTATACTTTACTTGACTTGGGACTGTCAGTTGTATAATTACACCAAAACATAGAACAAGGTTAAGTTATGAAAGAAGGATGTTAAAACTGAGGTCCATTCACTTACTGAAACTTTGCCCTTTATAGTCAATGGCTTCCTGCCCAACTTTAGTGTTGTTGGCAAAATCAGGATTCCCTGTAGCAATGTAGTCATATGTGCAGGGTCTATTATTCCCACAAAATTTCTGTGCTTTTTCCATCAGGCTTGGGTCAGTGTCATAATAAAAATGTTGCACAAACTCTGGATGCTGGTAATCATTAGTGCTCTCCCCTTTGTTGTATATAAATATGGATGTGGCTACAGTGACCAAGTCTGAAAATATAAATGTACATACATAATGCTACTTTATTATCAATACATTATTATATCAATCTATTTCTTTTTAAAACACAGAAGACATAAACAATATATTGCACAATTTCTTGCCTGGCAAATTTCGCTGCATCATTGTCAGGTGCGTGCTGCAGAGTTATATCATATATCATATGAAGTCAATAAATGAATAGTACTTTTGCTGAAATACTAAATACATACTCACTGATATTGTTTAAATTATCCCCAGTGAAGTCTAAAATTTAAAAGAAAGTCCTTCTGTTTACATAGCAACAGCTAGGAATTCGTCTAATCGATAATGCTTTGATATATTTGAGTAATTGATTATTGTTCATTGAATACATTTTACGAAATGCGTTTTCTTTATTAACTCTATGACTGCTAATAACCAAATGTTTCAATGATGGCTGACTTCAATGTTTTATGACCTGTCACTGGATAGGGATCCCTGAAGATTAACTCTCTTTTCCACCCACACTACAGTACTATATGTTCTGTTACTTGATATGCTAATTGTCTTTCCGTTCTTCTGAACATGACGCTCACACTGGGACTGATAAATAAATTGTGTTTAGTATTTCATCCAAAGTATTATTAATTTTATGGGATGTATAACTCTGCAGTATGCATCTGATGAAATACAGTGAAATACGCCTGACAAGAAATCATGTATGGCTTCTGTTTTTTAAACTCACTAAGAGAATACATTGTTTTGAATCTACCTTTCCCCTGGAATTTACTGTGCATACTGCTAGACCTGAAAATGTGCTTGGATGATTGCTTAGAAAGACATGACCAGTGAAGACATTTTAAATATCATCTTCCTGGGCATGCATCTTAACACACTTGTTCCCATTGGTACAATAATTAATTGCACAGCTTTTAAAGAAAAGGTTTTAGTTTTTCTTATGTCTATAGCATCCTGTTTATGTTGCCTACGTTTCCTCTCAATTGTGTTTCTTTAACTTGATAGACTGTATGTAATCAAATATTTATTCTCTCACCTTTCTTAAGTACATTTAGACGCTGTCAACATCAAGTGTATGCAAAATCATCATCTTTATTACCGTGTGTTATGTTTTCACACTATAAACACATCTGTTCACATCTTTCATTACGTTATGTTTTCACACCATAGACTCAGTCTGTTCACACCTTTCACAACATTATGGTTTCGTATCATCACCTCAGTTTCACACATCACCATGTTATGTTTTCACACCATAGACTCGTCTGTTCACACCTTTAACAACATTATGGTTTCGTATCACCAACTCAGTTTCACACATCACCATGTTATGTTTTCACACCATAGACTCGTCTGTTCACACCTTTAACAACATTATGGTTTCGTATCATCAACTCAGTTTCACACATCACCATGTTATGTTTTCACACCATAGACTCGTCTGTTCACACCTTTAACAACATTATGGTTTCGTATCATCAACTCAGTTTCACACTTCACCATGTTATGTTTTCACACCATAAACTCAGCTGTTCACACCTTTAACAACATTATGGTTTTGTATCATCAACTCAGTTTCACACTTCACGATGTTATGTTTTCACACCATAAACTCAGCTGTTCACACCTTTAACAACATTATGGTTTCGTATCATCAACTCAGTTTCACACATCACCATGTTATGTTTTCACATCATAGACTCGTCTGTTCACACCTTTAACAACATTATGGTTTCGTATCATCAATTCAGTTTCACACATCGCCATGTTATGTTTTCACATCATAGACTCGTCTGTTCACACCTTTAACAACATTATGGTTTTGTATCATCAACTCAGTTTCACACTTCACCATGTTATGTTTTCACATCATAGACTCGTCTGTTCACACCTTTAACAACATTATGGTTTTGTATCATCAACTCAGTTTCACACATCACCATGTTATGTTTTCACATCATAGACTCGTCTGTTCACACCTTTAACAACATTATGGTTTCGTATCATCAACTCAGTTTCACACATCACCATGTTATGTTTTCACACCATAGACTCGTCTGTTCACACCTTTAACAACATTATGGTTTTGTATCATCAACTCAGTTTCACACTTCACCATGTTATGTTTTCACACCATAGACTCGTCTGTTCTCACCTTTCACAACATTATGGTTTCGTATCATCAACTCAGTTTCACACTTCACTATGTTATGTTTTCACACCATAGACTCGTCTGTTCACACCTTTAACAACATTATGGTTTCACATCATCAACTCAGTTTCACACTTCACCATGTTATGTTTTCACACCATAGACTCGTCTGTTCACACCTTTAACAACATTATGGTTTCGTATCATCAACTCAGTTTCACACATCACCATGTTATGTTTTCACACCATAGACTCGTCTGTTCACACCTTTAACAACATTATGGTTTCGTATCATCAACTCAGTTTCACACTTCACCATGTTATGTTTTCACACCATAGACTCGTCTGTTCACACCTTTAACAACATTATGGTTTCGTATCATCAACTCAGTTTCACACTTCACCATGTTATGTTTTCACACCATAGACTCGTCTGTTCACACCTTTAACAACATTATGGTTTCGTATCATCAACTCAGTTTCACACTTCACCATGTTATGTTTTCACACCATAGACTCGTCTGTTCACACCTTTAACAACATGGTTTCGTATCATCAACTCAGTTTCACACATTCACCATGTTATGTTTTTCACATCATAAGACTCGTCTGTTCACACCTTTAACAACATTATGGTTTTGTATCATCAACTCAGTTTCACACATTCACCTATGTTATGTTTTCACATCATAGACTCGTCTGTTCACACCTTTAACAACATTATGGTTTGTATCATCAACTCAGTTTCACACATCACCATGTTATGTTTTCACATCATAGACTCGTCTGTTCACACCTTTAACAACATTATGGTTTTTTATCATCAACTCAGTTTCACACATCACCATGTTATGTTTTCACACCATAGACTCGTCTGTTCACACCTTCAACAACATTATGGTTTCGTATCATCAACTCAGTTTCACACATCACCATGTTATGTTTTCACATCATAGACTCGTCTGTTCACACCTTTAACAACATTATGGTTTCGTATCATCAACTCAGTTTCACACATCACCATGTTATGTTTTCACATCATAGACTCGTCTGTTCACACCTTTAACAACATTATGGTTTTGTATCATCAACTCAGTTTCACACATCACCATGTTATGTTTTCACATCATAGACTCGTCTGTTCACACCTTTAACAACATTATGGTTTTGTATCATCAACTCAGTTTCACACATCACCATGTTATGTTTTCACATCACAGACTCGTCTGTTCACACCTTTAACAACATTATGGTTTTCGTATCATCAACTCAGTTTCACACATCACCATGTTATGTTTTCACACCATAGACTCGTCTGTTCACACCTTTCACAACATTATGGTTTCGTATCATCAACTCAGTTTCACACTTCACCATGTTATGTTTTCACACCATAGACTCGTCTGTTCTCACCTTTCACAACATTATGGCTTCGTATCATCAACTCAGTTTCACACATCACCATGTTATGTTTTCACATCATAGACTCGTCTGTTGACACCTTTAACAACATTATGGTTTCACATCATCAACTCAGTTTCACACTTCACCATGTTATGTTTTCACACCATAGACTCGTCTGTTCACACCTTTAACAACATTATGGTTTCGTATCATCAACTCAGTTTCACACTTCACCATGTTATGTTTTCACACCATAGACTCGTCTGTTCACACCTTTAACAACATTATGGTTTCGTATCATCAACTCAGTTTCACACTTCACCATGTTATGTTTTCACACCATAGACTCGTCTGTTCACACCTTTAACAACATTATGGTTTCGTATCATCAACTCAGTTTCACACTTCACCATGTTATGTTTTCACACCATAGACTCGTCTGTTCACACCTTTAACAACATTATGGTTTTGTATCATCAACTCAGTTTCACACTTCACCATGTTATGTTTTCACATCATCAACTCAGTTTCACACTCCACCATGTTATGTTTTCACATCATCAACTCAGTTTCACACTTCACCATGGTATGTTTTCACATCATCAACTCAGTTTCACACTTCACCATGTTATGTTTTCACATCATCAACTCAGTTTCACACTTCACCATGTTATGTTTTCACATCATCAACTCAGTTTCACACTTCACCATGTTATGTTTTCACATCATCAACTCAGTTTCACATTTCACCATATTATGTTTTCACAGCAACAGCTCAGTTTCACACATCACCATGTTATGTTTTCACAGCAACAACTGAGTTTCACGCTCTTGTTTTTATGTTTTATAATTATATTATTAACCCCCCCCCCCCCTCCTCAGAAAATAGGTGTAGCTGGAGCAGCGGTAGTCTAGTGGTTAGACATTGGCCTGTCGGCTCGGTGGTCATGAGTTTGATCCACATTGGGGTGGATTTAGAATTGTTTAACTGACTTGGACTCCCACTTTGACCCGGCCTAGAATAAACACCCAGAAATGTCTTAGGAAGTCCGGGCGGGTCGGTGTGATAATAACCACATCAACCACCCAGTGCATGCTGGTCTATACAACATATGAATTTAGCACTGTGCTGCCAAATAGCCCTTCAGGCTTGTCAAAGGCACTTGTACTTACTTTAACGTAAAACTGTGTTTTCTATTTTTCACTGCTGTATTTACATTTATGTTGGTTTATATTTTCATGCTTCCAACACAAACACTTCCGCCCATATTGATCTGTGTTCGTGATTTCAAAGCCTTCTGTTTTTATTTTAAAATATTTACTGTATTCAACTTCCGTAAAAAAGAAAAGGAACTCACAGTATTTAGCAAACTCGTAATAGATCTGTTTCTCTGAGACGGTACGAGGAAGTATGGTGCCGTTAGGTGATCGGTAATCATCATAGCGATCTCCATTAAAGTTGCCGAGCAGACCTGTTGTTTGGCCTTGGAGTGAAGTGTCTACCTCTAGTTCAATCTCCAAACTGATCTTACCCACACGCACTTTGAAGGACACACCTAAAGAAAGAGCACAAACAGATGCACAAATTTTCTTGCATTCAGTCTTTTCAAATATGCTTTCAGCTAAAGTTGTATTTAAAATAAAGATATCCGATGTATTAATTTTTACATAGTAAATAAAACACAATGATGTAAGAATATATTCATGTGGGATGCTGGCTTTAATTGGTTTCTTTCAGTGTATACCAGTTAACTTTCAAGAGGTTAAATCGATCAAGTAACGAATTTAATTGATATCTTTCGGTGTATCTTTCGGTATATATCTGTCAAGGTCTTATTTACTTTATTTCTGGCTCGCTTTCCAAAACGGGGTCGAAACAATTACACTCAATTACTACACTTTCATGCACGGCAATGTGAAGTAAACCCTTTTATTTACGTAAACTATTTACATGGGTAAATTACATGGAAGTTGCGCTCGTAACAAATCGCAACTCATACATCATCACAGCGGAATATACATGCATCATACATCATATAATAGAATAGCACAAAATAGCTCTCTCACTGTCTCAGCTCAAGCACATCTCAATCTACAATCAGTCAGGCCATCAATCATTACAGTCATCTCACAACGATCATGAAACACTATCACAGCCCTATCCGTCCGTCCGTCTCGAAGTCCTTAACCCGTCTGCCCAACACGGGTACGTGTGGTCAGTCCCTTGCTTCTCACAGTTCGTGAGACCCGTGCGGTGTAGTGTGGTACGATAACCACGGGATTCGCCTGTTTGGCGGTTGACTTGCACTCGGTGATACCAGGCTGTCTGTCCTGTTCTGCAATCGTGAACTGTCTTCTATTTATTCCTGTCATACAGAGTTTTGAGTTCCTGACAATATTTGTTAACCTCCGAGAGGTGAAATTTATCAAATAATGAATTTAATTGATCTCTTTCAACGTATAACTGTTAACCTGTCTCCGTGGCGAAGTTGTCAAGCCATTTGACTCGGGCTCCGAAGGTTGTGGGATCGATTCGGGGCCGCGTTCTTGGGTTCACGAGTGAAATTTTTCGGAGACTCCCGTGGGTCGTCGCTAGAACTACGGAGTTCGTGCTTTATGCTGCGCTTTCCGCGCTGCGGAAAGAGACCGAGCCATATAGAACAAAACCCGATGCAATGAAGTCGACTTTTAAGCGACTTCTGTTTTAACCTCCGAAAGGTTTAATCGATCAAGTATCGATCTGCAACCTGCAAGAACATCAAACAGGGGAACGCCAAACAAGAGCAGTATGCGGGGAGACAAAGAAGAATAGTCATCTAACACAGAACTAATGTCCTCAACTGCTACATGCTGAAATGTCGCCATATTTGTCTATCTAATGACAAGTCTAACAGGATGAAATTCTTCTCAAGAGTGCACGTACATTGCAAAGGACAACAGGGATAAGAAGATGTACACCTTAAGAGATCGGACACACAAATTACAATATGACAATGTAATATAGGGCTGTGATAAGTGACGAACCAAGCACTTATGGACTGAACGATTGAATGTGCAGTGAGGTTAATCTGCTGACTAACTAACTGTTATATTCTAAGCAGATATTTTAAAATAATAAAACTATGGCCACGATGAGTTAAAGCAACAACTACCTGGAACTGGAGTGGTCAAGAAAACCAAAATCAACTGAGAAGAAACTGACCAGTGATGACCGGCTGGGTATCTTCACGGTACAAAACAGTCACCAGCTACAGATAATAATGATGCAGTAATTTGGTCTGATTAATAAAGATCTAAAGTCACAGCACAGAAAAGTCACCTGCTACAAATAATAATGATGGAGTTGTTTGGTTTGACTTTGAAAGAACTCCATTCAAACATAAAATAACAACCCCACAGCAAAAAAAAAAAAAATACCACTAACCACATGGGAATGTTACTGCAACTGTGACCTTGCCACATTCATCTCTTCTTACAACATTTATGTAGTCTGTTGACTGAGTGAAATCTGAATTCTCGTAGAATTCGTTGGTAAGATCCATTCCATCAATTAAAATTACCATGGCTGTGAATAAAGAGAAGACAAGTTTAAAAACAGTTTCTTCACACACAAAACGAATACACACAATTCATGTTATTATCTGATAACTATAATCACGAGACATACATCTTCCCGCCAACTTAGGCATTCAGGAACCTCAACAGATTTTCCTCCTTCGTGTTCTGCATCAATTCTATGACGATATTCCCCCATCCCAGCTCATCCAGCAGAAATTATCTCTGCCTTTCCCTGCCTCTTTTACTGCAGCAGGGAGTGACCAGAGGACCTGGACAACACTCATTATACCGAGGAAGCCGCAGAAGTCGGATGTGTCGGCCTAACGGTGCAAGAACGCAGCTTTGCTGTAAACAGGCACAACGCAATCACATCCGAAAAAAAACTCCGGATGAACGAAGAAGAAGAAGAAGATACCGAGGAAAGGCCAAAAGGACACATAATTAGATGACAACTGCCATTAGTATTGGGACTTTTCACTGGCTGTTGAAGATAAGGACGGAGTGTGTATGGGAATGTCCTGAGTGCTATGATCTTGGTTGTGGACTCAACTCAGTTCAACTTATCACTGATCTCTCCAGGTATCAAAATGTTTTTTATTGTCTCTCTCTCTCTCTCTCTCTCTCTCTCTCTCTCTCTCTCTCTCTCTCTCTCTCTCTCTCTCTCTCTCTCTCTCTCTCTCTCTCTCTCATGACATGACCAAATGAACACAGCTTGTTTCCTCTTATATTTGTAAATAATGTTCTACTTTCATTAGCCTTGCTCCTGGCACATAGTTAGTTACTCTAGCAGTCCATGGCATTGGTAAAATTTGTCTCTGTTGGCTCCAGTCTCTTCTTAATTTGTTCATTCCATGTTTAACTGCCATACAGCACAACAGGTTCTCTATAACATTTCTGACATTCAGTGATAGTGACTTACTATATAAAATATTTTTCATTTTCTGAAATGTAACTTTTGCTTGACCAATTCTGCTGTTAGTGTATGTCACGCTGAGAATATAGATCACAAATTGGAACCCAAAGGCTGTTAAACCAGATGCTTCTCATCTTGCGGTGTCGAGGTGAAGTATAAACAGCGGAAGAGTGCCCGCTTATGGGCTTCATATATCGATATTCCCATGGACTTTGTTAATCCCTGCGCCCATCGTTTACGTGGTCGGCCTCTTCCTCTGCTTCCATCTGGTATATACATCATTGCTTGTTGTGGTATACTGTTAGTTGGTAACCTACTTGCATGGTCAAACCATTTGACTTGCTGCCTTCTAATAAAATCTAGTGCAGCTATAACCCTAAGTTTAGACCTGATTTCTTCATTTCTGATCATATCTCTTCTGTATACATTGAGTATTATTCTAAGGAATCTCATTTTTAGTGTTGTGATTTTTCTTTTCTCTTTTTCTGTCATTGTCCAGGATTGGCATTGGTAACATAGAGTTGGTAGGAAGATTGTGTTGTAAAGTGCTTTCTTAATAGTTATTGATACATGATTTTCTTTAGTATCGGTGTCATCTGTCCAATGAGTTGGTTTGCTTTATTGCATCTATTTTCGGTCTCGTCTTCTGATTTGCCTTTTGATGATGTTATACTTCCTAGGTACTTGAAACTCGTTTCAAGGGATGTTCATTTAGGTGAATTGTTGTTGTTTTTTATTCTTTAGTTATAGTCATTACCCCTGTCTTACTTGTGCTAATATTGATGTTATGTTCCCTACACATTTCGTTTAGACTATTCATGTGGTCTTATAATTCAGCTTCTGATGTTGCTATTAGTGCTTGGTCATTCGCACACGGAAGTCCTCTAATGGTGTAATTTGCAGATGGTTCTTCTTCCGTGTTCTCATCATGTGGTGTTCTGGCGGTTTCTATTTGGCTAGTTTCTTTACATATGTTGTCTATCTATGTTGTGAACAAGAGATGCGACAGGACACAACCTTGTCGTACTTCAGATCTTATGGTGAAGGAATCTTAGTGTCCTCAAGTTGCTCTCACTATGCATTCACTGTTGTTGTATAAGCTTCTAACTAGATTTGTTAGATGTGTACCCACTCCATATTGTTTAAGGATTTCCCACGTCTTGTTTCTATCTACTCTATCAAATGCCTTTTCATGGTCGACAAAGGCCAAATATAGTGTTTCATTGAATTGAGTTGATTGTTCTATAAGTTTCTACATAGAATTGTTAGATGTGTACCCACTCCATATTGTTTAAAGATTTCCCACGTCTTGTTTCTATCTACTCTATCAAATGCCTTTTCATGGTCGACAAAGGCCAAATATAGTGTTTCATTGAATTCAGTTGATTGTTCTATAAGTTGTCTAACAGCAAAAATGGCAGATGCTAACAGTCAACAAACCACAACTTGACTGCTTGTGTCAGAATGCGCAGACTAGAGCCGATCAAGATCATACTCCACTTTGAAATGGAGGTCCTAGAAACAGTCTGCATGAGGGAAGTCTGGCAAAGAGAATTAATAACAGAGGGGGAAGGATCATTAAATCACTCGTACCTGTTGGTTCCAGTGAAAAGACTTCTAGTTGTGCTATTCTCAGGATTTCTCAGTGTGTGTCCTATCCGATGCCAGTGCCTTTTCCTCCGCTCTTGGTTCACTTGAATCTGTCAAGTTCTCTCCCTTAGCCCTTGGTTCACTGGAATATGTCAAGTCCTCTCCCTTAGCCCTTGGTTCACTTGAATCCGCCACGTTCTCTCCCTTAGCCCTTGGTTCACTGGAATCCGTCAAGTTCTCTCCCTTAGCTCTTGGGTCGTGAAATCTGTTACCTTCTCGCCCTTAGCTCTTGGTTCACTAGAATCTGTCAAGTTCTCGCCCTGAGCTCTGCATGAGTGATTCTCACATACTGTTTAATGCCACATTAGTATGATGGTCTGTGTGCTTGCTTACAAACAGTGGTCAAGGGTTGATGCCCAGCAGAGGCAAGATGTATTTGTTTCATCGGTACAGTCCTGGGGTCAATCCACTCATAAAATGGGTACTAAATAGATTTCTTGGAGTTGCCTGGCAAGAAAAGTTGGAAAGAAATGTAACTGGCCACCCCACCTCATTATATTGAGACCTAGAATATGTGAAGGCCCAACTCTGCTCCCATGTAGCAGTGTATAACTTGGGACTATGTTCACCACTAATGTAAAACTGCAGTAGGCCTATGATTCAGAGACTTGGCATGTCAGAATATTACATCTAGACTGTAGATATGTCTCAAAATATGTCTTCAGAATCTTTGGTTAAAAGGTCACGTCTGATAATAAACAGTGCATTACCGAGGAAGACGATCAGCAATGGATGTTAAAGGGGGAAAATACAAAGATGAAATAAGGATGGTTTTTAATGGAAGAGCAGGCAAACAAAGCACTAAGAAATTTATCTTCCGCATGGAACTCATAAGGAATGAGAATACAGACGACTTCAAACTGGACCAGGAAAAGAATTAGAAAAGATGTAACAAGAAAGTTTGTAACAACAGGAACACAGTTGGGAAAAGATTAATAGCCTAGGATGGACATGTGTTGAGAGCAACAAACGTAGATGTAAGCTACATGAACTAGCTATATTGTATGGCATCCAAGTATGATCATTTATACAAACTGTCCATTCTTAACTTGCTACTGATCACATACTTGTGTTTGTTGGAGACAGCTGCACTTGAAACCTGGCATAGTTTCTCTCTAGAGCAGCAAAAGCTGATAACACAGTTCCATTGAACATTTTCCCATTAATTTCCATTCTCTGTGTGCGTACCTGTTCAACAATAAAACTGAACATGTAAATCTGTACTCTAAAGTAGACCCATGCAGTGTTAGCACAAGTACAATTATCTGGGTTCAAACTGGGATGTCTTTCTATCCTTGCACAGCTAAGGAGTCAATTTAGCCTCGTAAAATGAGTACTGGGTCAAGAAGACATTTGGTCTCCTCACCTCATAATTAAGTGAGCTAGTACGTGCAGTGTTGTCATCTCCCTTTGATGAAAAAGCACTAAAATCGACCCAAGAAAGCACCAAAAATTTTTAGGAAGCACCAAAAAAAAAAAGCACCAACTGTTTTATTACAAATGTAACAAGGTAGCACAGTATAATTTATTATTATCACTTCATATTACAATGAAGTTTATTCCAGATCCGCCAAATTCCAATCAGAACTACTTTCGAGATTTAAAAAAAAAACACCAAATTGCAATACTATTGTTTGGGAAATCACTAAAACAAGCACTGGTGGTATTCATTCAAAATGTTATAAAGTAGCACATTATAATTTATTATTATCACTGAATATTAGAATGAAGTTTATTCCAGATCTGTCAAATCCCAGTCAAACAACTCCTCTTCAGTTTCTGTAGCTATTTCCTGCTGTGTTTGCTCCTGCGATGATGAGGATGAGGAGGATGTTTGAAAGAAACATGTATATGCCTCCTGTGATCCAATTTTTTGCAGAATATCCTTAGGTAGTTTATAATCATGACAGCATTTGCCATATCTTTTCATTCCATATCTAATAGTCAAAATAGTTGTCAAACTCTTGATGCCCAGTCTGTTCCGCAATTTTCATTTTATAACTCCCATCTGACTAAAAATACGCTCCACGTCCGCATTAGAATGAGGTAAAATGAGCACAGTTAAAGCTAAATCTGTAAGATCTTGGAAAGGATTTTCACCGGTGGCATCCCTGTATGAGGCTATTTCTGCCCACAGTCCAAGTGTGCCAGAGGTCTGTGTCCACTGCACATGATGAAGTTTTCTCCACTGGAAATCGATGCGGGTGAGAGTAGCTGCATCTTCTACAAACATTTTAGCAAGATCCAATATACAGGGCTTCATTGGCTGTAGACATTCACTTCCACTAAGACATGACATGGACTGCAACACTCGAACGTTATCGGGTGTAAGTAAACGCAGCTGTGTCAATAGCTCTATTAAAAACTGGATGCACCTTCCACGAATTTCTTTCTCATCGGGAAACTTGTAGTCTGCTATTTCTTTCTCAAACTCATAACCTAGATTGGGATTAGGATCTAAATAATCTTGAATAGTATCACTTTCTGTTATTTTTTCCCCCCAGGAATAGCAATCTTTGAACTGATAGAATCAATGAGCTGGACAAGATCGCTGAGTAGTTTTGTTGGATCCTGTATATCTAATTCGAATTTCTTATTCACACTTTGAACTTCTCCGAGAATATGCTTGAGAAATGTGAGATACACATAGTTTTTCATGTCGCAAGGTCTCTGTGGCTAAGGGCTTGCGAACGCGGTTTGTGAGTCCGTATACCCGGGTTCGAAACACGGCGGTGCTGGTTTTTTCGAAAAAGGTATAGGGGCCGGTCGTTCAGAAAGCAATGGCAAACTACTGAACGTAACACTTGCCTAGTACAGCAGCTGAAAATGCTGGTGTTGACTGCAACGTCCCGTAAGGGATACGCAACAAAAAAAAAAAACAAACATAGAATGTAGAAGTTCTGCTGTATAACAGCGCTCGTTGAGTCTTGCTACATCAAAATGAGTTCTGAGCTCGACCCACTGCTGCAATATTCTGACACTGGCAGATTGAATGGACATCCCCCGGGAAGGTTAACCCGATCAACAAATGCCCGCAGAAGTGGGATGTGTCAGCCTAACGGCGCAAGAACGCAGCTCTGCTGTAAACAGGCACAACGCAATCACGTCCGAAAAAAAAACTCCGGATGAACGAAGAAGAAGATGAAGAATGGACATCCATCGTGTCTGGCTTAATTGAACAATCTTCAGCGGATGTTGTCCATCATTTATTGAAGCAAAAAGCTCCCTGTACTTTGCTTGACGAAGACTTGAGTGAGAAAACCAGTTATATGTTTCTCTAATCATGAACTCTATGTTCCTGGGCAGACAAGCAGCTGCAGCCTGTGACACTACCAGCTGAAGGGAATGACATACACCCCTAACTAGTACCAGATGAGGAGCTTCGGATGTTAATTTTGTATATACTCCAGTGTTTACATCTGTCATGACAGACGCATTGTCAGTGCCGAGTGCAACTAGTCTTTGCAACTCAAGTCCATTCTTGTTTAAACAATCTTTTAACGCATTGCATATTGCCTGTGCGTTGCAATCACTCAGTTCAACTAAATCTAAGTAAGTAACCACAAACTGCTTTCTTGTCTCTGAATAGTACCTAATAGCTACTCCAAGTAGCTTAGTTTCAGAAATGTCATTGCTCTCATCAATCAATAAGCTGTATTTACTTTTGCCAATATCAGCTGTCAAGTCTGTTGTGAAATATGGTGCAAGTACATTTGAAATAACTGCTCTGCACTTAGTTCTCCTAAGCTTAAAGTTCTTGCAACCTTTGCTGTCACCAAAGTGTACCTTGCAGAGTTCACTTAAATGGTCAACAACGCGAAGCGAACAATGGCAGCTATGAACAAAGACATGCATCCTTCTGTTTCTTTGACATCATCTTTCAGTTTGTCAAATGCAATTGTTGTTTGCCTTTGTGTACTGAATGGTTGTTCGGCTTTCTGATGTTTCGTTGTATTCTTGTGCCTCTCAATATCATTTATCCTGGCTGCAATTGAACATTTGCTATATTCGCAAAAACACTTAGTATTATCCCCTTCTACTTTTAACAACCATTTTTGAAATCGTGTGTCACTGAGCCACTGTTCTCTGAAATGTTGACAATATGTCTTGCTCATGGTGAAACACAAATAAACTTAAATGAAAGGATAATGTAGACACCACAAAATTATGAACTCGATTACAAGCTAATGTATTGGCGTTTGATGGAGTACGCTTTCAGCTAAATCGTATTAAAGGGAGTTAAATTAGTTGAATATTGCGCGGTAACGTACTAAGACTGTTTTACTCCCTTGCTTCAGTTCAAATTCGTCTTTTTAGTGTACCCAAAATGATTCTTAAAGTAATTTTTACCCACCCCAAAAAATCACATCACAAAAAAGCACCCAAAAAAGTTTGTGAGGCACTAAATTTACGCGGCCGCGCTAAAAGCAAAATTTTCATACTAAATGACTTGAAAAAGCACTAAATTTAGTGCGGAAAGCACTAAAATGACACACTGAGTACGTGTGAAGTCATATTATTTCATCATCCTTGACTTGGGGATGCAAATTGCAAGTGCCCCTAAAGCCTGATAGTAAGGTACATTGGTAACAAGGAAAGCACACAAAATTCACTTGAGTTCGAAGCGAGCGAGCGGCCAAAAGAAAAAAATATTACTTCACATCCCCTTGTCAGCATTCTCATCTCATCTTTTCATGTTCCTCTTGTACCTTGCGGTGTCGAGGTGAAGTATAAACAGCCAGAGAGTGCCCGCTTTTGGGCTTCATGTATCGATATTCCCATGGACTCTGCGTCCATCATTTACGTGGTCGGCCTCTTCCTCTGTTTCCATCTGGTCTGTACATCATTGTTTGTTGTGTTATGCTGTTAGTCTTACTTAGTTACTTGCATGGCCAAACCATTTTACTTGCTGCCTTCTAATAAAATCTAGTGCAGCTACAACCCCCACTTTAGTCCTGATTTCTTCATTTCTGATTTTATCTCTTCTTGACACATTGAGTATTCTTCTCATGAATCTCATTTCTGTTGTTGTGATTTTTCTTTTCTCTTTTTCTGTCACTGTCCAGGTTTGGCATTGGTAACAGAGTTGGTAGGAAGATTGTGTTGTAAAGTGCTTTCTTAGTAGTTATTGATACATGTTTGTTATTTAGTATTGGTGCCATTTGTCCAATGAGTTGGTTTGTCTTATTGCACCTATTTTCGATCTCGTCTTCTGATTTGCTATTTGATGATATTATACTTCCTAGGTACTTGAAACTCTTTACTTGTTTCAAGGGATGTTCGTTTTAGATGAATCGTTGTTGCTTTTCCTTTTTAGTTACAGTCATTACCTCTGTGTAACTTATGCTAATTTTCATGTTATGTTCCCTACACATTTCGTGTAGACTATTCATTTGGTCTTGTAATTCATCTTCTGATTTTGCTATTAGTGCTTGGTCGTCAGCAAACAGGAGTTCTCTAATGGTTAGATTTGTAGATGGTTCTTCTTCTGTGTTCTCGTTATGCGGTGTTCTTGCGGTCTCTGTTTGGGTGGTTTCTTTACACATGTTGTCTATATATGTTGTGAACAAGAGAGGGGACAGAACACAACCTTGTCGTACTCCGGATCTTATGGTAAAAGGTTCTGAGTGTCCTCCAGTTGCTCTCATTATGCATTCACTGTTGTTGTATAAGCTTCTACATAGGTTTGTTAGATGTGTGCGTACTCCATATTGTTTAAGGATTTCCCACAGCTTGTTTCTATCTACTCTATCAAATGCATTTTCTTGGTCGACAAAGGCTAAGTAGAGTGTTTCATTGAAATTGATTTATTTTTCTATTAGTTGTCTAAGAGAAAATATGGCATCTGTGCATCCTTTGTTTTTCCTAAATCCAAGTTGTGTTTCGCTTAGCTGAGGTTCTAAAGTAGTTCGTAATCTTTTCTCAAGAATTTTGCCAAATATTTTCCCAGTATGACTCAACATTGAAATGCCTCTGTATTGTGTGCAGTCTCTTTTACTACCTTTGTTTTTTTTTTTCTTTCAAAATGGGGATAATTATGTCGTTTCCCCAGTCTCATGGTGTCTGTTGTTCTTCCCAAACATGGTTGAATAGTAGTCAGCATTGACCAAGTGAATACGTTTATCTATATTCTATCAGTAAGTCAACATACATCAAACTATAGGGTCAGATTTAAATATATTTAAATTAAAAAAAAGTATAGCACAATTTTACATGTCTTGGGGTACACGGTGCCAGCCCCATATTTTTATTAGAGCACTTGACGGGTGATGAGATCTTTTATACTTTTCAGAACACCTTGTTCCACATTTGTTTATAAATTGTATTCCAAGAATATCAAGTTTTACATTGGAAGACTTCTTCTCTATGAAGTAATAAACTGACCTGTCACTCCTTTCATGACCAAACATTTTTACTATTTTCATCGTTTCTTCAATCCACAAATACTAGTAACTAAAATGCTTTTGTGTGTGTGTGTGTGTAGTGAGTGTGTGTGTGTGTGTGTAGAGAGTGAGTGAGTGAGTGTGTGTGTGTGTGTGTGTGTGCGTGTGTGTGTTTATGATGACATCGGCTACATTGCTGGCGTGTCGTAAGAGTTTTGGTTAGGCCTAGGAATAAAAGCGGTTTGCGCAAGCAATGTACAGGCTCAGATATGTACAAGATCCTGGGCCTTACCTAGGAACAAACGCATGTGAAGAAATCATTCAGACTATTTGGACAACCTTCCTAGTTGGTACACTAAATGTTTTTATCAATGATGCTGCTTGACGTCCTTAGTTGTTACACTAAATGTTACTGTCATAGTTAATTCTTTAACTCCATCAGTTCCAGATAGTCATTGCTTTAACCGTATTTGACCCAGATTGTAAGAATTTACGATGAGGAAAGTTTTTACTTCAATAATACACCCAGAAGTATCTCCCACCCCATCACCACCCCCCCCCCCCCCCCCCCCCAAAAAAAAAAAAAACAAGATTCAAGAAAATGTTTTAAAGCACAGCGGGAGGTTAGCATGGCTGAATGGATAATAGCGCTTGCTCTTAAACTTCCAATATGTTGATGCCAAGGTAGCTGTTTCAACCCCTTCACAGATCAATTGGACTAAAATTGTGACTTCTTGATCTTGACATGGGACATAAATTATAATAAACTCTGAGTAAGTTTGCCTGATGGCAAAGAGACACTGGTAAAAGGGAAAGCTAATTACAACGCAAATATCAGTCCAGTGCACTAGTAGTAGTAGCAGCACAAAATGGACTACACTTAAGTTCAAAGCAAAAAATTTAAAAGAAATTAAATGAAGCACAGCGCTTTGTATAAAATAATATCAGGAAAATCAAAGTGTAATTTTAACCGAGAGTTAAGACAACTATTAATAAGTTCTATTGTGACAAGAATCAAGACAATGACCTACCTGAATAGTGAAGTTCTTACTCTGCACAATCATTAAACTGTATTCTCCCCAGCCATTCATGGCATACGTACAATTGTCTAGTGTGGTGATGGTGGGATCACCCAGGGCAGATGCTGGAGTATGAAAATATAGGAGGAAAACATATTTGATTAAATCATTCACACAAAGAATCGCACAGACAGGTTGGTTTCTTGACTTCTAAGAATCAACATCATAGCATTCTGGGACGAACCACAGATCAACTGTCTCAAATACTGCAAGAGGCCAGTTCACAAAATAATTTGATTACCTACATCAGTACATGATCATCATTGTTTGAGTGTAAAATCAGACGGGGAGGGTCTGGAAAGTTTGTGACAACCAGGCAAGATCAAAGTGTTAGAGACAGAGGAAATCATACCAGATGGGTTCGCAATAGTGACTCAGGAGGATGATCAGCGATCCAACTTATCATAAAATACAGCAGACAGATTTTTATTGAACAGCATGGCCACCTGTGCAGCTTAACATTGCACAAGATGATGATTCAATCATTCATGATCATCATCACCCCCCCCCCCTACCATCATCATCTTCATTATTGTCATGTCATGATATCAGCCTCTCCAGAATATGCTTTCTGCCTTCCTCTATTTCCACTAATCTGTCCTCTTCTTCTTCTGCCTTTCTCATTTTCCAATGGAGCATAGGTCTTCAACCAACTTATGACAAGCAAAATGTGGATTTATTGATTAATGGACAGATGCTGTAACCAGTTTTCTGTGGGAAGAGGTAGCCTGTCTCACACCATGCTCTTAGTGGTCTCTTTTGACATGCATTGTAGGTTACATTGTTAATATTCTTTGCTTCCTTAAGGGACTTATAACACAAATGATTAATCTTTGGACATTTTGAGGGAAGCTTAGTGCAAAGACATCTTATTCCTAACATCAGAAAGAAACAGACTTCGGCTTAGTTGGCCACATTATGAGAAGACAAAAACTGGAACATGTCTTGACAACTGAAAAGATGTGCGGAAAGCGAGATAGGGGAAGATAGCGTTAGAAAACTCTTGACAGTCTTGTGTCATGGCAAGGAAGGGAGTCAACACACGAAATGATCCATGCCGTCGGAGATGGCAATTTGTGGGGAGAGGCTTGAACGCCCATGTCAGCCGCCAAGGCAAAGGATGATGATGATGATTAATCTTGCTTGTTGTTATAATTTTTTTCATTTCTCTCTTCTCATGGTGTGGCCAAAGATCGTTGGCCATTTCAAGAGTTGTCTGTGGTAAGTTATCTATTTTATTGTGAGCACATACAAATAGTCGCGCATTGCAGATTACTTTCTTCTTCTTCTTCATTTTCTTCTTCTTCTTCTTCTTCTTCTTCTTCTTCTTCTTCTTCTTCTTCTTCTTCTTCTTCTTCTTCTTCTTCTTCTTCTTCTTCAAGTACCTTGATGTAGAACACAACCAAATCCTAAGATCATGAAAGCAATAACACACACTAAAATATAGGAGTTGAAATTATAATAAAAGAAGTAATGATCAAGGTACACACTAAACAATAGAAAGAAAACTGAATGCCTTAGGTACACTGGACTCTAAAGAATGTACCTTCAGCAAGCTGATGGCAACATATGGAGTTAAATAATTTTATTCTGGTGTAATCTGTAATTGGCAAATGTTGTGTTGTCAAATGCAGTCTCTGATATCTACTGCCTTCTTAGCTTCTTCCATGAGCACCAGTCAGCCTGATGTTACAGCACCCAACTCATCAATGGCACCAGTAGCAGTCACCATGTTTGCTGTGCTAAGATCATAACAACATGCTGTTCATCCATCATGATTGATGAAGACCACTCGTCATCCAATGAGATTAAATTATTATGAGTACGAAGGTGACTTGCATACAAACACAACAACCACTCATTCCCACATCAACACACACAAACAACAGACAACACACTCCATTACCAACACCAAAGGCTGGGTTTGGTGTGCACTGCAAGTCCCCAAAGACTGTGTTAAACCTCTGACAGAACTTAAATGAGGAATTCCCACAGCACCAGGTGCGAGCTTGCATGTTTTCTTGAGCATCTTCATAGGCCCTTATGGTGCTAAAGGCAGATGAGAACTGCCAAGGGTCACTAATGAGTAACTGCCCAGTGCCAATGAAGGAGCTAGCCTGCAAAGACTTAAACCAGTCTAGCGAACTATTGCTTTTTGGGGTTGTCTTTAAGTAGCAGCACAGCTGAAAATAGATAATACATTTACTATAAATTACACGGTTACAGACGATAACGTTATTATATCAGCCTATTAAAATGACGATACTATTCCTAGCAATAGACTTAACTCAAGATAATGATGATACTTTACCTAGCAAAGGACCTGCCACAAAATGATCAGGATACTATACCTAGCATAAAGCCTGCCACATGATGATGACGATGATAATATATCTAGCACAGGATCTGCAACATGATGCTGATGATACTATACCTAGCAAATGACTTGCCACATGATGATGATGATGATGATATAGACCACAGAGCTAACAGAATCACACACACACACACACACACACACACACACACACGCTGGTCAAGACCGTGGAGCACCTGTCCGTGGTGGGGCCTTCCCAAGCCTGGCTAAGTTCAAAGGATGGCAAAACAACTGCTACCCATTTGATTAGGCTGGACCAACCACAGAGCCACTGTGTAAATAATCTTGCCGCTATTGAGGATTGAACCTAAGTCTACAAAGTTAGTAATTCAGGGCATCAACCGCTAGTCTGTCGTAGTTCACATTCATATTAGTGTAAAGAATTATAGCTGTACATCATACTTGAAATATCCCAGTTGATAACTATAGCTTTTAATTGTTATGTTGTCTAGCGCGTCCTGTAATCCCAACTTTTCTTCTCCCGTACTTCTATGAGCATCAAACAATACATGTGTTTCGAGTTGAGTTGCGTTAAGAACCGACATCACTGCACTCAGGACATTCCCATACGTGCTCCGTTCCCTCGTTCAACAGCCAGCGAAGAATCATACTACTAATCTTTCCCACCGCAATCTGATTAAAAGTTCTCCTGGTCTTCCTTCTCAGTTTTGAGATTCTTCCAGAACCCCTGCCGATCCCTCGCAATCTCATTCTTTCCACATATGGGTTCTCAATCTGTTCCTCCGCCTTCTCCACCTGGTCCCACAAGCGCACGACCACCTCCCCCTTGTCCATAGGCAAACTACCACCAAGAGGTGCATTCCCTGCTAGCCTATCAGCCTGTTAATTCCCCCGTACCCCTGCATGGCCAGGGCAAAATATCCATACAATTCTCACAATCTGTGACCCCTGAAACGACGAGAGCCATTCCACACGACACTTTCCTTTCTCCACCTTGCTAAGCATACTCTTTGAATCCGTAATGAATACAACGTGTGTTGCAGTGGTCTCCTCTAGCCACCGGAATGCCGCTGTTACTGCCTCCACCTCCATTCTCATGCTGGAGGTCGTAGTCTCATATGCCAGACTCTCCTTTTTCAAGACTCGTCCATTAGCCTTTGCAATAAAGCCCCAGCCACTACGTCTGTTTCTCACCACTGACCCATCAGTGTAGATGACCTATGTCACGTTGATGTGTCAATGCATATGTGTTTATTTATGAACTGTCTTGGTGGTCTCAAAGGGTTCCCCAATTAGTAGACTATCAATGTAAATGCAGTTAACATTATATTTACTCTGTTTCTCTGGTTGGTCTGTACAAGCCTTACTTTAAAGAAGAAAACTATCAGTGTAGACGCAGTTGACATTATATTTATCCTGTTTTTCTGTACAGATCTTACTTTAAAGAAGAAAACTATTAGTGTTAACAAATAGTTAACATTATATACCCTGTTTCTCTGTACAAATGTTACTTTAAAGACGTAAACTATCAGTGTAAACAAACAGTTGCCATAATAGTTACGCCGTTTCTCTTTAAAAGTCTTATTTTAAAGACGTAAACTATCAGTGTAAACAGTTAACATTATATTTACTCTGTTTCTCTGGTTGGTCTGTAAAAGTCTCCTCTTGGCTACAGCACTGATAGCAAAACACAGTGTGTCCTTGTCTTCCTTGACCAGCTGCCACTGAAGCCCTAGCCTGTCTTGTGTGCAAGGACACTTATAGAGTTGAGAAATCTGAGCTTGGAAGTATGGGCTCGATACGAGATCTGCATGTTTGCAAAGATACCTCTGGCACATTTGACTTCCACTTAATGTACTGCCAACTTCAAAGGCCACCACTCCTATTTCATCTGAAATAATGAAATGCATTCTATATTTGTAAACTGTACAAAAAATATATATTATTCAATTTCAGCTGTGCAATGTCCAATGCTCTAATTACTGACTGTGAGTGATCATACGAGTAAATGGCTGAAGAACATGGAATTAAGTGGCATGGTGATTTTGTATACTCTGTTCAGCACCTAGACAGTTAGTTCAGCCTTCATTTTTAATTTCAAAACATCAATAACTGTCTCCTTGAGATCTTATCTGCTGAAGTCAAAATATCCCATCGTTAATCCTGATTCAAACTGTGTGTGTTGTATGTATCTCTGAATATTGAACAGCTGTAGTCGAGACAGCTTTACATGACAGTAAACCTAACATAACCTGCTTGCTGACATCTCATCACAGAATACAAGATACAATGCATCAGATGTTTCTCTGCTTGTCTCCTTATTGTCAGGGTCACAGTTGCATATAACAGTAGCGGTTATATATAGTAAGTAAAGCAAAAAGTAAAGGATGCGTTTACATACCTTGAAGGTGCATTGGACATATGGTGCTAAACCCATATTTATACAGATCAATCGGCACTGGGTGGGTGGTGTGGTCAGTGTCCCGCCAGCTGACTTTACTTCCCCAGACATTTCCTGGTAGCCATTTTAGGCTGGACGGACCTGGGAGCCCAGTTAGATTTTCAAAATCGATTCAGATTAAAAACCATGACCATTAGGTTGGCAGGAGAGCACTATGCTACTGCGGCTTGCAATGTACACATGGAAACACAATGGTTTACTATTGTCTGACAGCTAGGCATCCAATCCACTACTCAATGCTCCGTGATTGGAGTGGGGGAGAAGAGTGTAGCATCCTCCGGTTGCTTATTTGTAAAAGACGCTAACAGAAGGATTTGAATTGCCACCTTTCAAGTTACAGGCAGTAACGCCACATAATTTTACATTATTGAACAAGATATTAACTATCATGTTTTATACTGGTACACATGAAGAATAACCATGCGTACATGGCATGTTTAATGTTACACAGAAGAGTAACGAATCAAATGTGGCATGTTTAATGGTACACAAGAAGAATAAATAATTGCAATTTGTGCTTTGCTTAGAAAAGAGTATTAATGTGGGGTAATTTTCACTTAAGTAAATAACCCTTTATATATAAATACCAGAGAGAGAGAGAGAGAGAGAGAGAGAGAGAGAGAGAAAGAGAGAGAGAGAGAGAGAGAGGAGAGAGAGAGAGAGATGAGGGGAGAGAGAGAGAAAAGCAAGCGAGAGAGAGAGTGTGTGTGTGTATCTCTCTCTCTTTCTCTCCCCCCCGCCTCTCTCTTTCTCTCCCCCCCCCCGCCTCTCTCTCTCTCTCTCTCTCTCTCTCTCTCTCTCTCACTCTCTGCGCATGTTTAGGACCCCCCACCCTCTTTGGGATATACTTTTCACTTCTACTGAAATATGCCTTTCGTGATCAGGATGACGGTATATACATTCACTCACGCTCAGATGGTGGCCTCAAAAATGCTCAGAGATTGAAGGCCAAGACCAAAATTAGCAAGGTACTAATCAGAGAGTTGCTTTTTGCGGATGATGCTGCGATTACGACCCACTCTGAGGAAGAATTACAACATCTACTATCTGCATTCTCCAATGCTTGTTCTGAATTTGGTTTAACAATTAACAAAAAGAAGACACAGATTATGTCACAAGGTGCACATGGTGTACCATCAATCTTTATTGACGACGCCGAACTGGAGATAGTAGACCATTTTACATATCTTGGATCAGAGGTAAATAGCAAATTATCCCTCGATCAGGAAATCAACATCAGGATTGGCAAGGCAGCAACAACAATGAACATGTTAGCAAAAAGAGTCTGGGAGAACAGGAAGCTTACTGCCAAAACAAAAGTCCTCGTCTACCAAGCCTGTGTCCTTAGTACTCTTCTTTATGGCAGTGAAACCTGGACAACTTACTCACGCCAAGAGAAACGTTTAAACAGCTTTCATATGCGGTGTCTGCGAAGATTACTTGGTATTAAGTGGCAAGACAAAATCACAAATACTGAAGTATTGGAAAGATCAGGTTGTGTGACGGTGTATTCCATGCTCAGTCTTCGTAGACTTAGATGGATAGGACACGTTAGGAGGATGGATGATGGTAGAATACCAAAGGACATCTTTTTTGGTGAATTACAGACGGGTAGGAGATCTCAGGGTCGGCCTCTACTACGATACAAAGATGTGTGTAAGCGGGACATGATTGATACAGGCATTGGTAATGCACAATGGGAGCACGTCGCCGCTCAACGTGTTGCATGGAGGGCAACTATCAGAAATGGAACAAAGACAAAGGAGAAAATGATTGCAGATAAAGCACACACAGAGCGTGAGAGACGTAAGATGGTGCACAATGGTGGAAATGACCATGTTTTCACATGCACCTACTGTGGGCAAACATTTGCAGCAAGAATTGGCCTTACCAGCCACACTAGCCACCGCCATGGATCGTAGTTATTGCCATATGACAGTTATTAAGCCTTTTTAAAGCACAATGTACCAAACTATCGTCTGTCAAGACGGAAAGGTGCCAATGTGTTTTAGAATTCAGGTAATCATGAAATACATACCAGTGTTTCCTTTCACTGTTGCCAGGTTTACTGCTTTCTTTGTGTCAAAGAGCACATTTTGGACACCACTGTCTGTGGAGATTCCAACTTGAAATGGCTGGCCAGATTGACATGCACCCACACT
>JACEFZ010023250.1:362500-402500 GCA_014155875.1 Cepaea nemoralis | reverse complement strand
TTGTTACTGTTTTTAGAACTGTAAAAACATTAACAGAAGACAGAATATCATGGAGTAAACATAACTGCTCAAGAGGAGTCATCCATCACACACAAACGAGAAAAACAAACCTGTCATGTCAGTTTGATCTGTGCCAGGAACGTGGCCAACAGCGTACACTGCCTGGAATGTGTTACTGGAGCCTCCCTGACAGCCCTGTAAATATAGAAACGAAATGAGGTTCTTTTTCTTTTCCTTTTAAATCTGATCATATCATTCATGTGTCATTCCCACTTTTCTATCTTAATGCTCCGTTTTCTTTGCCCTGTGCCCATTCTACTCATGTCTTCCCTGTACAGATTGACTTCCCCACTCCTATTGCCTCTTTGTTTACGTTCTAGTTACTATGTCACTGCGTGGTATTGACCATATTGTCCTTCAAGTGCCGATTGGTGTACACATATATAGGCCTAGCACCATATTCCAATGTACAATGGTCTTTTACTTTATATTTTGCTCCATCACTTCCTGTCAACTGATCTATGGAGCTTGTAGCCCAGAGTTTAGAATTTTATGCCCTAGAGTTCAGTTTGATTGTTGTGACATAGAATTTGGTCAGCTCCAGGGACTCAGTTAAGTTACTTTTATGTCAGTTGTTAAATATGGTTGGATCAGTGTCTTTTTGTGTTTGTGTGTGCTGATGAAGGCTTTCTAGCCACAACATCCATTGTATCACTTGTGATTGTGTTCTTGTAAAGCTGGCCAATTTAACTGTCCATTATTGTTGAGTTACTCACTGTAAGTATAGAAGAATATCAGAAGGAGACGAATGTTTGTTGATTTACTCACTGTAAGTATAGAAGAATATCAGAAGGAGATGATGTTTGTTGATTTACTCACTGTAAGTATAGAAGAATATCAGAAGGAGATGATGTTTGTTGATTTACTCACTGTAAGTATAGAAGAATATCAGAAGGAGACAATGTTTGTTGATTTACTCACTGTAAGTATAGAAGAATATCAGAAGGAGACGATGTTTGTTGATTTACTCACTGTAAGTATAGAAGAATATCAGAAGGAGACGATGTTTGTTGATTTACTCACTGTAAGTATAGAAGAATATCAGAAGGAGACGATGTTTGTTGATTTACTCACTGTAAGTATAGAAGAATATCAGAAGGAGACAATGTTTGTTGATTTACTCACTGTAAGTATAGAAGAATATCAGAAGGAGACGATGTTTGTTGATTTACTCACTGTAAGTATAGAAGAATATCAGAAGGAGATGATGTTTGTTGATTTACTCACTGTAAGTATAGAAGAATATCAGAAGGAGACGATGTTTGTTGATTTACTCACTGTAAGTATAGAAGAATATCAGAAGGAGACAATGTTTGTTGATTTACTCACTGTAAGTATAGAAGAATATCAGAAGGAGACGATGTTTGTTGATTTACTCACTGTAAGTATAGAAGAATATCAGAACGAGACGATGTTTGTTGATTTACTCACTGTAAGTATAGAAGAATATCAGAACGAGACGATGTTTGTTGATTTATTCACTGTAAGTATAGAAGAATATCAGAACGAGACGATGTTTGTTGATTTATTCACTGTAAGTATAGAAGAATATCAGAACGAGACGATGTTCTTTAGATTGATGCTAAATCTAATTGCAGTTATCAATTTAAATGTAGGCGCCAGTCTACATTGGCTGAACAGAGAAGCAATTAAATAATAGGATGGTACACCACAATAGGATAACAGCATAATGCAAGAAGACTCTAATAATCCTGTAAAGCTTATGGACAGAAAGCTACCTACGTATGCCATAACACGTCATCTGATTGAATGACAATGCCTCACAGCTCGGACATTTCTCAACAATGTTTTCTGCATCTTTTTGTTTAACACACAGAATGGATGGATAAGATATGCTGAAGCAGTTGCAATTCAAATGGCTAAAACTTCACTATGTAAACAAACAGACATGATAGTCAGTTTAACATGACTGTGGAATTAAGTTTAAGTTACTGTGGTTATACGAGTATTGTGTATATTTCAGCTTTAAGGATTCATTTGTTTCTTTATTTCATATTGAGTGATTTCTGCAGTCTGCACCTTTACAAGATGCAGCAAAATATGCTAGGCAATAAATTGTTCAGCCTATTGATTGTGTCTTCGTCACTCAAAATAGGAAGCGCTTGGAGGTATGGGAGGTGGAGTTTCTGAGTCGAACGTTGTCGGATGACCATAGTAAATAACAATTGCCTGGAAGAGGCTAATGAAAGGAGAACATCATACACAACAATGAGGGAGCTTCAAATGAAAACCTTAAAAGTATGATAGAAAATACAATAACCAGGTCATTGTCTTGTACCCTGTCAATATTGTTGGTAAAGATGTCAAGAGTGTTAATCACATGACATCACAGTGACCTCGTAAAGTCAGTTTCAATATATCTGCCCCACTTTTGACATGCACCAAAGAGGAGCAGCATTCTTTTATCCATTTTATTTATCAGTGATGTTGTGAAACCTATAGAAATTTATCGGAGAATGAAGGTCTCGTATGGTGATGCATGCCTGTCAGTCCAGCAAGTGTATGAGTGGAGTTGGACGTTTCCCAATGTTGTGACTTCTGTGACAGACTGTTCACGACAGGGTCAGGCACATCAAGTAGTGACCCCAGCCGTTGAAGGCCTCGACAAGGGAAACGGCCCATTGACAGTGAGTGACATTGCCACACATCTTGACATCAGTCAAGGTTCAGCACACCACATTATCTATGATGTGCTACAGTGCCGCACAGTGCCTGCAAGGTGGGTACCACGGCAGCTTACTCCAGAATTGAAACAACGACGCATTGATGCTTGTCATAAACTTTTGCAGTGCTTTGAAGCAGAAGGTGGTGGCTTCCATTAAAGAATTGTTACTGGAGATGAAACCTGGGTTCACCACCATGAACCGGAATCAAAGAGAGCGAGCAAGGAATGGCGCCATCCTTCTTCACCGAAACCAAAGTTTCGCATGCAGTCGTCTGCAGGGAAGGTTATGCTGACTCTCTTTTGTGATTAATGAGACGTTATTTTAGAGCCCTACATGCAAAGTATACAGATTTTCTAAGGTATCATCTTCGACCCGTAATCAAATCCAAACGGCACAACAATGCTCGATCCCATACTCCCAGTTTAACGGTTGAAACCATCAAAGACCTCTTCTACTTTCAGTGTGTACCACATCTCCCATACTCGCCAGACCTAACCCCTAGTGATTTCCACCTGTTTGTAAAACGCAAAGAGCCATTAGGAGAAAAGACTTTTCAACGTGATGAAGTGGTACAGCAGTTGGTGCATAAGTGATTACATCCACGGCCAAGATAATTTTTTTTTCTACAGGAATCCATGCACTTTATCTGCACTGGAGGAATTGAATTGAACGCAGTGGTGACTACATCACAAAATGATGCATTTTTTCTGTACGTTTTCAGAATATATTCACCAAAAAAAATAAATAAATAAATAAATAAACATTTAAGGTTTTCATCTGAAGCCCCCTTGTATAAGTAAGAGACAAAAATTGCCCTTTGATCACATGAGAAGACAAGCACTGAAGAGGATCATGACAACTAGAAAAGTCAGCAGTAGATGAGGCAGATTCAGACCAAGAGAGATGATGTTGGATGATCTAAGACAATGACATGTAAGAATACCACCAGCATTATTATCCATGGCCAAATGGATACGAGCATTCGCTCTTAAAATTTCGGTGTGCTGATACCGAGGTAGCGGGTTCTACCCCATCACTGGCCAGTTGGACTAAAATGTTGACTTCTCATCCTTGACTTGGGGACGAAACTTACAAGTACCCCGGAAGTCAGAGTGGGTTCGCATGATGGCGAGGGACACTGGTAATAAGGAAAGCTAATCCACACACAACATTCAGTCCAGTGTACTAGAAGTAGTGTCATGTGTATGGACTACGCTTGAGATCAAAGCAGCGAACGGAAAAGAACAATTTGCAGGGCACATGATGATGATGATGATGACGAGTTTAAAAGTACCCCATACCTTCGTTTGAACAGCTTTCCAAGTTGCCAATAGAATTGTATGGACATCAAAATTAACAAGATCAAAATACTTCTTGATATCCCTCACAGCCCTGGCCACAACGTCAGTCTTGTTGGGTGATGGTGTGCTCTGAGTGGCTGGTTCCAAGAAAACTGATGCGTTACAGTTTTCATAAAGATGGTAGAACACTTCTCCAACTCCATAACCATTGCCGTCTGTCCACAAGGGTGCCAGGATGTTCTGACTGCCAATGTGTTCTGCTTTCAGATCTGGAGTTCCTGTCACTCCGTTGTTGTTGAACACAATCACACCATTGTAGAGAACCTGTGAAATATTTGACAACTCTTGATTCATGACAGCGTATGAATCCTTATATGTTCATGCATAGAGACAATTTTGAGGAGTACAAAACACAGTGTATGTTGGCATATAATTTTATTCATATTTTCTTGCACTAAAAGTTAGTTGCATGTTCTTTACATGACATCGCAGTCAACCCCAGCATTTTTGGTTGTTTGTGATTTCTTGGCAAGTTTACGTTCAGTAGTTTGCCATTGCTTTCTGAATGACCAGCACTTATACCCTTGTTATGAAAACCAGCGCAAAGTGCTGTGCTTCCAAACTGCCCGCAGCTGTGTTTCGAACGCAGTATGCAGGATTAAAAATTTCATTCGTAACCCCTTTGCCACATCGTTACTATTTACTGGCACACAAGATTTAAATTAAGGAAGTCAAGTTAAGGTCCTGTTTACATGCCACGAAGGTTTATGGTGCTAGTCTAATATTTTTAAATCAGTTGGCACTTGGGTCAATATTACACTAGTTGCTTTTACTTTCCAGGACATTTTCTGGGGCCTCTTTTTAGACTGGGTTGGCCGGCAGCCCAGGTAATGAAAAATATCCCGGCCTGGAGGGGAGTTCAATCATCAGACCACTGGGCCGAAAGGCAAGTGTGCTAGTCACTGATCGGCCACAGCTCCCCGAGACTTCAAGCAGGACATAAATAAATGGTAGGTCAATGAAACATTCACAGAACAAATAACTATTCTTCTTCTTCTTCTTTCGTTCGCTTGAAATATGTCTATAACTGCAATGTTGTCTCTTGTATGAATTTAACTGTCTTTTTTAGTTCACACAGAGGTCCATAGAGTTTATCTTCCACTGTAGTCTCTCTAGGCCAGAAGGTTTACCTAGAGATGTTATATTTTGGGCAGTCTTGGAGTATGTCTCTGCTGTCTGCGACGCCAATCCACATGTTCATATGGCTGTTTCACCAATCTTGAATTTTGTATACATGTGGTTGCGTAATATATTATGTCCTGTTCTGAGGCGCAGAATAATGACTTGTTCTGGTCTGTCCATAACGTGGTAGTCGTCTTGAGCACATCAGGCTGTTCTTCTTTGGCTCCTTCCTTAGCCAATTGATCAGCAATGTCGTTTCCGGGTACTCCACAGTGGGATGGTATCCATTGTATGGTGACCTTATGCTGACTGCTAAGTTCAGAAACTGGTGTCCCTAGTACTGGCAATTTCCCAGACAGGAGCGCCTCGAGCACTGATTTTGCATCTGTAAATAGCGCCACAGATTGTGTACCATTGCTGGTATTTAGTAATTTCTCTGTTGTTATCTTGATTGCCTCAATTTCAGCATCATAGTTATAGCAGTACTTTCCTGTCGGTACTCTGGCTGTGTCCCTGGTATTATTTGGGTATTCTAAGTACACTCCCGCTCCTCCATTTCGATCAGCATTTTGTGCTGACCCATCTGTGTAGACTCGGATCCAGAGGTCCTGTGGGTATTCTTCATCAAGGAAGCTGAGAGTGGCTGTTCTGCGCTGCACACTGTTCTGTTCTTCCTTGTCAAATATCCCTCTCACGTTTGTCTGGATTTGTAATGATAGTCTATGTTCATCTTTCCATGGAGTTCGTTCTGGAATAGATGTGAGGGAGATACCAACTGTGGGCAGATTAGTGGTTTCTCTGCAGAGTCGTTTGGCCTGGTGGAAAAACTACTTCTTTTCAACCGCCCCATAGCTAGGTTTTAAAATCTGTTCTCCATAGGCTGACCTGGCAAGCTGAGGAACTTTTCTGCTTGTATTGGCGTTTTCGTATCTCTGCGCTCTCTCAGTGCTTGTGTCCTCCCCATCTTCTCTATTTCAACTACAGGGGTTGATCTCATCCATCCTGTGGTGAATCTAAGTACTTGATTTTGCACCTTGTCCAGCTCTTGTAGTGTGGTTTTTGATGGCGAACACCACGCAGTTGACCCGTATTCCAGGTATGGTCGTATGTCTGTTGATAAACTTTGCTAAGTATTTTCCCACTGGCTCCCCATGTGGTTCCACATAGCTTTCTCAGGATGGCTATTTTCCTTCTGGCTTTTGCTACTGCTTTATTGATGTGCTTTTCTCCATGTCAGCCTGCCATCAAATGTTACTCCAAGGTATGTTGGTTCTTTATCTTCTCGTAGGGGTGTTCCATTTATCTGGATGACCCCTGCCTTTTGTTTTGGAGAGAGGGTAAATAGAGTGGTGCTGCACTTGTCAGTGTTTATGCTGACACACCATCTATTTGCCCATGCAACAAATGTATCTACAGCTCTTTGTAGCAATCTGGTGGCCACTGATGCATGTTCATTTGTGCTCCATAGAACCAGGTCATCGGCGTACATTGCCGCTTTAATTCCATGCGGTAGATTAGCAACAAGATCATTGATGAAGATTAGAAAAAGTGTGGGGGACAAGACTCCGCCCTGGGAACACCGTGACGCAATAGTACTTTCTTGCTCTTGAGTCCGTCTATCTGTACTCGGGCTCTTCTGTTGTGCAAGTATGCTTTCACCCATTTGTACATTCTTCCATTGACTTTGCAGTTTCTCAGTTTCTTCATCAGACCTTCTTTCCAGACTTTGTCAAAGGCTGTCTTCAGATCTATCCATGCCGCAAGCACTAGCTTCTTCTCTTGGAATGCATCCTCAATTTCTTGAGAGAGGTAGGTTGTCTGATCTTCCGTTGAGTAGCACTGCCTAAAGCCAGCCGGCTGTGGCACAAGGATGTTTTTACTTTCAATGTACCACTACAGTCTGTGATTGATGATGCGCTCCAGTGTTTTGCAGAGACAGCTGGTGAGGCTAATTGGTCTGTAGCTAGAGGCAATGGAACTATCTTTCCCTGATATTAGGAGGGGTATCATGATTGCTTCTCTCCAGGCTTGTGGAACACTGCCTAAGGTCCAGCTGTTATTGAAGATCTGCAACAGCTTTGCTTTGGCCTCTGTTCCTAGGTTCCTGATCATTTCATTGGAGATACCATCAGCTCCTGGTGACTTTCTCATTTTCAGTTTTGAGTTTTGATATGGCTAGCTCCAGTTCGCCGATTGTGATGGTTTGATTGATTGATTGATTGATTGATTGATCGATTGATTGATTTAGGAACCGACATCACAGCATTCGGGGCATTCCCATAAGCGCTCCGTCCCCATCCCCAGCAGCCAGCGAAGAGTTCCATCACTAATAGTTCCAGTAGCAATATGATTATATGTCCGTCTCGCCTTTCCTCTGAGCGTCCAGCGTCGGCCAGATCTCCTCGTCACCCCTCGCTGCCTCATTTTTGCCAGACTATGGTGATCCATTTGCTCCTCCGAGGTGTACACGTGCTCCCACAAGGCCGCAACCACGTCTGCCTTGTCATACATCAATACTCCACCAAGTTTTGCCGAGCCAGCCAATCTGTCCGCCTGTTCATTCCCCAGCACACCGGCATGCCCCGGAGAAAAGATCCAGGTGATGCTTGCCACCCGTGATCTTCGAAGCTAAGCAAGCCACGCTGCACGAAGCCTGCCTGTCCTCACCCTCCTCAGCATGCTTTCTGAGTCAGTTACAATCACAATGTGTGTATGTATCGTGTTCTCCATCCAGCGGAAAGCTGCACTGACCGCCTCCACCTCCATTCTTTAGCTAGATGTTGTGGCATCATACGCCAGGCTCTCCTGCACCAAACGTCGACCATTAGCTTTTGCTAAGAATCCCCGGACACTTCTCCTACCTCTCAACACCGAACCATCCGTGTAGATAATCACATCACCCGGGCGAGCATTATCCTGAATTAGTTGCTGCCCCGGGAAGGTTAACCCGGTCAACAAATGCCCGCAGAAGTCGGATGTGTCGGCCTAACGGCGCAAGAATGCAGCTCTGCTGTAAACAGGCACAACGCAATCACGTCCGGAAAAAAAACTCCGGATGAACGAAGAAGAAGAATTAGTTGCTGGATTTCCACTTCCGTGGCCCCTGCTGGCCACTCCCTGCACTCCCGGATCAATGTGATTATAACTCTGCACAAGTCTGACTGCTTCGCTGGCACTCTGACCCACCCCTCTCCTCGCCTAATGTTCTCCTAGGGGCACACCTGTCTGATCGTATCCTCCGCCTGAGCCATCCATGATTTCCCTCATATCAGTCGCTGACCCTTAACTGCGTCCAGCGCCTCATGCAACGGGTGATCTGTATCTGCAGCTACTCTGAGGTATGCCTTCGCCTGCATCACCTTGAGCCTACCAGCAACAGTCGGCAGACCAAGGATGTAACGCATACACACTACTGGGGTGTCTCTGATGCATCCCAGAATGACCAGCATAGCTTCGTTCCGTAGCGCTCTAATTTCACCAGCTGACTCTTTGAGACAGTGAGCAGTCCTGGTCCATAATCAATCACTTAGAGCAGGGGTGGCCAACACGAGGCCCGCGGGCCGCATGCGGCCCGCCGGTAGTCATATTGCGGCCCGTGGAGTGGGAAACGACGATATGGTCGAAGCTGTAGCACGCTTGCTTCTTGTTTACTTTAATTTAAACCCCCCACCCACCCCAAAAAAAAAAAATTAAAAAAAATTAGGTGCGTGGCCCGGCAGAAAATAATATTTCTGAAATTTGGCCCGCCCGCTGACAAGTTTGGCCACCCCTGACTTAGAGGATCAAGTGCTGGTATAGTGTGAAGAGCATTCTCTGCTCTGTGTCCATTGCAGCCATAGTTTTAAGTGCATTGAGTTCCTTTTGAGATCTTGTCACAACCGTGTCCACGTGGTCCTTGAAGGACAGACTCCTGTCAAATGTGATTCCCAGATACTTCAGTTTGTTCTCTCTGTTGACGCTTCTACCATCTATCGTGAGGCTTGGGGCATCATCTCTCACAATCCTGTTGTCCAGAGAGCACCAAAAAACAGCCGCGTTTTTCCGGGTGGATGACAGCACTCATTTCAGTGCACCAATCAATCCCTTTATCTACTGTCGCCTGTAACTCCTGGGCTGTTTGCTGCCTATCTCTCCCCTGCCTATATGCAAGAATATCATCTGCAAATGTTAGTATCCTTCCAACCCCTGGAGCTACTAGGATTGCATTCTTGCTCGTATACACATTAAAGAGCACCGGTGAGATTGCAGATCCCTGTGGCAGTCCCGGGGTTAAAATATGTGGCTCTGAAATCCACGCACCCAGTCGGACAGCAACCCGACGAGAATGCAGGACAGCTGCTATCCAGTTCACCAACCAGGGATTGACCCCCTTCTCCATAAGTGCGGTCATCAAAATATCATAGCGAACTCTATTGTACGCATCCTCGAGATCAAGCGCCGCCGCCATCGTTTCCTGTCTACTTTGGAACCCCTCATAAACGTCAAAGGCATAAGTGGCTGCATTTGACCAGGTATCTTTTCCTGGCCTGTAGCTCCCCAGGCCTCTTGGAAGACGCTTCCCCCTTTCCAAAAACTCTTGCAGCTTAACAGCGACTATCTTCTCTAAAGCCTTCCCAAATGTATTTTGAAGGGTGATGATCCTAAAGCCTTGAGCTTTGAATGATCCTTGAATGGTTTTGGAATGTACTCTTCTTTATGGCAATGAAGCCTGGTCAACTTACTCACACCAAGAGAAACGTTTAAACAGCTTTCATATGTGATGTCTTCAAAGAATACTTGTTATTAAGTGGCAAGACAAAGTGGTAAAGTCGTTTGACTCGGGCTCCGAAGGTTGTGGGTTCGATTCCGGGCCGCGTCCTTCAATTCACGAGTGAAATTTTTCGGAGACTCACGTGGGTCGTTGCTAGAGATACGGATTTCGTGCTTTGTGCGACGCTTTCCGCAATGCGGAAAGAGACTGAACCATATGGGATAAACCCGGAGCAATGAAGTAGACCCTGTCGACTTTTAAGCGACTTTTAAGGCAAGACAAACATCACAGTTTACTGAAATATTGGAATGATTGATTGATTTATTGATTTAGGAACCGAAATCACAGCATTCGGGGCATTCCCATAAGCGCTTCGTCCCCATCCTCAGCAGTAAGCGAAGAGTTCCAACACCTATAGTTCCAGTAGCAATCTGATTATACGTCCGTCTCGCCTTTCCTCTGAGCGTCGAGCGTCGGCTAGATCCCCTCGTCACTCCTTGCTGCCTCATTCTTGCCAGACCATGGTGATCCATTTGCTCCTCCGAGGTGTACACGTGCTCCCAAAATACCGCAACCACAGTTTGCCTTGTCATGCATCAATACTCCCTCCACAAAGTCTTGTCGAGCGAGCTAATGTGTCCGTATGTTCATTCCCCAGCACACCGGCATGCCCCGGAGAAAAGATCCAGGTGATGCTTGCCACCCGTGACCTCCGAAGCGAAGCATGCCACTCTGCCCGAAGCTTGCCTGTCCTCACCTTCCTCAGCATGCTTTCTGAGTCAGTTACAATCACGATGTGTGTATGTATCGTGTTCTCCATCCAGCGGAAAGCTGCACTGACCGCCTCCACCTCCATTCTTAAGCTAGATGTTGTTGTATCATACGCCAGGCTCTCCTGCACCAAACGTCGACCATTAGCTTTTGCTAAGAATCCCCAGGCACTTCTCCTATATCTCAATACCGAACCATCTGTGTAGATAATCACATCACCCAGGCGAGCATTATCCTGAATTAGTTGCTGGATTTCCACTTCTGTGGCCTCTGCTGGCCATTCCCTGCACTCCCTTCTCAATGTGATTATAACTCTGCACAAGTCTGACTGCTCCGATGGCACTCTGATCCACTTCTCTCCTCGCTTAATGTTCTCCAAGATGCACACGTGTCTGATCGTATCCTCCGCTTGAGCCATCCATAACCATCAGTCTCTGACCCTTAACTGCGTCCAGCGCCTCATGCAACTGGTGATGTGTGTCTGCAGCTACTCTGAGGTATGCCTTCACCTGCATCATCTTGAAGTATTGGAAAGATCATGTTGTGTGACGATATGTTCCATGTTTAGTCTTCACAGACTTAGATGGATAGGACACATTAGGAGGATGGATAACAGTAAGACACCAAATGGCAAAGATCAGAAATGGAATAAAGACAAAGGAGAAAATGATTACAAATAGGTCACACACTGAGCGTGTGAGACGTCAGATGCTGCGGGATGGTAGAAATGACCATGTGTTCACATGCATCCATTGTGGACGAACATTTACTGTGAGAATTGGTCTGATCAGTCACATTCGCTACCGCCATGGGTTGTAGTTATTATGCTTTTTGAAGCACAATATAAAAAACTATCGTCTGTCAAGACGGCAAGGTACCATCTCTCTCTCTCTCTCTCTCTCTCTCTCTCTCTCTCTCTCTCTCTCTCTCTCTCTCTCTCTCTCTCTCTCTCTCTCTCTCTCCATCTCTCTCTCTCATCTCTCTCTCTCTCATCTCTCTCTCTCTCTCTCTCTCTCTCTCTCTCTCTCTCTCTCGCTGGCGGTCACAGCAGCGTAGTGGCTAGACACTGGCCTGCCAGTCTTCTGTCATGGGTATTATCTCCATCTGGACAGATTCGAATGATTAAATCTGACCTTGACTTCCAGGTTGACCTAGTCTAAAATGGGTACCAGGCAAGGTCTAGGGAAGTAAAGGTGACAGGTGTGACACTGACCTCATCACCCACCCAGTGCCAGGTGGTCAGTACAAATACGGGACCAGCACCATATGTCCAATGTATCTTCAGGGGTGTATAAGGGACCTCCACTTTATCTGTACCCATGTTTTTATTTCATTTACAGGCTGTCATCCTGTCATTACAAACACATATAACAGCTTAACCAAACATTCTTGGCCGTTGAACCAATGATCAAGTATAAAACCACCCCGATATCTACTCCATGTGTGAAGGAACTATTGTCTCGTGCACCAAATCAAACTGTATTTATCAATTCCAGTGTGAGTGCCAAGCGACTTACATAGTTAGAACAGAAAGACATTAAGTATATTCAGTAACCAAACATATACCAGTGTGAGTTGAAAAGACAGTTATTTAATCAGCCTTTAGGATTCCTTGTGCAGTCGACACCAAGCTTAGACATCTCTCAATACTGCTAAATTGCGACCATAAAGCTAATAAAATAAAAGGCCTTTCATTTATCACATTCGATGAACAATAAATGATTGCTCAAATATACTGAGTTGTTTTGTGCAGACAGAAAGACTTCATTTTAAATATGTAATTATCATGGGTATAATTGCTCCAATTCTGAACAAGATCAGTGATTGTGTGTTTTAAGTATTTCAGCCAAATTATAGTTCTTTTCTTCACTTCATATGTTAAATACAACAACTAGTTCATGTGATCTGTACGTACATAAGCCACTGACTGCAGAATCTTGCCCACTGGGATATCAGAGCTGAACTGGATGGGTGCGCTGACTGGGATGTTGTTAATCTTGTTGCTAGTTTTGGGATTCACTGGTACATCAGCAGCCTCAGGTCCATAAGGGTAGAGTGATGCTAGATTTACCATGCAAAGAGAAACGTGTTTAAAAGAAGAAGTCATTTGTGTGTTTTGGTTAAGTTCAAAGCATGCCCTTTACAGGACGTGAAAGTCCACCCCAGCATTTTGTTGGTGTTGGTCTTTGTGATTGTTTTCAGGACATTGTATGTTAAGTAGTTTGCCATTGTTGTCTGAATGACCGACAATCATACCATTGGTGAAAATCAATGCAAGGTGGTCTGTTTCCAAACTGCCTGCAACTAATTTCAATACCCAGCATGCTGCATTATTGTGAAACTGTATTCACTGCCACAGGTGCCAGTACATTTGTTAAGTGAACAAAAGTCTATAACATAAGACAGAATAATATTAACTGTTACTTATGGAGTTAAGTTGAGTCAAGTACCGACATCACACCACTCAGGACATTTCTATACATGCAACGTCTTCTTCAACAGCTAGAGAAGAGCCCCAATACTAATGATACCAGTATAGTAGCCGCCCTGTCATACCCGTTTTTGAGGAGGAGGAGGGGGTGGAGGAGGAGGATGGAGTTATGTTATTACTATTTATCGATTTTACTCCACAAAGGGGTGATAATTCCTGATAACCTTTATCGATTTTTAAATGGGCGTGGTCAAGTGGGCGGGGTTGTGGCTGTGGTGGTCAAGTGACCCCTCGGGGTGCAGGTGAGGGTGCGTCTAGTGACGTGGTGGTGTATACAACATGAAACATTGAAATAACAAACTATTCAAAGAAGGTATATAATAAATTTAGTTAGTTAGTCGACAGATCATCCTCATTGCACTATCGAACCATTCAGTCCATAAGTGCTCAGATTCCCTCCTCAGAAAATCCCGCAGCGTGTAGCGGCTAACCTTTGGTTCCCTGTGTAGTGTTCTTGTTTGGCCACACCTCTTTTAATTTGCTGTTCTTGCAGTCTATCCAAGGTTATAGATTCACAGTCATCACTTGGTTCTCGCAAAAGTCTTACTTCTCGTAGAGCATTCAGAATGTCAGCCTGGTCCATGGCGTGTCCGCCCTCCACATTAGCCTTAACTGCGAGCTTGTCAGCCCGCTCATTTCCTTGTACTCCAGCATGCTCTGGCACGAAGATGAAACTAATCTTCGCCAGCCGAGACGGCTCCAGAGACAGGAACCACTCTCTTCGGAACCAACCCATCTCTATCCTCTTGAGAATACACATTGAGTCGCTAAGAAAACATGCCCTAGAGAATGTCTGTGTCTCGAGCCATGTTATTGCCTTACTTACTGCCATGACTTCCATAGTCAGGCTACTTGTTTTCGCAACAAAAGCACCAGAGTCCTCCTTCACAATTCTCCCTCCGGTCTGAGCTGTAAAGGCCCATGAGCTTCTCACATGTCGGACGACCGACCCATCTGTGTAAATGACAGCATCACTGTCTAACAAATTATCGAAAATCAACGCTTATACTTCCGCCTCCACGACAGCAGGATTTTCTTGTCTGCATTTTCTGTCTAGTTGGATGCAAACAGACAAAGAGGCACAGAAATCATTTGGTACTTCTACCCACTCCTCGCCAGGTTCTAAGTCCTGAAGTGAACACACCTGTTGAAGAATGTCTTCGGCTTGACCCATCCACGACTTTCCTCGTTTTAAACCTTCTGCCCATCACCTTCGTGATTTCACTGTGCAGTGGATGTTGTGTGTTTGCGTTAATTCTGAGGTAGGCACGTGCTCTGATAATTTGTATTCTGTCTTCAATGGTTGGAAAATCAAGAAGGTAGCGCATCGCCCTGCATGCTGTATCTATTAACTGTCTACATTGTAGTGAAAAACTGAAGAGTTAACGATTCCCAGATGGACGACTGTATACCCGACTAACCAGGTAGGAAAAGGGTTAACAAAGGAGTGACCAGGCGCATGTGTTTCTAGGTCAAGACCCAGAATGAGGCCAACACGACAGGTAAACTGCCGAGTGGAAATATTGGTTTGCGACAAAAGCGGAGAGTATTATTGGATAGCAGATTGCTGTCTGAACGTATGAATAACGGAAAAGATTCAGAGCTGGAATTTTCCACTAAACAATGATAATGCAGTCTGAATGCGAGAGGTCCAGCAATGTCAAGGACTATGCGGCACAAATGACCGATATAAAGAGGGTCAATTCTTTGTGTAAAGTTAGTGTGTGTTCCAAACTGACCTGAAGGAGATATGTTCTTGAGTGGGAATAGAAATACACGTCCCTAATGATGGAAATAGGGGATAATAGTGTGTTATTCGCTAAGTGTTATTTCGATTCCAGGAACATAGATGCCTAAATAAGGTATAAAGATATTAGATATAGTTTAGGATATGAATATAGATGTGCGTGAATAGCATTTATCATTGCTTTCTATTAGTAGGAATAGTATAGACGATTAGGTGAATCTTCTATCCTATGTCAGAGTGGGTTTTTTCGGAAGCCTTTTCATTTCGGCTGGAGGAAAAGACACTCACATAGGAGAGAAGAGGAAGCAGACACAGATCTCATTATTAAATGTATATCACACAGGTTTCCATACCAGTGCGGGACTTATCAACTAAGAGATTACACAGATGGCTGTGGTCAAGATCACCCAGTGTTGATAACCCACGAGAAAGCACTTTAAAGTCATAACGCACGACACTTGTGCATAAGAAAGGAAGGAAAAGAAGTGGCATCTTAATAAGTCAGGAGGACAGAGAATGGAAAATAGAGATCATACAAACTAAAGGAAAAAGACTCAAATTACTCAGTATCAAAGAGTTGCAAGGTGCATACAAAGTGCCTATATCAATTAAGTGTAGAACTTTTACAGGACAAAAATAGAGAACAATAGAAACTCGATGTGTTTTCCAAGATGGAATTAAGAACGCTATAAGATAATAAAGAACATTCTGTACGCTGACAGCATATGGTGATCGGGTTAAATACATTCATACAGTGGTGAACATTTTTCATTACAAAAAACGGATATATCTACCGACTCAAGCAGACGGAGCTGTCAGGGTGAGACCGTTCTGTATCTATGTCATGTCCTGTACTCTAGCTGAGAGAAGAGACGAGAGAAACCACGGAGACTATCTATCAACATCTTATCTGGCAGCCACACTAGAAGAACATACAAACTACATAGACAATATCCATACATACACCAGACATAGTTTTTTATAATAAATCTTTTATCTTATCGTTGAAAGGAACTGTTGTCGGAGTATGTGTTGAGGGAATAATAGAGAGAGTGAAAGAAATAGATATATGGAAGGGAAGACAGAAGAGAGGAGTGTAGACCAAAGTCAGTCAATAATCCCAACAGATAATAAGTTTAAAGATGTGCTTGTTGAGTCCAGTCTCCTCTCTGGAATTTAACAGGACATACATTCAGACGAAAAGAAGCAATAAAAAGGTTCAAAACTGTCAGATTCGGATTGGGAGACGATTTCGAAATGTGTCAAAGTTTTGGACTTATTCTGTCAGACCACGGTCCTGCTTGGCGGTCAAGATTATGTTTCAAGTAGCTGTGTATTGCCACTGCTATCATCGTTGACAAAGCATATGACTGTACACGATGATTATCCGGGCTACATTGCTAAATTTAAGGTAGCATCTATTAATGACTTCAGTGAACGTGTAACTAATATGACAAGTATTGAAATACTACAGATTGTAACAGCACTTGATCCACGCTGCAAATACCTGAAGTGTTTGTCAAAAGATGCAAAAGAACGAACTTGGTCACTTACTGAACAACAAATGGCAGTCGATGTTCTTAATGAGCAGATGGTGACTGCTGCAACGAATGATACTGACATTGACAATGAAAGTATTTGTGAACCAAATGAAAAACGTATTAAGCTAATGGAGTCAGACTCAGACACGGAAGATCATGTCGACAGCTCTTTTGATGAATTGGTGCGTTATAAAATGAGAATAAAGTTGCTGAATCGGTTGACCCTCTATAATGGTGGAAACTTAATGGACATCAATATCAAAACTGGCATTCCTTGCCAAGACCTTTCTGTGTATACCGGCTACCTCAGTTCCTTGTGAATGATTGTTCAGCTCTGCTGGTTAAATTGTTAATAAGACGCGCTCGTCACTTGAACCAAATACTGTCAACATACTCATCTGTTTGCATAGTTGGTTATTAGATGACATATGAACAAGGCAATCCAGTGTTATTTGATTTTTGACAAATACGACTATAATGAGAGTTATATGACTATAAATTTTTTGCTTTAATCAAAATTAACTATTAATTAATCGATTATGTGTTTGTTTCGGGATTTGAAATTTAAATATTGAGCACAACCCACTACTGGTAACGCCGATCGCATTCCGGTATGAACCTAAGGCCTATCCACGTCAATATGGAAGCACTATACTCGAGTTTCGCCCTTGTTTGAGCTCGTCAGTAGTGCATATCCCTGACCGGATCCGGAAACAGTCCCGGATCACGCGTGTGAAGCGGGTGTGTAACCACGCGGCACACACTGGACACACCAAATTATCACAACGGAACACCACAACGCCACCCCTCGTAGGCTATGCTCAAGTATGCCATATTGACGTGGATAGGCCTTAGGTTCATACCGGAATGCGATCGGCGTTACCAGTAGTGGGTTGTGCTCAATATTTATATTAATTAATCGTTAATTTGTCAAAAGTTAACTATTAATCGTTACCAACCCTAATATATATATATATATATATATATATATATATATATATATATATATCATTGGCACCTTTCCGTCTTGACAGACGATAGTTTGGTACATTGTGCTTCAAAAAGGCTGAATAACTACGATCCATGGCGGTGGCGAGTGTGGCTGGTAAGGCCAATTCTTGCTGCAAATGTTTGCCCACAGTAGGTGCAAGTGACAACATATATATATAAACTACATATGATAACAACTTAACAATGTACGTATAAAAATAAACTTGTTTCAAGTTGTTATTATCTTTAGTTATTTGTCTACACCTATTTGTGACTTACTTATTAACTTACTCTCGTCTAAACTAAGTTCCATAATAGATACTGGGGTTGGGATAGCAGTTTCCTTACTTTTCGTTGCTTTTCTCCTTTTCTTCCAGCTTAATAGCCTTTTAAGGCACGCATGAATGATAGGTCAGAGTGTTAATATTCTCTGCTTCCAATAAAAGTCTCGTTAAAACACGGACGTTTGTGTATCGACCCTTGGCAAAATCTCAATCGTCTTATTATTTTTCTTCTTCTGTCAAATATGCTTCCATATAGTAGGAAATATGAGTCATGAAAATTATTAATTATTGTTATAAATATATACAATTAAACGATTTGATTATAATTGTTAACACTGTGTTTCTATATTAAATAAAGCTCATGTGTAAAGGTAACAAAACACCATCCCCATACCTGTAATCTGACTGTGTCCTGGTCTTGTTCCAACAATTAAGCACAATAGAATGGGAAGTATTAGAAACCGCATCTTCTTTATATGTACTGTAGTGACCAGCCCTGTGCTTTGGTGAAAGAATGAAGGTTCGCATTACTATTTATACCTAAACATTAAAACACACGAAACGCAAACCACAATATATCTATACGGTCATTGACACTGTATGAGAAATACATTCTCTGGTATTGATCGGCTCTCATAGTGAGAAAATTAAAGAAGTATAGATCAGACGACAGAGACAGTATAGACACGCCAGGATGTGAGCTGACTTCCCCCAAATGACGACAGCGCCTCGCTGAAGGAACTTTTTTTTTTATTGACGCACGCCGAATATAAGCACCCGTGGAAGTGCATGCCGAATATAAGCACCCGTGGAAGTGCATGCCGAATATAAGCACCCGTGGAAGTGCATGCCGAACGTAAGCACCCGTGGAAGTGCATGCCGAATATAAGCACCCGTGGAAGTGCATGCCGAATGTAAGCACCCGTGGAAGTACATGCCGAATGTAAGCACCCGTGGAAGTGCATGCCGAATATAAGCACCCGTGGAAGTGCATGCCGAATATAAGCACCCGTGGAAGTGCATGCCGAATGTAAGCACCCGTGGAAGTGCATGCCGAACGTAAGCACCCGTGGAAGTGGATGCCGAATATAAGCACCCGTGGAAGTGCATGCCGAATATAAGCACCCGTGGAAGTGCATGCCGAATATAAGCACCCGTGGAAGTGCACTTGTTTGAATGGAACGCCGTGGTCATTTGGAAGTAAATAAAGAATATCTTGGGTCATTAATTACCAATAATGGTGACACGATGAGAGAAATTAAAAGACAAATATATATTGCTCTTCAATAACTAAAAGAACTAATAGATGGTGGCGTGGGACAGATAGATCTATAAACTATAGATTTTTAAGAGCATGCATCTTTCCCATTGCAACATACACCTGTGAGACCAGGACACTTACTAAACAAGCTGAACAGTGAATCAATCAATCAATCAGGTGCCGTCTCCACAATGAAGATTGGCTGCAATGGATCTCCAACACTGTCTGTCTTTCTCCCTGACTGTACACTCTGTCAGGCTGATGTTCGTCCATCTCTAGGTGTTATCTTTCCATTTGTATCGTTGTCTACCTCTTGCTCGCTTGCCCTCAACCTTGTCGTTCAGTATAGCTTTTATAAGTGTACCAACTCTTTTAACGTGGCCGAAATATTTCACTTGCCTCCTCTTTATTTCTTTCATCAACTCTCCACCTCCCCCTCTCTCTCTCTCTCTCTCTCTCTCTCTGTCTCTCTATCTCTCTCTCTCTATCTCTCTTTTATTCCCCTCTGCATTTGATTGATTTTGTTTCCATGAAATACGACATATTCTTCTGTACATCCACATCTCCAGGGCCTCAGTTCGACTTTCTAGTTGCTTGTTCAATGTCCAAGCGTCCGCGCCATACAGTAGAGTTGAATATACGTAGCATTTGACAATTCTCATTTTTAATGCGGTGGTAATATCTTTAGATGTTATTACTGATTTCATGCCGTTGAAAGAATATTTGGCCATACCTATTCTCTTTTTGATTTCTATTTCACTTCTGCCATCACCTGTTATTATACGTCCAAATAGGAGAAACTTGTTACTTGTTCCTAGTATCTGCCCGTTTACTGTGATGTTCATTGATGACATTTCCTTTCCACTGCTAATTATCATAGTTTTCGTTTTTTGGGTGTTAATATCAAAGCCACATTCTGCACTATGCCTGATCACTTGTTCCACTAGGTTTTGTTAATTCTTGCTCGCTTTCTGCTAAGTAACACGGCATCGCCAGCATACCGAAGATTGTTTATGGTTCTTCCATTGATGTTAAGTCGAGGATTCAAAGAGTATGATTAGCAAGGTGGAGAAAGAAATGTTTCGTGTGGAATGGCTCTCGTCGCTTCAGGGGTCACAGATTGTGAGAATTGTATGGATATTTTGCCCAGACCATACGGGTGTACGGGGGAATGAACATGCTGATAGGCTAGCAGGGAATGCACCTCTTGGTGGTATTTTGCCTATGGACAAGGGGGAGGTGGTCGCGCGCTTGTGGGACCAGGTGGAGAAGGCGGAGGAACAGATTGAGAACCCATATGTCGAAAGATTGAGATTGCGGGAGATCGGCAGGGGTTCTGGAAGAATCTCAAAACTGAGAGGGAAGACCAGGAGAACTTTTAATCAGATTGCGGTGGGAACGATTAGTAGTATGACTCTTTGCTGGCTGTTGGAAACTGAGCACGTATGGGAATGTCCTGAGTGCAATGATGTCGGTTCTTAACTCAACAACGCAACTCAACTGTTAAGTCGACGCAGTTCAATATGTTTAAAAATTTTTTCTGTGTATAGGTTGAGAAGGCTTGGGATCAGCATACATCATTGCCGTACTCCTCTTTTTATCTATATAGGCGACAAATAGTTATTTCCCTATCTAATAGACGCCACTTGTTCCCAATACAAGTTACTAATAAGTCTGATGTCCTTTCCGTCTACTACTGTATCTTGAAAGCATGTAATTAGTCGTTCATGTTGTACTTTATTAAAAGCTTTCTTGCAGTCTATGAAACAAACATATATTCTTTTGTTAACTTCTAGATATTTTTCAATTAACATCCTCAAACAGATAATTGCTTCTCTGGTGCCGCTGTCTTTGCGGAACTCAAATTGTTCTTCAGCTACGTCGTCATCTATTTTATGTTGAATTCTTTCTTGTATAAAAAAGTCGCTTAAAAGTCGACAAGGTCGACTTCATTGCACCGGGTTTTTATCCCATATGGCTCGATCTCTTTCCGCAGCACGGAAAGCGTCGCACACAGCACGAACTCCGTAGCTTTTAGCGACGACCCATGGGAGTCTCCGAAACATTTAACTCGTAAACCGAAGGACGCGGCCCGGAATCGAACCCACAACCTTCAGCTCACGAGTCAAACGTCAAACGGCTTGACCACTTCGCCACAGTATCTTAGCTATGTGGCTCAGCTTCTGGCTTCTTCGGTAGTGTGAATTAATTGGATGTTTTCAAGTCCTTGGAGATGTACCCAGTATTATATACTAGAGACGTTCATTTGAAACCTGTTCTATTGGCTTTTTTACAAAAGCATGAAAGAAACATTAATAGGTATGGTAGAATTAAACAAAGCATTCATTTAGAATGAATTAAGCACCAAGGGTTGGTCAGAAGAAGTCGCCGTAGGCATTCAGGCAAGCATCCCATTACTTAGGAGGGCAACGAATTCCGTCCGCAAAAAAGGATTGTGGTTGCTCACTGAACCAAGTTATTACCGCGTTCATTACGTCTGCATCTGTGTGAAATCCTTGCCGTTTGAGAGCTTTTTTAGAGGTACGAACAAATGAAAATCACATGGTGACGAATCAGGACTATAGCCTGAATGTTGCAGAATTTCCCACTTCTTCCTTGCTAATGCTTCCTGCACAATCTTTGCGACATGCGGACGAGCATTATCGTGCAACAAAATCACACTGCGAGAAAGCATGCCGGGTCGTTTATCCTTGATGGCTTTTTGCAGCTTATCTAGTTTTTGCAAGTAGAAGGTAGAGTTGATGTTGACACCAGGTTCTTTAAAGTCGACCAACGATAGCCCTTCGTGGTCAAAAAATGTGCTCAGCATAACCTTACCAGCGGAAACCTGTAACTTGAATTGTTTGGCTTTTGGTGATCCGGCATGCATCCATTGCATGCTCTCTTTTTTGCTGCACGGCTCAAAGTGGTGACACCATGATTCATCACCTGCCACTCTGCGGAAGAGAAATGCATCACCCTTTTCACTCTGTAACGTAGCAAGTGGTTCAAACACCATCCCATGCGTTCCTCTTTTTGGTGATCGGTCAAAATCCGTGGTACCCACTGTGAATACACCTTCCATATTGCAGTTTCTTCGAACGACCTTTTGAATTGTCCCAACTGACACATCAAATTCTTTCACTAGCGAAAACATGCGACAACGGTTCATCTGTAATGCTGCATCAATTTTGGCGATGGTTTTTTTTTCTGTTGCAACAATATGCGCTTGACCCGGCCGTTGAAGATCTGTCGTGAACTGACGTCCTTTTCGAAACATTCTTGCCAAGTTTGTCACTGTTGTTTTCAACACACATTTGTTACCGTACGCTGCCTGCATTCGTCGATGAATTTCCACTGGTCGACATCAATCAAATGAAAGAAACTGAATCACCGCTCTTTGAGCTTCTTTGCACGGATTTTGGATCAACCCGGCCATTTCTCAACGGTCAGAAAGGGAACATATGCATCATGGGATGATAAGCACGTGCTCTTGTATTAATTGGTCAGTACTTATCACATTACTATGACATGATCATGTTCAACGTACGCAATTACAAGCGGTGCGGCACGATCGGATTTCAAATGAACGCCCCTTATATATCATCACATAATTATATGATAGTATCAATGCCAAAGGTGGAATAGGATTTTATCATGTCTGTTGTTATCTTATCAGGATCTGCAGCCTTTCCTTTTTTCATCTTTTTAATAGCCTTCTCTACTTCAACCTTCAATATGGTTAGTCCATCTTGAGCATTATACAATGTTGGTTTATTGACCCTGTTGTCCCAGAATAAATCTTCTGTATAATCTGTCCAGTTTTTTATTATGTCGGTTTTATCAATTACAATGTCTCCATTTTCCCTCTTACACAACCGTTTCCCCTCTTACACAACCGTTTCCTGGTATATTATTTTTATTCTTTGTAAATCGTTTTATATGTTTATGTAATTCTTTCGAGTTGTGTTTTATTTCCAAAGCCTCTATTTCTTTGCATTTTTTTCTGCAACCACTTTTCTTTGGCAACTCTGCACATGTGAGGTATTTCTCTATCTATTAATATATACTCTGGAGTGTTCTTTGCGTTCGTTCTTTCCGTGTTCTTGTCTCGACCGTGCCACGTGGTCAAACCATCCAGATACTTGCTTCTCTGCCTTCCCCTTGTTCCTTCCCCCTCAATCTTGTTAGTTGCCACCATGTTCTTTAATTTAATTCTTCTTATAGTGTCCAAAATATATTGATTGTCTACGTCTAATTTCTCTAATCACTTTACGGTTTTTATTTGTTTCTTGTAGAACATGCTCAGCGATTTTTCTGTCTGTCCATGGTATTCTTTGACCAACGAGCCTAGGTCAATTAAAAACACAATCTTGCCTCTATGGGGATTCGAACAAATGACCACCAAGCCGTATGTAAGCGTGCTAGCCACTGGGTTAAGGTGGGTTCCAGCACTTGGAAGTGGAAAGTCAGATTCTCTATGCTGACTATAGTATTCAGTGTTTACATTGTCTAGTAAGTCTAGAGATCTCGACTTTTTCAGTATGTAATATATGGTGAAAGTCAGGCCACTTCAATTCACATATCTTCAATGCAATCTAAACCTGTCCATAAGTGCTCCAACCTTCTCTTATTCTTTTTGTGCCTTTCGTCTCCCAAGGGGCACATATCCACAATATCTAATCTATCCGCGTACGAATAAATGCTCTATGGTGACTGAATGGCCACCTCGTGCGTTTGGTGTTTTCCTCGTTTCTGGACTCACCCATTTTCAATTCAAACTTTTGCATTTTAACCATTGATGTTCTTGAATTATACAGCTAACGGACTTCATCTGGGTCCAATTCTCTTTGAAACTTCATACCGTCGGATCAATCCATTTGTTTTCGGGTATACCTACCAGCCAGCTTATATACTCTTTCATTGCATGCAACGCCTACTTGCCTTGAAATAACTGTTTTGTGGAAGAAATATGGTCCACCGCAGCGATTTGTCGTCATCACCATCATCCTGTGCCTTGCCGGGCGATCATGCTTCTCCCCCAAATTGCGCTCTCTGACGGCGTGGATCAATCCGTGTATTGACTCCATTCCGTGCCATGACATACGACTGTCATGAATTTTCTCACGCTGTCATCCTCTATCTCTCTTTCCACAAATCTTTCCGGTTGTCACAATACGGTCCTGTGTTTGTCTTCTCATAATGTGGCCACACGCCACCATAAAGTGAGTTATGTTGTGCTATTTCGCCAAGCCTGTGGATCAGAACATCTGATTTCGAGGTTGCTGAACCTTTGACTAGCCCAAGTCTACCTACAATGAACAATGCAGCAGGTTTGTGCCTCACTTTGCCTAGTCCCTATCCCTTGACCTACTGAACATTGAAGACTCTACCTTTAGCTACACTACCGTCTGAATAGTTCTTAGGACACTTGGAACGCGCAAGTCCTCTTCCACTTCAAGAAGGAGGCATAACAGAGAAGTACTGGTTCAAGCCAACGCCGTGTGGGGACATGTCTACACTTTCCTCATTATGCGCATTGCACCAGTTAGTACGCAGACACGCGTGCATAGTGTGTTTCCTTTTTTTTTTTTTTTTTGCCCCAATATAAAATTCAATATCTCAGTAACCAACTGAGGGAAAATGATGAGATTTAGCATACAACCTTATCATTATGTCCACCCAACAAAAAAAAAATTTGTTCTGGAGATTGTACAGCAGATTTCATTGTTTGTTTATATGAGGTATATAATTTACGGCTCAGAGATTAAGTCCTTCATTTTAAAAGTATTACAGCTTCACAAAGACACATCCGCGCTGTCATGAAATACTGAGAGTTAACGATTCCCTGATAGACGACTGTATACACCGACTAACCAGGTAGAAGAAGGGTTAACAAGCGAAGCAGTGGGGGTAACGGACAAAGGAGTGACCGGGCACATGTGGTTATAGGTCAAGACAGGAAAGGGGTCGGATAACCGCACAGGTAAAATGTCGAGTGGAAAAATTGGTTTGCGACTAAAGCAGAGAGAGATTATTGGACAGCATATTGCGGTATGGATGTGAAACGGTTCAGAGCTGTAATTTTCCACTAACGATGATAATGCAGTCTGGATGTGAGGTGTCCAGCAATGTCAAGGACTATGCGGCAAAAATGACCGATAAAAGAGTGGCCACGTCTTTGTGTAAGTTTAGTGTGTGTTCCAAACTGAACTGAAGGAGATATGTTCTTGAGTGGGAATAGAAATACACGTCCCTAATTATGGAAAGAGGGGATAGTAGTGTGTTATTCGCTAAGTGTTTTTCGATTCCAGGAACATAGATGCCTAAATAAGGTATATTAGAGTATAGTTTAGCATATGAAAATAGATGTGAGTGAAGTGCATTTAACGTTGCTTTCTATTAGTAGGAATAGTATAGACGATTAGGTGAATCTTCTATCCTATGTCAGAGTGGGTTTTTTCGGAAGCCTTTTCATTTCGGCTGGAGGAAAAGACACTCACATAGGAGAGAAGAGGAAGCAGACACAGATCTCATTATTAAATGTATATCACACAGGTTTCCATACCAGTGCGGGACTTATCAACTAAGAGATAACACAGATGGCTGTGGTCAAGATCACCCAGTGTTGATAACCCACAAGAAAGCACTTTAAAGTAATAAAGCACGACACTTGTGCATAAGAAAGGAAGGAAAAGAATTGGCATCTTAATAAGTCAGGAGGACAGAGAATGGAAAATAGAGATCATACAAACTAAAGAAAAAAGACTCAAATTACTCAAGTATCGTAGAGTTGCAAGGTGCATACAAAGTGCCTATATCAATTAAGAACTATCCAGTGTAGAACTGTTACAGGACAAAAATAGAGAACACTAGAAACTCGATGTGTTTTTCCAGGATGGAATTAAGAACGCTATAAGATAATAAAGACCATTCAAGTTACGCTGACAGCATATGGTGATCGGGTTAAATACATTCATACAGTGGTGAACATTTTTTCATTACAAAAAACGGATATATCTACAGACTCAAGCAGACGGAGCTGTCAGGGTGAGACCGTTCTGTTATATCTATGTCATGTCCTGTACTCTAGCTGAGAGAAGAGACGAGAGAAGCCACGGAGACTATCTATCAACATCTTATCTGGCAGCCACACTAGAAGAACATACCAACTACATAGACAATATCCATACATACACCAGACATAGTTTTTATTAATAAATCTTTTATCTTATCGTTGAAGGAACTGTTGTCGGAGTATGTGTTGAGGGAATAATAGAGAGAGTGAAAGAAATAGATATATGGAAGGGAAGACAGAAGAGAGGAGTGTAGACCAAAGTCAGTCAATAATCCCAACAGATAATAAGTTTAAAGATGTGCTTGTTGAGTCCAGTCTCCTCTCGGGAATTTAACAGGACATAATTGGTGGAGCGAGCGGGATACATACAGAATACCCATATGACCGGAAGGCATAACATGGCATATGAATAAAGGGGTACTTGCATATTGGCACAGGCATAGCGGAGTACCTGCATGTTGGGAGATACTGATTGGAATAAATAGAAGTATATATTGATGACTTTTAATGGAAGGACGTCCATTGGATATATGGTGCCATTACATTTATGGTAGAAACATTTCATTAACGCTGGTGACTTTGCAGTGAGAAAGTTCCAGACAGAGTGAATGTGGATAGGTGGTAAGACACATTACATACCTAGTCACACGGTCACACGTCTACATAAGTCTTTATCCTATATCTCCTCTTGTGGATGAGAGAGTGGTTGTGATGTACTGTGTGGTGTGGTAGATTAATAATATTTAATAGACATAGATTAATGATATAGGTTCTAGGTAGAGTATCGGTTTATAGTGAGTATTCTTTACTGCCTTGAGGTGTCTTTACTCAACGTGCTGATTTATCTGCTGTAACTATGGCAACTCCTAAAGTAACTACAGCCGAACTGAGGGCCAACGGGGAGGCAATTGGTTTAGCTGGTTCCGAGCTAACGGATTACATACAAGAAAGAGAGCGAGAGTTTCGTCAAGCGGAAAGGGAGGAGCGGAAACCCAGTTGGAAGCAGAAGAAGCCCACAAGATCAGAGAACATGAATACCGCATGCGAGAACTGGAGCTCAAGACACAAACTAAGGGAGAAAGAGATGGAGTGGAAGGAAATTCTTCTTCACCTGGTGCAACCCATATGAGTGGACATGGTTACCATGCCATGAAGTTTCCGTTAGCTGTCTACGATCAGTCTAAGGAACGCTTTGACCAGTACGCATCTCGTTTCGAAGCAATGTCAGTCGCTATGGGGCTGGATCGGAGCAGATGGGCTCTTAAACTATCCCAGGGATTAATAGGTTCGGGATTTGACGTGTACACACGCTTACCACCAGGACAGGAAAATAATTACCAGGAATTAAAAGCCGCTTTGATGAAACATTTTGACATCACCGCACAAACGTATAGGAAGAAGTTTAGATCGTCTAGACGAGAGCCGCGAGAACTATTCGCCGCCTACAGTCTAAGGCTGAAATCCTATCTCCAGAAATGGATGGACTTGGCAGAATTCAAGAGGGATTATGAGAGTCTCGAAGAGATGATGGTGGTAGACCAAATGCGAAAGCAAATGTCGAAACCTCTCAGAACCTTCTTAGGAGAACAAGGGGCGGAACGGATTGATGTTGTGAATAAGCTGGCGGAACGATTCGTGGAAGTACATGGTGAAACTGAGGAACTAAGTACACAAACCAAAGGTCAGGAGAAACCAGAGAAAAAGAAACCTAAAAACTGGGAAGGAGAAAAAGGGGAACCTTATATAAAGCACACAGAGGAGAGTTCAGAGAAGGTGAAGGTAGGAAACCAGAGCACCTCGAATTCTCAAGCGAAACGACAGTGGTCTGAGAAGTGGTGTTCGTTTTGCAAGGCGGCCTCTCACAACACCAAAGACTGCAGATCGAAACCTAAAAGTTCTTACTTCGCAGCATGCAAAGTGATTCCTACATCGGTGATCACAGACAAGGCTGAGGTCGGCGAAGGAGAAAGGAACAAAAAGGACACACGGAAACCTAGGAAGGGAACAGAGTGCACACACTGCCAGTCGACAACACATAATACTGTGGACTGCAGATGCAAGGCCAAACACGCCAATTGCATAACCAACCTCGAGGAATCAAAAGAGGAAGGCAAGGAAACGGTCAAGGAGATGAAAGACACTCAGGACCAAGAGAGACCACCTGTGGTTGAACTGATTGAAGTAAATGGCCAACAGGTTGCTTGTCTCTACGATACCGGTTTGGATGGGGAAGCGGTGGTGGACGCCAGCTTGGTAAGCCCAGACCAATTTACAGGGGAGACCATAGAAATACAGCCGGCAATGAGGAGTGCTGTTACCATGACGCTGCCAATCGCCAAGGTGGAGATTAAATCCAGGTACGTCACGGGCATTATTCCAGCTGCTGTATTATCTGACTCCTTATTTCCAATGATCATTGGCACGAAATATGTCTTTTTGGGGATGCCCAAACAGCCAGCCCAAAAGGGAACAGTAGTCAGTGGATCTCAAGGGAAGGAAAAAGAGGCAGAGACACTATGCGACAACTCAGGGAGAGGAGAATTGCATACTGCCCAGAGGCAGGATACTACGTTGCATCCTTGCTACAGGAAGCTGCAAAGAAGTGCTGAGCCACCAGAACGGGGACAGTACTTTCTGAAGAATCAACTACTCTATCGGAGAGCTGGGAGGGGAGATAACCTGCACGAGCAGTGGGTGGTTCCAGAGACCCACCGTCCTCACATTCTTCAGAGTGGACACATCATAGGCGAGAATCGACATATGGGTGTCAGAGAGACCTTGCAGCAAATATCCGGCCATTATTGCTGGCCAGGAATGACCGGAGATGTACGCCGGTGGGTGAAGTCTTGTTCGGAGTGCCAGAAAGCACCACCCAACAAGCGAATTAAGAGGAAACTAGCTCTTAAAGTGGAAGACAAAGTGGAAGTGTGGGGTCCAGCAGAGACCAATATACTCCAAGTAGGATGGAAAGGACCTTATCCTGTGGAAAAGGTGGTGTCCAAGAACATCTACAAAATACGGATCGGGGAAGAGAAGAAAAATCTCCCTAGACATCTCATTAGGAAATATGAAGAGAGATCCGGGAGCAAAGCTTCGCACTTTATGGTGATGGCAGCCATTGGGACAAAGGTTACCAGTCCAGACGAAGACCAGAGATCGCCAGTACAACATAGGAGGGCCTATGGGACAGTACGTGATAGGTCAGATTTACCCAACGACAGGAGGAGGGAAATCACAAGTCAGGGAAAGGACAAGAGTGAAAGTTTCACAGGTAACCAAGTTCAGAAGGGGTGGGTAACGTCGGGAAAAGCGAGAATTACCCAGGACTCCAACCAAAGATTGGCTGACCAGATACAATATCGCCCAAGATGGTCCTGGAAGCAAAAGCCCAGGAGGTTTGGGAAAGACGACTCGGTCCGACGAGGACGAGGCGGAACATCCCCAGAGGCAAAGCCGGGGGAAACCAAGAGGACATGGAAGCAGTGTTACAATCAGGATGGGACAATCCGTTTGTATTGTGAGCCGTCGCTGACGCAAGTCGAAAGTAGGTCGACTGAACGTACAGGAGCGAGGAGCCAACACTAGTTTCCGTCGTGAGTAGTATAGTAGGGTGTCAATTAGAGCGCCTACTGGATAATGATGGGAGCCATGTGAGGATCCAATCATATCATCAACACGTGATGTTAATAGCTACTTAGCAGAAGCTCAACGCACGGTGGATGTGATTGACGTTGTTGCTGCAACTGGACTTCACAATGGAATACATCCTTGGTAAGGAGAATGTAGGAGCGGATTTGATATCCAGACATCCAGTTCCGGAGGAAGAAGACTAGGATTGTGGATCATTGGAATCAAACCTAGAGTGAGAAAGATTCGACGCGGTCTAATCTCTTAAGAGGGGGCCTATGTCATGAAATACTGAGAGTTAACGATTCCCTGATAGACGACTGTATACACCGACTAACCAGGTAGAAGAAGGGTTAACAAGCGAAGCAGTGGGGGTACCGGACAAAGGAGTGACCGGGCACATGTGGTTATAGGTCAAGACAGGAAAGGGGTCGGATAACCGCACAGGTAAAATGTCGAGTGGAAAAATTGGTTTGCGACTAAAGCAGAGAGAGATTATTGGACAGCATATTGCGGTATGGATGTGAAACGGTTCAGAGCTGTAATTTTCCACTAACGATGATAATGCAGTCTGGATGTGAGGTGTCCAGCAATGTCAAGGACTATGCGGCAAAAATGACCGATAAAAGAGTGTCCACGTCTTTGTGTAAGTTTAGTGTGTGTTCCAAACTGAACTGAAGGAGATATGTTCTTGAGTGGGAATAGAAATACACGTCCCTAATGATGGAAAGAGGGGATAGTAGTGTGTTATTCGCTAAGTGTTTTTTCGATTCCAGGAACATAGATGCCTAAATAAGGTATATTAGAGTATAGTTTAGCATATGAAAATAGATGTGAGTGAAGTGCATTTAACGTTGCTTTCTATTAGTAGGAATAGTATAGACGATTAGGTGAATCTTCTATCCTATGTCAGAGTGGGTTTTTTCGGAAGCCTTTTCATTTCGGCTGGAGGAAAAGACACTCACATAGGAGAGAAGAGGAAGCAGACACAGATCTCATTATTAAATGTATATCACACAGGTTTCCATACCAGTGCGGGACTTATCAACTGAGAGATGACACAGATGGCTGTGGTCAAGATCACCCAGTGTTGATAACCCACAAGAAAGCACTTTAAAGTAATAAAGCACGACACTTGGGCATAAGAAAGGAAGGAAAAGAAGTGGCATCTTAATAAGTCAGGAGGACAGAGAATGGAAAATAGAGATCATACAAACTAAAGAAAAAAAAGACTCAAATTACTCAATATCGTAGAGTTGCAAGGTGCATACAAAGTGCCTATATCAATTAAGAACTATCCAGTGTAGAACTGTTACAGGACAAAAATAGAGAACACTAGAAACTCGATGTGTTTTTCCAAGATGGAATTAAGAACGCTATAAGATAATAAAGACCATTCAAGTTACGCTGACAGCATATGGTGATCGGGTTAAATACATTCATACAGTGGTGAACATTTTTTCATTACAAAAAACGGATATATCTACCGACTCAAGCAGACGGAGCTGTCAGGGTGAGACCGTTCTGTTATATCTATGTCATGTCCTGTACTCTAGCTGAGAGAAGAGACGAGAGAAGCCACGGAGACTATCTATCAACATCTTATCTGGCAGCCACACTAGAAGAACATACCAACTACATAAGACAATATCCATACATACACCAGACATAGTTTTTATTAATAAATCTTTATCTTATCGTTGAAAGGGAACTGTTGTCGGAGTATGTGTTGAGGGAATAATAGAGAGAGTGAAAGAAATAGATATATGGAAGGGAAGACAGAAGAGAGGAGTGTAGACCAAAGTCAGTCAATAATCCCAACAGATAATAAGTTTAAAGATGTGCTTGTTGAGTCCAGTCTCCTCTCGGGAATTTAACAGGACACGCGCTTTATTTAAAATTGTCTCGCGGTTTTCGTTTTGGCACAGACTGCGCGCATTTATATGGGATTGTTCAGAGGTGTCTCCGATGTGGGTTCTTTCATGAAACGCGATTATATAAATAAATATATTAATAAATCTTTCCATTAATATAATATTAATAGCTAATATTTGAATGTGTGAATATTGTTCAATGGGATTAAAAGTGAAATTGTGTACACTTCAAACAGTGGCGTGCAGAGGATCTTTGATGTTCGGGGCCAATCCCTTGATTGGATGCCCCTTTATTGTTCTTGCCCTAATTCATTCTTCCTCCCCTCCCACTGCACTGTGCTGCCCACTCTCCCTAATTGGATGCCCCCCTGCCGGCTGTATGCCCGGGGCCGTCGCACCCCCGCACCCCCCTCTGCACGCCACTGACTTAAAAGCATCGCTATGAAGTTGTACACATATTTTTGTCAAGAAGCTGATCGCAGGAAACTGTTTCATACTGTTACAAATCCCGAAAAAAGAACAGTGCATGCATTGGGTTTGAGTAAACGGTCCTTTCGTTGATAGGTGTAAGAATCTGGAATGAAACCAACACGCGATAAGCAAACGGTAGGTAGAAAGGCAATTGTAGACAGCTTTGACAAGGATGTCATCAGGCGAGTTATTATAAAAATGATGGATGCCAAAGAAACAGTGAATGTAAGAAAACTGAGGGTTTTGTTGAGAAAGAACAATAACATAGAGCTATCCAAAACAACTTTGTGGAAAATTATAAGGACTTTAGGCTTCACTTTTAGAAAGTACAAGGGAGGTAGAAATATCCTTTGCGAGCAACCGCATTTAGGAGCCATGAGAAGCAGATACCTACGTGAAATAAGGGAAACGCGCAAAGAAAATTATGACATAGTGTATTTGGATGAGACGTGGATCAATGCGCACCATACAAGTGAAAAGGGGTGACAATCAATGGATGGAAAGATAAAGCGTTATGTGCCCTGTAGTAAATGACAGCGTTTGGTCATAACCTATACTGGTAGTACTCATAATGGCTTACTACAGAATGCTGGTCTCGTCTTCGTATCAAAGCATACAGACAATAGGGATTATCATAATGAGATGAATGGTAATGTATTTAGAGATTGGCTCGAGAATACAGTACTTCCATCCCTTGATAGACAATGTTGTTGCCCAGAGAAGACAAAATACCTACGGCATCGAGCACAAAGGAAGCAATAAAGATATGGCTCCGAAGGGAAAATATACCATTTCCAGAAACATATTTCAAGCTACAGTTGTTGTCCCTTGTAAAACAGGCGCAAAAAAGCAAGAAATATCAAATCTACAACTTGATAGAAGAGCATGGCCATAGGTGCTAGAGACTTCCGCCGTATCATTCTCATTTAAACCCTATAGAACTTGTGTGGGCTAAAATTAAAGGACAGGTGGCAGCTGCCAATACTACATTCAAATTGTCTGACGTCAAGATACTAACCCAGTCCGCGCTATTAAACATTGATAAAAGTTACTGGGGAAAAAATGTGAGGACTATGTGTTGAAAGAGGAAGAGGACTATTGGAGAAAGGATGGATTGAATTTTATGCAACCGAGAGCAATCATCAACCTACTGGAATCGTCCGACACAGATTAAGGTCTGAGCAGATCGCAGACCTTAATCTACGTACACACTTACTGGGATATTTTGCTCCAACTATTCAGACGAATTGCAGGCCCTAAACATTACAGCATCAGCATAATGTCAATGGCAACAGTTTGTATTCCACAGTGATGAATTTTCAATTCCGCAAGTCCTCAGCGGTGACAAACAACTGTGTTGAAAAAAAATCCACACACACACACACACACACACACACACACACACACACACACACACACACACACACACACACACACACACACACACACGCCAAACGCATTGAATACCAACAGAAGAGTAATATTGCGGTGGAAACTGACATATTGTGGCATAACAAGATACGTGAGAGCAAACACGTTGTCAAATTAGGGGACAACACACGTGCATACGAATCAATCTACAAACTTCAATGAAAAGAGGACCAACGTCTTGGTCGTTAAGAAGAAAGCCCACTACATAGATACTGACACCTATTTTCATAGTGCAAAACAGGTAAGCATGTTCCGTCACTGAAAGGTAAACAGCAGAGTAGACAGTCTTTCACGAAGACTCAAAGCGGGTCTGTCACCCATGTGTACGTGTGAACAAACTACGCAGACAGCTGAACAGATCCTTAAAAATGGAAACATGATGACTAAATTGCGATATCATTTCTGGTCACTCCATACGCACATTAACGCACAGTTATTTGGAAGCTTTCACGAACTCAATATAAAAAGCTAACATGAATACTTGTATACACATTAACCAGCAGCTGAAGAAACAAGAAGGAAATGAAAAATAAGGTAAGAAATATATTCCTTCTACTTTCCTGTTAATTTACAAATTATTGACCCCATGCCTCTGTAAATTCTCTGTCTTTACTAATATTACACATTGCACCCCTCTCGGGATTCTCCGTGGTGATGTGGTCAAGCCGTCTGACTCGGGCTCCGAAGGTTGTATGTTCGATTCCGGGCCGCGTCCTTCATTTCACGAGTGCATTTTTTCGGAGACTCCAGAGAGTCGTCGCTAGAGCTACGGAGTTCGTGCTTTGTGCGACGTTTTCCGCGCTGCGGAAAGAAACGGAGCCATATGGGATAAAAACCCGGTGCAATGCAGCCGAGCCTGTCGACTTTTAAGCTACTTCTTTTATTGCACCCACTCCCATACGAATCCGGATACGTCTGGTGTCGTCATGTGAATTGGCTAGGCATTCATTACTATAAAAACAAGTTTGTTAGGGAGGAATCACTAGTTTTTCAGCAAAACATCAAAGAAATGTCGCCGCTTTCGATGATTTAAGTTACTTTTGGACCTATCAAAGACATATTCCTTGGGTGGGGGTAAATATAAGATGGCAGGAAAAATTTCATAACGATGCAACAGACAGTTTTCAAAATAATTGATCGTGAATGACGGCATTCATTTCTGGACATACTATAGTTCTGAGACACTCCCATACCGCAAGTGATCATAGAATATGCATCTTGGGAGTCTTCGTGGCGAAGTGGTCAAGCCGTTTAACTCGGGCTCCGAAGGTTGTGGGTTCGATTCCGGGCCGCGTCCTTCGGTTCACTAGTTAAATTTTTCGAAGACTCCAGAGGGTCGTCGCTAGAGCTACGGATTTCGTGCTTTGTGCGACGCTTTCCGCGCTGCGGAAAGGGACCGAGCCATATGGGATAACAACCCGGTGCAATGAAGTCGACCCTGTCGACTTTTAAGCGACTTGGTTTTAATAGAATACTAGCTGACCCGGCCCGGCTTCGCCCAGAACCTGGTGGGGAGCATCTCATTTAATTCATATAAGTAGTCATATAAGTTCTCGTTCCCGTTACCGACTATCTGTCTGTCTGTCTGTCTGTCTGTCTGTCTGTATGTCTGTCTGTCTGTCTGTCTGTCTGTCTGTCTGACCCGGCCCGGCATCGCCCAGCTCCTGGTGTGGAGCATCTCATTTAATTCATATAAGTAGTCATATAAGTTCTCGTTCCCGTTACAGACTATCTGTCTGTCTGTCTGTCTGTCTGTCTGTCTGTCTGTCTATCTGTCTGTCTGTTTGTCTGTCTGATCCGGCCCGGCTTCGCCCAGCCCCTGATGGGGAGCATCTCATTTAATTCATATAAGTAGTCATATAAGTTCCCGTTCCCGACTGTCTGTCTGTCTGTCTGTTTGTCTGTCTGTCTGTCTGTCTAATCATTTATTGGTTGCAGTTAGAACAACCTTAGATAAACGAAGACCAACTACAAAAAGCATTAGAAAGAGCACTTGAAAGATCTTTACATCTTCCCCAACAATTAACTTGGGTAAATGGAGCGGCGGCAGCAGCAGCAGAAGAAGAAAAAGGAGGAGTAGGAGCTGAGAGGAGGAAGAGGGAGGTGGAGGAGGGAGGAGGAAGAGGGAGAAGGAGGAGGGAGAAGGAGGAGGGAGGAGAAGGAGGGGGAGGAGGAGGGAGGAGGGAGGAGGAGGAAGAGGGAGGAGGAGGAGGGATGTGGAGGGAGGAGGAGGAGGGAGGAGGTAGAGGGAGGAAGAGGAGGGAGGAGGAGGGAGGAGGAGAAGGGAGGAGGATGGATGAGGAGGAGGGAGGAGGAGAGGGAGGAGGAGGGGGGAGGAGGAGGTAGGAGGAGGAGGGAGGAGAAGGAGGAGGAGGGAGGATGAGGGATGAGGGGGAGGACGCAGGAGGAGGAGGGAGTAGGAGGAGAAGGGAGGAGGAAGGAAGAGGAGTGATTAGGAGGAGGGAGGAGGGCGAGGAGGTAGGAGGAGGAAGAGGGAGGAGGAGGGTGGAGGAGGAGGAAGAAGGAGGAGGATGGAGGAGGAGGAGAAAGAGGGAGGAGGAGGATGGAGGGGTAGAGGGTGGAGGGGAAGAGGAAGAGGGTAGGAGGAGGAGGGGAGAGGAGGAGGAGGTGGATTATAACGCATATGCCTGTAGATAACTGCAGCGAAAAGGTGGGTCTGTCTATCTATCTGACCCGGCGTGGCTTCGCCCAGCTTCTGGCGGGTAGCGTCTCATTAAATTCATACAACAACAAAAAAGTAACTTAAAAGAATGTCCTTCCACACACCATCCATTATTTTTAATGAAAACTGTTTCTAATCACCTACATGACTGTAGATAACTTCTTAAGCAAAAAAAGATGAGTTACAATGTTATGCATTATGCATTATTTTTACGAAAACTTTGAAAATGCCTTAAAGATTGTATTATTATTTATTATAACTCAAATGCCTGTATATAACTATAGACAAAGAGTTTATAAATCTTTGAAAACGATGCAACAATATGACTATAAGATATACAGAATAGTTATTGAAAGTTATGCCCCTTGAAATAACTTTTCTAGAATTAAATCCCCTTGCTATATATAAATTATAATGTAAAATGAAAAATTAAATAATATTAAGTAAGCAGCCGATTTCACACTAAAAAATATCACAGTTGGCTGCGCGAGAATGAGAGGAAGACGTGTAGAAAATTTCATCTCAATCGGATGGACCGTTCGCGAACGCATAAAGGACATACATACATACAGACAGACGGAGATCGCCTTTTATATATAAGATGCACCGCTACAATCTTTCACGTTTCTGCCACGTAGGCGCGCAGAAAAGGCCCAAGCGCATCAGCGGTGCCGAACATCTTACCGCTCGGTTTGAAATGACATCTTCCTTACCATCACACCTGTCATTATTAGTTACCCAGGCCTCTGTGTCATCTTGTAGAATGTTATAAAGAAAGAAAAGGTAAGTAAAAATGTGAACAACCCTTGTACAAACTCATGTTGCTCGCGTTGTGTATAAGGTGCTATAAACACATTTGTATAAACCAACAGACATTCGTTATGTGATGTGGTCAATATCTTACCGGCTGATTTTACTTCCTAACACATTTTTCGGTACCCATTTTGGGCTGGGTCGACATGGGAGTCAAGGTTCATAAAGAAAAATGAAATTCGAATCCGCCCTAATAGGAAACGAACCCTAGACCACCGGGCAAAGGAGCGTCAAACCTCAACTCCCGAAAGACAAAATATACGTCAGTAAATGAGTGGATAGAACTGCTGACCATTCTTATCTATTGTCAATGTTTCTGAGCTTGCATAATGGTTTGACGGGGTCTACAGTCCAACATAACTACCACTTACCTGTCTGTAACTTATTCCCTGCTTTTCTACAGTACAAAATTTAAAAAAAAATCATAATTTATCTATCTGTAACTTATTCTTTGTTCTTCTACAGTCCAACATAACCACACTTTACCTGTCGTTAACTTATTCCCTTTTCGTGTACAGTCCAGCATAACCACGATTTACCTGTCTTTAACTTATTCCCTTTTCTTCGGTTTCGTGTAATTGATGTTCCTATGGCGTATCGTATGGTAGCCTATGAGCTGCTACTTATTAGTGAACCTTTAACCTCCAAGTGAAGCATAGACGTCAAACCAACCCACGCCAAGATAATTCTAGGCTTCTTCATGATGATTTGATTTTGCAGATCAAGTTTTCTACGGGATAAAGTAGCCAGTCCCACGTCACAGCCCCTTAGCTGCTCGTATGGCAGGTTACAGTATTGCTATTCCGTGCGTCCCACATGAGCCCCGGTAACACACTGGCGATATGAATTACTACTACTGTCATTAGTATTGGGGCTCTTCGCTGGTTGTTGAAGATGAGAAAGGATGACGATAATGTCTCAAGAGCTGTGATTTCGGCTCTTGACTTAACTCATGTGTAACAGTGAATCTTCTGTTATTATCGTTTACTACACACTTACCCGCTGAGTGCCGATTGGTCTATACAAATATTGGACTAGAACCATATGTAAAATGCGCTAAAAGCGTTTTATTTATTTATTTACTTATTTATTTGCGTTCGCTCTATTTGAACTCAAGCGTAGTCCATATACGTATTACTATTTCTAGTGTGCTGGACTGATTTTTGCTTATGAATTAGCTTTGCTTATTACAAATGTCCTATGCGAACCCAATCGGACTTCTGAGGTACTTGTAATTTACGTCCCCAAGTCAAGGACCAGAAGACATCATTTTAATTTAACTGACCGGTGTAGGGTCTGAACCAGCTACCTGGGCTTCAGCACACCAGAAGTTTAAGAGCGAGTGCTCTTGTCCATTCGGCCTTGCTGACGTCACTAAAAGCGTATACATTGGGTCCTTAATTTACTTTCCCAATACACTTACCTGTTTCACTTTAGCAGCTTGATGGTAATGTACCAGCCCAAACGCAAAATCTGCTACCCGGTTCTTTCAGGAACTCGCCTCAGCTTTCGGTGATTTTGTGATATGACAGTGGATATTCACATGTTGTGAATACACACGTGTAAATTACTATTATTGATTTCCATAAATGGTGAATATTTTACCGTGTACTTTGGCCTCTTCCCGTTATGCCATAAAAGAAGTCAAAGTATGATCTCAATCATAAAATTGTGTCATTTCAGTTAATTCAAAGAACTTGACTTTAGTTTAAATCTGTTCTTGATATTGCCAGGATGAAGGCTTTTTATTGGTCACAACAATGACATGAATCGCAGCTAAACGATTGATTCACATACACAAGCGCAAATAAACATGTGTACAAAAGAGGTTGGGCGTTAGTTAAATAAAACTCGGATTATAAATAACGTAGTGGAAGATTGATTTTAACACTGTATAGTTATTGTTGTGATTTTAAATGAACTAAATACGTAACCATATTTCGTTTAATGCATGGAACAGGCTGTTGCACAACCCAGTAAAGTTAAATAAAGGATCCTTTGCACGCTTTGACGCGCATCGGGTGTATTGTGCTAGTTCACCTCTCTCTCTCTCTCTCTCTCTCTCTCTCTCTCTCTCTCTATATATATATATATATATATATATATATATATATATATATATATATATATATATATATATATATATATATATATAAAGGGCGCTCATTTGAAATCTGTTCGTGCCGCACCGCGTGTAATTGCGTACGTTGAATATGATCATGCCATAGTCATGTGATAAGTACTGACCATTGAATAAAAGAGCACGTGCTTATCGTCCGTTTAGAAAATGGCCGGGTTGACCAAAATCCGTCCAAAGAAGCTCAATGAGCGGTGATTCAGTTTCTTTCATTTGAAGGATGTCGGCCAGTGGACATTCTTCAAGAAGGCAGGCAGCGTACGGTAACAAATGTGTGTCAAAGACAACAGTGACAAACTGGGCACGAATTTTTTCGGAAAGGACGTCAGTTCACGACAGATCTTCGACGGCCGGGTCAAGCGTATATTGTTGCAACAGGAAAAAAAAACCATCGCCAAAATTGATGCAGCAGTACAGATGAACCGTTGTCGAAGCATATGTTCGCTAGCGAAAGAATTTGATGTGTCAATTAGGACAATTCAAAAGGTCGTCCGTAAGAGACTGCTATATCGGAAGGTGTGTTCACAGTGGGTACCACGGATGTTGACCGACCACCAAAAAGAGGAACGCATGGGATGGTGTTTGAACCACTTGCTGCGTTACAGACTGGAGGGTGGTGAATTTCTCTTCCGCATAGTGGCAGGCGATGAATCATGGTGTCACTACTTTGAGCCGAGCAGCAAAAGAGAGAGCATGCAATGGAAGCATGCTGGATCACCAAAAAGCAAAAACATTCAAGTTACAGGGTTCCGCTGGTAAGGTTATGCAGAACGAATTTTTTTACCATGAAGGGTTATTGTTAGCCGACTTAACAGAACCTG
>JACEFZ010023250.1:27500-357500 GCA_014155875.1 Cepaea nemoralis | reverse complement strand
CACCAGAATCACAATGTCTTTAATGTTGTCAAGTGGTTTTCTTTTTGGCTGCCCTCTTGCTCTGTCTCTACTGTAAGGTCTCTTTTGGTATATCCCCCGTGCTGGTAACTGATGGAGTCGCATTATAAAGAGATGGTCCAATTGTTTAATCTCTTTCTTTTCAATGTATGTAGCACGTAGCGAACTGGTTACACAATCTTCTTTGCGCTCGGAAGATTGTGGGTTCGATTTCCTACCACTTTGTTCGGTTCACAAGTGCAGTTTTCTCGGAGACTCCGGGGGTCGTCGCTGGAGCTACGGAGTTCGTTCTTTGTGCGACGCTTTCAGCAGGACACCTTGTGGAAAGAGACCGAGCCATATGGGATAACACTCGGTGCAATGAAGTCGATCCACTATTTCCATTTCCATGAATGTGGCACAGTGTGTTGCTCCCCTTGTCTGATATAGTATTCTACAACGTCAACAGGACATGAGAGAAGTGTGCATTCTTGAGAGGAGAGAAGTGGATCAAAGTTCCAAAGATCTAGTCAAACCTTTGCAACTTCATAACCAAACTGTAATGAAATGAAGGGACACAGTGTGCGCTAAATGGGAGCTGCGACAACTGATTCACGACAATTCGCGCCCTGGGCATGTTTCGTCTACACGAATGGCATCTGTGCTAAGAGGCAAAAGATGTGCCTGTGGTGTTCATATCGAAAGTTGATGGATGACGTTTAGTGCAGGAGAGCCTAACATGAGATACTGTCATAAAATGCCACGATTGCACCATACTGTCCTATCTCGTTCGACAAACACAAGGGAGGAATCAACACAAGAATAGGCGGTATTCTCAACATCAAGAAGCTGGAAAGAAAGTCTGATGAAGAAACTGAGAAACTGTAAAGTCAATGGATGAATGTACAAATGGGTGAAAGCATACTTGCACAACAGAAGAGCCCGAGTACAGATAGACGGACTCAAGAGCAAGAAAGTACTATTGCGTCACGGTGTTCCACAGGGCGGAGTCTTGTCCCCCACACTTTTTATAATCGTCATGAATGATCTTGTTGCTAAACTACCGCATGGAATTAAAGCGGTAATGTACGCCGATGACCTGGTTCTATGGAACACAAATGAACATGCTTCAGTGGCCACCAGATTGCTACAAAGAGCTGTATATACATTTGTTGCATGGGCAAATAGATGGTGTGTCAGCATAAACACTGACAAGTGCAGCACCACTCTATTTACCCTCTCTCCAAAACAAAAGGCAGGGGTCATCCAGATAAATGGAACACCCCTAAGAAAACATAAAGAACCAACATACTTCGGAGTAACATTTGATGACAGGCCGACATGGAGATATCACATAAACAAAGCAGCAGCAAAAGCCATTTTGAGAAAGCTAAGTGGAACTACATGGGGAACCTGTTGGAAAATGCTTTGCAAAGTCTATCAACAGAGCATACGACCACACCAGGAATACGGGTCTACTACAGTATCAAAATCCACACTACAAGAGCTGGACAAGGTGCAAAATCAAGTACTTAGAGTCACCACAGGAGGGATGAGATCAACCCCTATAGTGGAAATGGAGAACATGTTGAGGACACAAGCACTGAGGGAGCGCAGAGATACGAAAACGCTAATACAAGCAGAAAAGTTCCTCAGCTTGCCAGGAGGAACCTGGTATGAAGAACCGATTTGAAAATTTAGCTATGGGGCGGTTGAAAGGAAGTAGTTTTTCCACCAGGCCAAATGACTCTGCAGAGACACCGCCGATCTGCCCACAGTTGGTATCCCCCTGACAATTATTCCAGAGCGAATTCTATGGACATATTAACATAGACTATCACTACAAATCCAGAAGAATATTTGATAAGGAAGAACAGAACAGTATGCCACGCAGAACAACCACTCTCAGCTTCATTGATGAAGATTACCCACAGGACATCTGTATCCGAGTCTACACAGACAGGTCAGAACAAAATCCCGGACGATCCCCATATCTGCCAGAATGCTATTTCGCTTTTTTCCCCAGCTCGCTGTCCACAAACAGTCCGGCAGTGTAACAGGAGCAAATTCAATGAACATTAAATAACTTGAAGAAGGCTGACATTTCTTTTCATTCGACCTTTAATGGTGTAGATTTGTCACGTCATAGAAAAAGGTCACCATTCCCATGGTGATGGGAGGGCCAATGCCATGTTAATAAGCAAACGTATAATATTAATAATCATTGGCATGTCCAAATATATATTTACAGTTAATTAGCAGAATGTCAAGATAATTCGCCAACCGTGTATCGTTTTCTAATTTGCATCCTTGCCGATCATTCTAACAATAACTACTTACGAGAAACCATGTCTGTTGACAACTTGCTAGCACTGAGCTTTTCTCTTGAATTTTGGTCTAAATCTCTATTGCCGGCCTTCCATCCTAATTCTGGAGTATGCCTTATTTACATAGGTTCCACAAATGGTTGTTTACTTCTCTATTTACCTCCTCTGAAAGCATTTACGATAAGAATTCATCACTGTACAATTTTATTCCGCCTTGTTTGTATCAGCCCCAGACCTAACTAGCCGGTTGATGACGTATACACAGTGACGTTTTTGACATAGTGACGTCACTTAGTAACCCTTGCCGTCTGCTGCTTCGAGATTAACTCTTCGAGTTCTTTTCACTTTAAATTATGTGTCTCATTCTGAAGTGCTACATGGCAACCACCAAAAGAAAAGAATGATCAAATCAGTCAGAAAGCCACGAAAACCTGCTCAAGACGACTACCACATAATTCAAGATTTGTGAATCAGCCATGTGCACATGTGGATTGGCGTAGCAGACAGCAGAGCACATACTCCAAGACTGCACAAAATATAACATCTCTAGGTAAACCTTCTGGCCTAGAGAGACAACAGTGGAAGATAAACTCTATGGACCGCTGAGTGAACTAAACAAGAAAGTTAAATTCATACAAGAGATAACATTGCAGTTATTGACATCTTTCAAGCGAACAAAAGAGGAAGAAGGAGAATATAAACGTAACAAAGTGACTCATAAATCTCGGAGGCTACAACATTTTAACAACAATAAACGTAACAGAGGCTGGGAAAGAACAGCGAATAAAAGAATGGTTGCTGGAAGAAGAGACAGGGAACGACCAGCACGAAGATGGATACATGGCATAAGAGGTACCTTGACCATGAAGTTGTATGAAGGTAGAGAAATGGCCAGAGATGGAGAGATCTTTCGGTGCGCCGTAATGAGAGCCATCCATCCATCCATCATGTGCCATAAGCGTGGGCGGTCATGTTCTGCCATCTCACTCGATCACCATAGTCGTGGATCAGCTCCGTGTTCCTGTCTCGACCATGCCATGTGGCCAATCCATCCAGGTATTTACTTCTCGGTCTTCCCCTTGGTCTCTTCCCTTCGATCTTGCCAATTGTCACCAAGTTCTCCAAGTCATTTCTTCTCATAACATGCCCCAAAAATTGTGACTGTCTACGTCTAATGACTCTAATCAGTTTACGATCTTCATTTGTTTCTTGAAGGACTTGCTCATTGGTTTTTCTGGCTGTCCATGGTATTCTTTGCATTTTCCTCAGAAACCACATTTCCACAGCCAACAGCTGTTTTTCAGCTTGACTGCTTATTGTCCACGCTTCACATCCATACAAAAGCACAGGTTCTATGTAGCACCTCAATACTCTTTTTCTCGTTTCAATTGATATCTTTTTATTGGTCAGCATGTTTTTCATCTTGCAAAAGGCTACCTTCGCAATGACAATTCTTGTTCTACTCTCTTCAAGGCATCTCCCATCAGATGTTATGACTGTGCCGAGATAACTGTATCGATTAACTTGTTTAAGAATATGCCCATCTATTCGTATATCACACTGTGGTATTTCCTTCTTCCCAGTGACGACCGTAATGAGAGCGACGTTCTGTAAAAGGAAATGCTTCATAATTTTTTTAACGTTGACTCTATTTGAACTCAATGGTATTCGATGTATGTCCTACTACATCTGGTGCCCTGGACTAATGTTTACGTCGCCAAGTCAAAAACGAAATGTCCACATTCTGGTCCATAATGATAATTTACACAAATATTCACCCAGAAACGAAAGTTGAAGCGTTTTAGGCCCCGAGTGTAAGAAATCTTTGGGGAGTTTTCTGTTTTCGTGCGCAAGAGGCGTTTTGTACGTCAACAAGTGCGATAGCTTGTATACAATAGTGGTTCTTTCTATATAAAACCTGCAGCCGAATTAATAAGGTTTTACTGAAAGAAACGCGAGAAGCTACACCCTAGTCAAACTTCCGTGGTGATAATGCCCTGTATGGTGTCAGCTTTCAATGACTATTTGCTGTCATGTTACGCATGGTAAATTCAGAGCACCACAGTCTAGATTGTCAAATAGAATTGCAGACGTCTTAATTGAGAATTTAGCATAGATTTTACTTTTAATTCAGATTGCGCATGGATTAGAACAGTCGACACAACTGCACTGAAAAACCCTATGTTGTCTAGTTAACGACAAGTCAGCGTGAAAATCTGGAATGGTTGCAATCAAATAGTTCAGTATAACTTTATATTCGACATGTCGTGTTACACATTTCGCTTTATTGATTTATTTGATTGTTTCGGGATTTGAGGTATACACACTGAGCACAACCCACTACTGGCAACTCTGATCGCATTCCGGTACGAACCTAAGGCCTTGTCCACGTCAGACTGGAATCACGAGACTCGAGTTTCGCTCTAGTTTGAGCTCGGCAGTAGTGCATATCCTTGACTGAACCCGGGATCGAACCTCGGATCACTGGCGTGCGAGGCGTGTCTGTAACCCAATCAGCGTTGCCAGTAGTGGGTTGTACTCAATCTTTAAACCTCAAATCCCGAAACAACCAAATGAATCAATTTCGCTATGTGTCACTTCACGTATTCGGCGGCAGAGATTCTCTCCGATAACAAGGTATTTGTCTGTGACCACATTAGACGGGCCCGCTTGTCATGGGTTCAAATCCTTAAAAAATCACCAGAGCTCCCAGGACGACCTAATCTAAAATAGGTACCAGGAAATTTATTGGGAAGTAAGGGGAAGGGGAGAGAGAGAGCGCGCGCGCGTGAGTGTGTGTATGTGTGTTAGTTTTCAACATAGTCTATCTGATTGACAACACGCTGACCACCTGTCCACTAGTTTGTTGATGCCTTCCTGGACATAGTTGTTGAGTGTGGTCTTAAACCAATGTTGCACCACACCCATTAGCTCGTTGTCATTTGCAAACCTCTGACTACTCTACAAATTTTCTTACAATGGTCCAAACAAGTGAAAATCCATAGATGTGAAGTCTGGATTGTGAGCTGGACGTTTCAAGACCTCAAATATCTTAGCACAAAGTGTGTTGACTGTATGAGGCCCAGCGTTGTCGTTCAGCAGCATTGCTCCTTTCGACAGAAGTCCCCCACGTTTTGATTGTATCGCGGGCTTCAGATTGTCCACTAGCATGTCTCTGTATCAAACAGTAGGTGCTTGCTTGCTTGCTTGTGTTCGTTGGCTTGAGCTCCAACGCGAAGTCCTGTATGTCAGATGAAGACATCCTGTTGTCCAACATCAGTATGATGTCATACAGGACCTGAGGTTTGCGTGAGTATCCGTTGTCCCATGTCTGGCTTATTGGTGTGCAGACTGGTGGTTCCTCGCCGTACAGGCAGACACTCTCCGACTTCGGAGGAATCGGCGATCCTACTGACTTCAGCCAGGACCCCGAAGGGACCTGTTGCCCAGGACGGTCGACGAGGACGCGTCAATAGGTCTTGGCCAGTATATAACCCGGCTCTGGTGCATTGGAAACACCTCTGCATCCCAGACGAATGATGAAATGCTAGAGCAAGAATGGGTTAATCGTGTTATTCTCACCGAACCAAAACAAAGTACAATAACAAGAGCACTTACTGAGCAAGTTAAACTCCCGAAGTCCAACTCCCAGCTGTTTAATAATAGCAAATCCACACTGCGGAGCGGGATTCCGTCTGTTTATAACTGGAGAGTTAATACAAAGCCAGTAGTAACAACAATATAGAAATGTATAAACTAACACCGCTGTTAAACACTCAACTGCCCAATATTAAAAACGCACACATTCTAAAGACACGTTACGGTTAAGATCGGCGAATGGCATTATGTTCAATATATCAAGGCGTCGGCGATGTGTTGTGAATGATTAGATGTCCGTGTGAAACACTAGCCCCGCTAGAAACAGAACAGGAACACCCTGCAGTCGTCGGGTGGCAGTCTCTCAAACAGTAGTGACAGTCTTACTCTTTCCTGGAAAGGAAAGAAATTTTTACATATTGTCTCCCATTTTTAAATCTGTCTACCCATTCATATACTCTCTCCTGACTCAGACAACTGTCTTCATACTGAACCATCATTCTTCTGTAGATTTCACAAGGTTTTAAATTTTCTGACCAAAACGAATAAGGCCTTGTTGTTCTTCCATGGTGCAAGTTAATAGTGAAACAACCTTTTGTAATTGCTATTGCACATGCGCAGACTGTACCACCCTCCGTAAGTATAAAATGATGTACAACGGCCAAGTATAAATGTTTCCTAATCACTGGGCCTCATGCTAGAATGAATTAATCACCTCCCCCCGCCCCAATCGACGTTGCGACTAAAGCTTTCACCAGCACACAAAAACAAACATACACTGACATAATTACGTGGAAACGCTTCATTCATTCAGTAGCATGTCCTTTGCATAACCTAGCTGCCGTAACAATCTTCCGGAAAACTTCTCGATCATAAGCAAGATGTCCCGCGTCCGATACACCCATCTGGAGATCATCCGCCACATCCTGCACCCATCTTCTCTTTGGCAACTCTGAATGAAAATATATGTGTGAGTATGTGTGTTACACATGTGTTTTCTTGTTATGGAATTGGCACGTGTATGGTTGAATACCGCGTCCATTGCGTGAAGATTGGACTAAGATATGCAGCCAGCACCATAATACATAATACACCTCACGGGGCAAAAAATAAAAGGGGTCCTGTAATTTACCTTAACAAATCACGAATTTCAGACTACAGGGATCTTGAGTTGAGCTAAGTTGAGTTGAGTCAAGAATGCACATCACAGCACTCGGGACATTTTAGTAAGTGCTCACTCTTCATCTTCAACAGTCAGCGAAGATTACCAATATTAATGGTACCAGTAGGAGTCTGAGTGAGCCTTGGAATGTTATCAACATAGAACGATTAGTATAATGAGCCACATCACGAAGATTTTGCTAAGAATTATCATGCAAAATGTTAGGAAGAAAATACAACCCGAAATAGGAGAAGAACAATGTGGGTTTGTCGAAGGCAAGGGTACAGTAAATGCTGTGTATATACTGAGAACAGTATTGAACGTTCTATAGAAGTAAATAAAGATACACATCTCTACTTTATTGACTACACAAAAGCTTTCGATAGAGCTGAGTTGAGTTGAGTTGAGTCAAGAACCGACATCACTGCACTCAGGACATTCCCACTCTGCTCAGTCCCCTCGTTCAACAGCCAGCGAAGAGTACTACTAATCGTTCCCACCGCTATCTGATTAAATGTTCTCCTGGTCTTCCCTCTCAGTTTTGAGATTCTTTCAGAACCCCTGGCGGCCCCCGGAATCTCATTTTTGCCACATATGGTCTCTCAATCTGTTCCTCCGCCTTCTCCACCTGGTCCCACAAGCGCACGACCACCTCCCCCTTGTCCATAGGCAAGGTACCACCAAGAAATGCATTCCCTGCTAGCCTATCAGCCTGTTCATTCCCCCGTACACCCGCATGGCCTGGGCAAAATATCCATACAATTCTCACAATCTGTGACCTCTGAAGCGACGAGAGCCATTCCACACGAAACATTCCTTTCTCCACCTTGCTAAGCATATTCTTTGAATCCGTAATGCACCGGAATGCCGCTGTTACTGCCTCCACCTCCATTCTCATGCTGGAGGTCGTAGTCTCATATGCCAGGCTCTCCTTTTTCAAGACTCGCCCATTAGCCTTTGCAATAAAGCCCCAGCCACTACGCCTGTTTCTCACCACTGACCCATCGGTGTTGATGACTATGTCACCTTGATGTGTGTTGCTCAGTATCAGCTGTTGCACTTCAAACTCAGTGCGGCCCGCTGCCCATTCTCTGCACTCACGACCCAGTGTTATTATTACATTGTGCCAGTCAGTCATGTCATCCGGAACTTCAACCCACTCTCTTTCACGATTGATGGTCTCTAGATCACACACCTGACTTATAGAAAGTTCTGCCTGTGCCATCCAGGACCTGCCTCGTCTTAGTCTATGACCCTTTACCATATCCATTGCTGCATGCAGCGGGTGATCCCTGTCTGCGGCAACTCTCAGGTACCATTTGGCCTGAAGGACCCTATGTTTATCTGTCATTGTAGGTAGCGCCAAGATATGCCTCATGCAGATAATTGGTGTGTCCTTTGTGCACCTCAGTATTAACCACATGGCAGCATTCTGTATGCGCTCCAACCTTTCAAGCTGGCTTTTTGATACTGTCAGCAGCCCCAAACCATACTCAATGACAGAAATTATTAACTGCTGAAAGAGCCTGTACAGCATCCTCTGATCTACCCCGGTTGCTGCCATAGCCCTCAATGCATTAAGTCCCCTACCAGCCTTCACCACCAAAGCCTCCACATGATCCTTAAAAGACAAACACCTGTCAAAGGTGATACCCAAGTACTTCAATTTACTCTCTCGACTAAGAGGACATCCATTCAACATAATACCTGGGACGTCTGCCTTGACGATCCGGTTATCCAGGGAGTACCACACAACCGATGCCTTGTCTGGGTTTATAATGGCCCCTGCGTCCCTGCACCACTCCGCCACCTTGTTTACCGCCACCTGTACGTCTTTCGCCAAACTGGCCCTGTCTCTGCCCTGTCTGTACACCAGCACATCATCTGCAAATGTCAAGATTCTACCCACACCTGGTGTCTCAATAGCTGCGATTTTGCTGGTGTGGACATTAAAGAGCACTGAGGACAAGGCAGATCCCTGCGGCAACCCAGGTGTAATAGTACAGGGATCAGAAGTCCAGGAACCCATGCGCAGTGCAACCTTACGCTCATAAAGGACTGCCGCAACCCATCTAACAAGGCAAGGGCAGACCTCCATGTCCAACAGTGTGTGTATTAACCGATCATACCTAACCCTGTTATACGCATCCTCCAGGTCAAGAGCTACCGCCACTGTCTCCTGTTTATCCTGGAAGCCCTCGTAGACATCAAATGCAAAAGTTGCAGCATTGGCCCAGGTGTCCTTTCCGGGCAGGTATCTCCCGAGTCCTTGGGGAAGCAGATTCCGACTTTCCAAATGTTGCTGGAGCCTGCGTGCTACTATCTTTTCGAGGACTTTGCTATACGTGTTTTGCAGGGTTATGATTCGGTATCCATTAAGTCTGGAGTGGTCCTTACCTGGCTTTGGGAGTGGGACCAGGTAGCTATGCAGCCAATCGTGGGGTATTTCCGCCGTATTGATGCTTAGGTTGAAACAAAGAGCCATCTCCTCCAAGTCGCCATCATTTATGTTTCTCATATGGGAGTACCTCACCCCATCTGGACCTGACGCTGTGTCTTTAGCCCGTTTCAGTACCCGTCTAATGTCCTCCACTTTAATCTCACAGTCCTCCTTCCTAGTGACCCGTGACAAGGCTTCTCTGACATTATCTCTAATAGCCCTATCTTGCTGACCCGTCTGTTTTAAAAATCGCGCAAGTAAAGCCTCACCTTTGTCCTTGTCAGTTGTCATAGGTCGATTGTTATCATCATAAACGGTGCCATGTGTATCAGGCATCACCTGTCTCTTCATCTGCCGATGCAGCCTCCAGAATTTTCCCAATGTCACATCCCCACCGTCTTCATTGATAAACTGTTCCCACTTAATCCTCTTTGCCTCTGCTGCCTGGGGTTTGAAGTCCTGCACCTTAACTTTTGTATACCTTTCAGCAATTTCGATAGAGTAAGACATGTCAACATGATATAGATGCTTGCAGATCTACAAATTGATGGGAAAGATCTTAGACTTGTAAAAAACATATGTTGGAAACAACAAGCTGCCATCAGAGTTGATAATGAAGTACGTTAATATCAGCCTATTAAGAGAGGTGTGAGACACGGAAGTGTAATGTCACCAGATCTTTTTTCCCAGTGTAGTGAACAAATTTTCAGAAATATACAAGATATGAAAGGAATCATCATTGGAGGAAGAAACATCAATAACATTAGATATGCTGATGATACAGCACTGATTGCAAGCAATGAGCAGGATCTGCAACATTTAGTAGATGCGGTTATTGCACACAGAGAACAACTAGGGTTAGAATTAAATTGTAAGAAGACACAGATTATGGTCGTCACTAGGAAGAACGAAATACCACAATGTAATATACATGTAAATGGGAATATTCTTAAACAAGTGAATCGATACAATTGTCTCAGAACAGTAATAACATCTGACGGGAGATGCCTTGAAGAGATTAGAACAAGAATCGCCATGGCAAAGATAGCCTTTTGCAAGATGAGAAACATACTAACCAATAAAAAGATATCAATTGCTACGAGAAAAAAAGAGTGTTGATGTGCTACATAGAGACTACTTTTTATGGATGTGAAGCGTGGACAATGAACAGTCAAGTTGAAAAACATTTGATGGCTGGGGAAATGTTATTTCTTAGGAGAATGCAATGAATACCATGGACAGACAGAAAAACTAACGACCAAGTCCTACAAGAAACAAATGGAAATCGTAAATTGATTATAAAATTTAGACGTAGACAGTCAAAACTTTTTGGACATGTTATGAGAAGAAATAAATTAGAGAACTTGGTAACAACCGGTAAGATCGATGAGAAGAGAACAAGGAAAAGGCAGGAAAGTAAATACCTGGATGGCTTGACCACGTGGCATAGTGGAGGAGAGAACATTTAATTGATCCACGACTCTGGTGATCGAGTGAAATGGCGAATCATAACCACCCACGCTTACCGGCATGGCACATGATGGATGGAGGAATCTGATTATGTGTCCATCCGACCTTTCTTCGGAGCTGTGAGTGTCGGCCGGTCCCTCTGGTCACTCCCTGCAGCACCATTCTCTTCAGACAAAGTTGATGTATCTGTTCTTCTGAATTATACACACCATCCCAAAGGGACCCGAACACATATACCTTACCATGCACCGATACCTCTCCGAGATCCAGCCAATCTGTCCACCTGCTCGTTTTCCATGGCACCAGCATGCCTGTGAATGCTCTCTATTATTGATTGTTGAGCCTTTCACTCTGTCCGACGCATATCTGTCCTCACCTATCTTAGCATGCTCTGTCAATCCGTTACAGTTACGACATGCGTGTGCTGTTAGTTACGGCGTGTGCTGTTAGTCCTGCAGTCAGCGGAACGCCGCTGTGACTGCCTCCACCTCCATTCTCAGACTAGATATTGCGGTACCAGGCTCTCCTGCGCCAAACACCATCTACCAACCTTCTCCACAGTCTTTCAGGCACTTCTTTCACTTTTTAACAGAGAACAATTCGTGTAGATGATTACATCACCTGTTATGGATCAGTTGTTGCACCTTCCATTCAGTGCAGCCTGCCGGCCAATGTTTTTAGGTGTTTCTTTTTATTTAAACTTTTTAGTTTAACCGCCTCTACCGTCTAAGAGAACTTCTCTGTTACAATTTACCAAATGTGACTTGTTTTAGTTTAATAGCCACTATTTTCTAAGATAACTTTGTTGTTGCATTTTAAGAGGAAAGGTAACACTAATACGTTTTGAACAAGACACGATGCTGAAGCTGCCGGATCAGCAAAGCAATGCTCTAAATGTCCGCTGGTCAAAACCTCAATCTTAGACCAGTTGCCGACCAAGGCTTAAGGTCTGGTCTGCCCTATCATTACATTTAGTCTTTAGGTTGCATTTCGTCGCACTAAATGAACTAATTAAAGCAGTAAGAGAAGTAGGAACATCAAATGTTTAACCATGCTTGGATAGAACAATAGACACCACGAGACTAAGGAAGCGCCATAATTATACCTATTTGGATAAAACAAAAGGCAGTAAAAGAGACTGCACACAATCCACAACTATTTCCCTTTTGAGTCATACCGGAAACATATTTTACAAACGTCTCGAGAAAAGGCCGGCTTCCTGGCCTAGAGGTTAGCAACTTTTCTCCGCAATCTCGTATACTCTCGTAAGTAACATGATGACAGTGAGAATCAGCAGTGGTTCTAATCGCGTCGGTAACACTAGGGGTATGTGAGTCGGCCGCTCAGAAAACAATGGCAATCTACTGAGCGTAATCTTGCCAAGAAATCAACAATCAGCTGAAAGATGCTGATGTTGAAAGCTATGTCCTGTAAAGGATATGCAAACATTCATTTTTCTCGAGAAAAGATTACGACCTACAAAAGAATCCCAGTTTAACGACACACAACTTGGATTTAGGAATAACAAAGTTTGCACAGATGCCGTCTTTGCTCTCATACAACTTATAGAAAAATCAATTGCATTTATGAAACATTATACTTAACTTTTGTCGACTAGAAAAGATATTTGATAGAGTAGATGGGAACAAGCTGTGGCAAATCCTTTAACTATATAAAGTGAGTACACATTAAACTAACTTATTTATTAAGAGCGTTCATTTGAAATCAGTTCGTGCCGCACCGCGTGTAATTGTGTACGTTGAACATCATCATGTCATAGTCATGCGATAAGTACTGACCAATGAATAAAAGAGCACGTACTTATCGTCCCGTGATGCATAGGTTCTGTTTCTGACCGTTGAGAAAACGGCCGGGTTGATCCAAAATCCGTCCAGAGAAGTTCGAAGAGCGGTGATGAGCGGTCATTAATCGAAGATTGCAGGCAGCGTACGGTAACAAATGTGTGTCGAAGACAACAGTGGCAGACTGGGCACGAATGTTTCGGAAAGGACGCCAGTTCACGACAGATCTTCGACGGCCGGGTCAAGCGCATATTGTTGCAACAGAAAAAAAAAAAAACTTTGCCAAAATTGATGCAGCAGTACAGATGCACCGTTGTCGAAGCGTACGTTCGCTAGCGAAAAACAAATATGACTGTGTCGATTGGGACAATTCAAAAGGTCGTTCGTAAGAAACTGCAATATCGGAAGGTGTGTTCACAGTGGCTACCACGGATGTTAACCGACCACCAAAAAGAGGAACGCATGGGATGGTGTTTGAACCACTTGCTGCGTTACAGAGTGGAAAGTGATGTATTTCTCTTCCGCATAGTGGCAGGCGATGAAACATAGTGTCGCCACTTTGAGCCGAGCAGCAAAAGAGAGAGCATGCAATGAAAGCATGCTGGACCACCAAAAGCCAAAAAAATTCAAGTTACAGGTGTCTGCTGGTAAGGTTATGATGAGCGCATTTTTTGACCATGAAGGGCTATTGTTGGCCGACGTTAAAGAACCTGGTGTCAACATCAACTCTACCCACTACTTGGAAACACTAGCAAGCTGCAAAAAGCCGTCAAGGATAAACGACCCGGCATGCTTTCTCGCGGTGTGATTTTGTTGCACGATAATGCTCGTCCGCATGTTGCACACGATTGGTTTGGAAGAAGTGAGAAAATCTGCAACATCCAGCCTATAGTCCTGATTTGTCACCGTGTGATTTTCATTTGTTCGGACCTCGAAAAAAGCTTTCAATGGCAACAATTTCACACAGATGCAGACGTAATGAACGCGGTAAACACTTGGTTCAGTGAGCGAAATAATTATATATTTTTTTTTTTTTTTGCGGATGGCATTCGTCGCCTACCTAAGCAATGGGATGCTTGGTTGAATGCCTATGGCGACTTCTTCTGACCAACCCATGGTGCATAATTCATTCAAAATGAATGCTTTCTTTAATTCTACCACACCTGTTAATGTTTCTTTCATGCTTTTGTAATAAAACCATTGGAACGGGTTTCATATAAACGACCCTTATAGAAGCGCATACAACAGCAGTGAATGCACGGTAAGAACAAATGGAGGACATTCAGAAATTTCACCATAAGATCTGGAGTACAACGTGGTTGTGTCCTGCGCCCCCTCCCCCTTTTCTTGTTCATAACCTATATAGACAGCATATTTAAATAAACCAGCCAAACAGAGACCGTAACAACGCCGCACGATGAAAAGAACACAGACGAACCAGCAGAAATTACACCATTAAAGAACTTCTATTTGCAGACGATCAAGCACTAATTGAAAAAGAGGCATAACTACACGTCCACATAAACAGGCAAATTAGAAGACAAGATCGAAAATAGATGCAATAAGGTAAACCAACTTATTAGACAAATGGCACCAATACTAAAGAACACACATATATCAATAGATACTAAGAAAGCACTTTACAACACAATATTCCTACCAACTCTATGCTACCAATGCCAAACATGGACAATGACAGAAAAAGAGAAAAGTGAAATTGCAACATTAGAAATGAGCATTCTTGAGAAGAATATTCAATTGTATCAAGAAATGAGAAAATCAGAAATGAATAAATCAGGTATAAAGTGGGAGTTTAAAAGCAGCGCTAGATGAAGTTAAATGGTTTGGCGATTTAACTAGGTTACCAGCCAATGGTATACCATAACAAGCAATGATGTACAAATCAAATGGAAGCTGAAGAGGAGGAGGTCGACCATGTAAACTATGGACAGAGGGAATAACAGAGTCCATGGGAATCTCGATAAATTAATTTCTTAAACGGGCACTCTCCCGCTGTTTATGCTTCACCTCAACACCGCAAGGTACAAGAGGAACGAGATGAGACTGAGATGATGATGGTAAGGATGTTGCACTTCTCCGCCCGAAACTAGTTGGTACAATGTTAGGTATCGGGTGTGGGGAGCTCGGCCCAACATTCAGCGCTATTAGAAAGCAGGCAGTACCGTCTACTGATATACGGTAACTCAATCAAATCTGAATAAGACCTGACTTTATTATATTATCAATAACAACTTTTGTAATTTTTACCACACACAAAGTATATATATATATATATATATATATATATATATATATATATATATATATATATATATATATAATTGGCACCTTTCCGTCTTGACAGTCAATAGTTTGGTACATTGTGCTTCAAAAAGGCTTAATAACTACGACCCATGGCGGTGGCGAATGTGGCTGGTAAGGCCAATTCTTGCTGCAAATGTTTGCCTACAGTAGATGCATGTGAAAACATGGTCATTTCCACCATTGTGCACCATCTTACGTCTCTCGCGCTCTGTGTGTGCTTTATCTGCAATCATTTTCTCCTTTGTCTTTATTCTAATTCTGATAGTTGCCTTCCATGCAACACGTTCAGCGGCGACCTGCTCCCAATGTGCATTATCAATGCCTGTATCAATCATGTCCCGCTTACACACATCTTTGTATCGTAGAAAAGGCCGACCTTGAGATCTTCTACCCGTCTGTAATTCACCAAAAAGATGTCCTTTGGTATTCTACCATCATCCATCCTCCTAACATGTCCTATCCATCTAAGTCTACGAAGACTGAGCATGGAATACACCGTCACACAACCTGATCTTTCCAATACTTCAGTATTTGTGATTTTGTCTTGCCACTTTATACCAAGTATTCTTCGCAGACACCGCATATGAAAGCTGTTTAAACGTTTCTCTTGGCGTGAGTAAGTTGTCAGGTTTCACTACCATAAATATATATATATATATATATATATATATATATATATATATATATATATATATATATATATATATATATATATATATATATATACACTAGCTGACCCGGCCCGGCTTCGCCCAGCTCCTGGTGGGGAGCATCTAATTTAATTCATATAAGTAGTCATATAAACTCCCGTTCCCGTTCCCGACTATCTATCTGTCTGTCTGTCTATCTATCTGTCTGTCTGTCTGTCTGACCCGGCCCGGCTTCGCCCAGCCCCTGATGGGGAGCATCTCATTTAATTCATATAAGTAGTCATGTAAGTTCCCGTTCCCGTCTGTCTGTCTGTCTGTCTGTCTGTCTGTCTGTCTGTCTGTCTGTCTGTCTGTCTGTCCGTCCGTCCGTCCGTCCGTCCCTCTCTGTCTGTCTGTCTGCCTGTCTGTCTAATCATTTATTGGTTGCAGTTAGAACAACCTTAGATAAACGAAGATCAACTTACAAAAAGCATTAGAAAGAGCACTTGAAAGATCTTTACATCTTCCCCCAACAATTAACTTGGTTAAATGGAGCGGCGGCAGCAGCAGCAACAGCAGAAGAAGAAAAAGGACGAGTAGGAGGAGGGAGGAGGAGGAGGGAGGTGGAGGAGGGAGAAAGAGGAGGGAGGAAGAGATAGGCGGAGAGAAGAGGAGGAGGAGAGAGGAGGGAGGAGGAGTAGGGAGGAGGGAGGAGGTAGGAGGAAGGGAGGAGGAGGAGGGGATGAGGAGTAGGGAGGAGGAAAGAGAAGGAGGGAGGAGAAGAACGCAGGAGGAGGAAGGGGAGGAGGAGGAGGGAGATGGAGGAGGAGGGAGGAGGAGAAGAGAGGAGGCTGAGGGAGGAGGCGGAGGGAGAAGGAGGAGGGAGGAGGAGGAGGAGGAGGAGGAGGAGGAGGAAGAGGGAGGAGGAGGTAGAGAGAGGAGGAAGAGGGAAGAGGAGAGAGGATGAGGAGGAAGGAGGAGAAGGGAGGAGGAGGAGGGAGGAGGAGGGATGAGGAGGAGGGAGGAGGAGAGGTAGGAGGAGGACAGGGAGGAGGAGGGAGGAAGAGGGAGGAGAAGGAGGAGGGAGGAGAAGATGAGGGGGAGGACGTAGGAGGAGGAGGGAGGAGGAGGAGAGAGGAGGAGAAGGGAGGAGGAAGGAAGAGGAGTGATTAGGAGGAGGGAGGAGGGCGAGGTGGAAGAGGGAGGAGGAAGGAGGAAGAGGGAGGAGGAGGGAAGAGGAGTAGAAAGAGGGAGGAGGAGGATGGAGGAGGGAGAGGGAGGTGTTGAAGAGGAAGAGGGTAGGAGGAGGAGGAGGGGAGAGGAGGAGGAGGATTATAACGCATATGCCTGTAGATAACTGCAGCGAAAAGGTGGGTCTGTCTATTTATCTGACCCGGCGTGGCTTTGCCCAGCTCCTGGCGGGGAGGGTCTCATTAAATTCATACAACAAAACAAAAAGTTACTTAAAAGAATGTCCTTCCACACATTATCCATTATTTCTAATGAGAACTGTTTTTAATCACCGACATGACTGTAGGTAACTCTTTAAGCATAAAAAGATGAGTTACAATGTTATGCATTGTGCATTATTTTTATGAAAACTTTGAAAATGCCTTAAAGATTATATCATTATTTATTACAACTCATATGCCGGTACATAACTATAGAAAAAGAGTTTATAAATCTTTGAAAACGATGCAACAATATGACTATAAGCTATACAGAAAAGTTATTAAAAGTTATGCCCCTTGAAATAACTTTTATAGAGTTAAGTCCCTTCGCAATATAGAAATTATAATAAAAAATGAAATATTAAATAATATTAAGTAAGCAGCCGATTTCACACTAAAAAAATATCACAGTTGGCAGCGCGGGAATGATAGGAAGACGTGTAGAAAATTTCATCTCAGTCGGATGGACCGTTCGCGAACGCATAAAGGACATACATACAGACGGAGATTGCCTTTTATATATAAGATATATATATATATATATATATATATATATATATATATATATATATATATATATATATATATATATATATATATATATATATATATATATATATATATAACACCTGAGTACAGAGTAATATTGTGGGCATACAAAAGGACATGAATTCGTGGAAAAGAGGATAGGTAGAGAGATGAACTGATGGGCGGAAATGAGGAAGATCAAAATGTTGCTGGTCTCATGACGTGATAGATAAATTACACATGACAGCAACAGTAGCAGGGCATCTAGTTTATAATACAGAGAAATTGAGAAAGACTCTTATGTGTGCACAGTTCTGCACAGGACATGCCACCACATGATGAATGTGTATCAATTATAGCATGCCTATCGCCGTCATTTCGGCGATAACATCGTTGATACAATATATCAAATTCTGTCGTTATTGGGCGTATGGTTGTTACTTTCTAAGATACAATCATTGCTACAGTTTAACAGTCGAACTCTTCCGTGCAATGGCAACTTGAGGACACACTGTGTTAACACTAGTTAGTTAGTTAGTTTGTTAGTTAGTTAGTTAGTTAGTTAGTTAGTTTGTTTGCTAGTTCGTTCGTTCGTTAGTTAGTTAGTTAGTTAGTTAGTTAGTTAGTCAGTCAGTTAGTTAGTTAGTTAGTTAGTTAGTTAGTTAGTTAGTTAGTTAGTTAGTTAGATAGTTAGTTAGTTAGTTAGTTAGTTAGTTAGTTAGTTAGTTAGTTAGTCGTGGTTCCAACTTCATAGCAAAGGGTCGTCCCCATTATGCTCCGTTCCTGTGCCAATGAATATCACATAAAATGCTCCTCACTGCCCATGTGAAAAGTAACTAATAACCAACACCCCGCACAGGTACACTGTGCATAAAGCCGCCGCCAGAATATACAAACAAAAGTCTTCTTCTTCTTCTTCTTCAGCATTCCGAGCCATTGAGGTTCTTTGCTGCAGATACAATCCGTCTCCATTCGTCTCTCTGGTGGATCTTCTCTTGCCAGTCGTTGATTCCAAGTGCTTGTAGGTCTGTATATGTATTATCTCTCCACCGTCTTCTTGGTCTACCTCGGGGTCTACGGTCATTTATTTCCTGAGTGTAAGCGAGTTTTGTTTCCCTATTATCTTCCATTCTTTCTATATGCCCCAGCCATTGTAATCTATTAGCCTTCATGATACCAGTGATTAGCGGGGACTTAAACAGATCATAAATGTCTTTGTTACTTCTTCTTTTCCACTCTCCACTTTGTGTATCCCTGATGGGTCCAAAGATGCGTCTTTAAATTTTGTTCTCAAAGGTTTGTAACAAGGCTTCGTCTCCTTTCGTTGTACTCCAGGTTTCAGAGCCATACAGCACAACTGGTCTGATCAGTGTTTTGTATATTGTGATTTTGGTGTTACGAGATAGCGCATTTGATTTTAGTAGATGTTGTAGTGCATGGTATATCTTATTTCCAGAGTTGATTCTAGTTTGTATTTCTTCCCTTATGATGTTGGAGCAGTTGAAGATTGTACCCAGGTATTTGTATGTTTCCGTTCTTTTAATGGTCATATTATCTTTTTGTATGTGGCCAGAGTCTTTAGCCATTCTGTCTCTTGAAATTACCATATATTCTGTCTTATCTTGGTTGATAACCAGCCCCATCTGTTGGGCTTTTTCCTTTAAGTGAGTCAATATTTCCAATGTCTTTTGTTCACTTTGCCCTATAATATCTATATCTGCATAACCAAGCAGCTTGGATGTTCCTCCAACATCATATTCCTCCTTTACCTTCCTTACAACTTTCTCTAGAGCCAGGTTGAAGAGTAGCGGCGATAGTGCATCACCCTGTTTCAAGCCAGATTTTATTTGGAAAGGGTCTGATTTCCTGCCTTTATATGTTACTATATTATAAGTATCTTCCATGCATAGTCTGGTATTCCAAATTCCTGCATAGCATTCCATAGACTATTCCTATGGACACTATCATAAGCCTTTTTAAAATCCACAAAAATGTTATGGAGATCTCTTTTATATTCCCAATTTTTCTCGGCTATTTGTCGTAAGATAAATATCTGATCTATTGTTGATCTGTTTTGTCTAAAACCCGCCTGGTAGTCACCTAATATGTCTTCTGAATATGGTTTTAGTCTGTTTAGTAATACTGCAGATATTACAGATAGTAATACTACAAACAAAAGTCCTCCACGAAAAATATAGTTAATCTTCGATGGAAGCGGTAGTCCCTAGAAAACCAGCAGCCAAACAATATTGATTATTGCACAAGGCAAAACCAGTCCGTTTGCTACAAAGCTAGATACACCATTTTTCCGGAACATGCAGTTCACGCCACAAATAACCGCGGACAGATAGTAAAAGCATTTCCCTGTGTATAATGCAGCCACCAGATATGTCAACACAAAAGTCCTCCACGAAACATACTGTTCATCTTTGATGAAAGCGGCAGTCATTTCTCCATCCGGGTGTTTTTCTAGATGTTCACCTACACAGTCTAGGTATTTCTAGATGTTGTTTGTTCCGTTTCTGGATGTTTTCTAGCCAGCTACACCATTTTTTTCCGACCATGCAGTTCACGCCACAAACAACCTTGGAGAGATGTAAAAACATTTCACTGTACATAATGCCGTCGCCAGAATGCCAATATAAAAGTCCTCCACGAAAATACAGTTCATTGTCGATGGAAGCGCAATCAATAGAAGACCAGCAGCCACACATTTCTGCATAAGGCAAAAACCGGTCAATTCTGCGACACAGCCAGCCGCCATTGTTCCGAACATGCAGTTCACGCTCCAAACTAACCTATGGTAAATGTAAAAGCATTTCACACGAAATTCACAGCTCACAGTGTCGAGCCACGCGCTCAACTCATTAGCAGGGCGACGGAACCAAACACTTCCAGTCCGACATGAGGAAAATGCGAATGCAAACGGTAGCTCCGAGCATAAACACCCCAGAGGCCTTAACCGTTTCAATGCCTATCCTCCATGTTCGCGACCTGAAGTCTCCCGTGTTAACACTAAACTATTGTCTTCTTCTTCTTTAGCGTTCCGAGCCATTGAGGTTCTTTGCTGCAAATACAATCCGTCTCCATTCGTCTCTCTGGTGGACCTTCTCTTGCCAGTCGTTGATTCCAAGTGCTTGTAGGTCTGTACATGTATTATCTCTCAACCGCCTTCTTGGTCTACCTCGGGGTCTACGATCATTTATTTCCTGAGTGTAAGCGAGTTTTGTTTCCCTATTATCTTCCATTCTTTCTATATGCCCCAGCCATTGTAGTCTATTAGCCTTCATGATACCAGTGATTAGCGGGGACTTAAACAGATCATAAATGTCTTTGTTACTTCTTCTTTTCCACTCTCCACTTTGTGTATCCCTAATGGGTCCAAAGATGCGTCTTAAAATTTTGTTCTCAAAGGTTTGTAACAAGGCTTCGTCTCCTTTCGTTGTACTCCAGGTTTCAGAGCCATACAGCACAACTGGTCTGATCAGTGTTTTGTATATTGTGATTTTGGTGTTACGAGATAGCGCCTTTGATTTTAGTAGATGTTGTAGTGCATAGTATATCTTATTTCCAGAGTTGATTCTAGCTTGTATTTCTTCCCTTATGATGTTGGAGCAGTTGAAGATTGTACCCAGGTATTTGTATGTTTCCGTTCTTTTAATGGTCATATCATCTATTTGTATGTGGCCAGAGTTTCTAGCCATTCCGTCTCTTGAAATTACCATATATTCTGTCTTATCTTGGTTGATAACCAGCCCCATCTGTTGGGCTTTTCCCTTTAAGTGAGTCAATATTTCCAATGTCTTTTGTTCACTTTGCCCTATAATATCTATATCATCTGCATAACCAAGCAGCTTGGATGTTCCTCCAATATCACATTCCTCCTTTACCTTCCTTACAACTTTCTCTAGAGCCAGATTGAAGAGTAGCGGCGATAGTGCATCACCCTGTTTCAAGCCAGATGTTATTTGGAAGGGGTCTGATTTCCTGCCTTTATATGTTACTATATTATAAGTATCTTCCATGCATAGTCTGGTCATGTTGATTAACTTCCTTGGTATTCCAAATTCCTGCATAGCATTCCATAGACTATTCCTATGGACACTATCATAAGCCTTTTTAAAATCCACAAAAATGTTATGGAGATCTCTTTTATATTCCCAATTTTTCTCGGCTATTTGTCGTAAGATAAATATCTGATCTATTGTTGATCTGTTTTGTCTAAAACCCGCCTGGTAGTCACCTAATATGTCTTCTGAATATGGTTTTAGTCTATTTAGTAATACTGCGGATAGTATCTTATAGCTTGTGGACAGTAGTGATATTCCTCTATAATTTCCACATTGGAACTTGTCTCCTTTCTTAAAGATAGGTATCAATAATGACTCTTTCCAGTCATGGGGTAATTCTTCTGTCCTCCAGATTTTTATTATTAGTTCGTATAGCTTTAGATGTAATGCATGGCCACCTGCCTTTATAAATTCAGCAGCAATTCCATCAGTCCCAGTTGCCTTATTGTTTTTAAGTCGTGTGATTACATATAGGATTTCTTCAAATGTAGGTTCTTCAATTTGTGGTTCGCATGTTAGAACCTCTTCCTGTGGGAAAATGTTACTTGGAGCTTCACAATTTAGTAATTCAATAAAATATTCTTTCCATGTGTTGCACATTTCCTCATTGGTATTTATCATATTCCCATTTTTGTCTTTTAAACCATATGTGTTTTGTTGGTGCCCTCGTTTCATTGACTTCAGTTCTTTAAAAAAATTTTCTGGATTCATTTTTCTGGTGATTAGTTTCCATATCTTTGATTATATTACTCATATATTCTCGCTTCTGCTGTCTGACTATTTTTGTAGCCTCTTTACATTCATTTCTATAATGCTCTTCCTTTTGGATGTTATTGATGTCATTTAACCATACATGTCTGGCATTCTTCTTCCTAATGACAGCTTCTTCACATTTTTGATTGAACCATCTCTTCTTTCTATGCGTGGTTAACACACCGAGACATTCTTCTGCGGTAGACTGAATTGTATTCTTGATGTTCAACCAAGTTTGGTCAACGCTTTCCTCCAAAGGGTTTTGCAGAGTTTCAAGCTTACATTTTATTTCATCTGTAAATTTCTCTTTGACTGTAATGTCTTGCAGTTTTTCTCTGTTATATGTTGGGTGTAATCTTTGTAAATTAGTATAGAAAGTTCTCTTAAGTTTTATTTTAAATTTTGCTCCAACGAGGAAGTGGTCACTGTGGCACTCAGCTCCTCTATAACTTCTGACTTGCTGTATGTTTGATGCATTTCTGTTGTTAATTAAAATGTGATCTATTTGATTATAGGTTCTCTTGTCACATGATTTCCAAGTTTGTTTGTATATATCCTTTCTTTGTAGTCTGGTACTGCTAATCTGCAGTCCTTTGGCTTCTGCCAGGTTGATGACTCTCCACCCATTATCATTTGAAGTTGTATGTAGGCTTTCCATACCAGCCACTTTTTTATTAGTTTGCTCTTTACCTATTTTTGCATTGAAGTCTCCCAGCACAATCAGGATGTCCTGTTTGGGGGTTTCTTCTATGACATCTTCCAGATCATTATAAAAGTCTTCTTTAATATCATCTTCTTTCTCTTCAGTGGGTGCATGTACATTAATCATCGTTATATTTTTCCATTTACCTTTTATTCGTAATTTACTAATCCTGTCATTAAAAGCTTTAAAGTTTAAAACGTTCCCCCATAACTCTTTTTTTATGACAAATCCTGTTCCTAATTCATGTTTATTTTGGGTGTTTCCTCCATATATTATAATCATTCCATTTTGCTCTATAGTACCCTCTCCTGGCCACCTTATTTCTTGAATTGCTGTTATATCCATTTGATATTCACCCAGCTCCCGGGTTAGTTCTTCGGCCGCTCCAGCTCGATATAGTGTCCGTACATTCCATGTTCCAAATCTCAAAAGTCCTTTAACGTTCCAAGGTCGTTGTCCAGATAAGTCAGTCCGATATCGAGGCTCATGTATTTGTTTCGTAACAAAGAGGGGTTTTTACAAAGGTGGGGATGTTAACCCCACGCTTCAACCCCCAACCTGGAGGACCAGGGTGTTTCTCTTTGTCTGTTCTCTACCCTTTGACCTGTCCGGCTTGGGAGGCCCTGCTGGTAGCTACGCTACCGCCGGCATAGCTCTCAGGGTCATTGAGAAACTCAAGCTCCCCCACCACGACAAGGTGGAAACACCATCGGGGGAGACTAAACTATTGTAACAGAGCTAAACTGGCTACGTCAGATTTGGTCTGTGAAAGCAGAAAAACCTGGCAACGCCGGAAAACAAAACCAGATCAGGGCGATCTATCAGTCCTTTGTGTGTTGACTAAACGCCTTGATCACTAAGGCAAAAGCCGTGGTTCGTTTTGTTTAAATAAGTTGATGTGGGGGAATCAAAGTTTTTGTAAAACCGTAAGCTTGAAGTGATTAATTTAATAATTAAGTTTTTCTTAAATTGCAGCGCCGCGCCAAAATACCGGCTCAGCAATGTTTGCGTAGTGGACACGATGTGGACGAATACAACAGTTAATTGAAACTATAGAGACAGATAATACTTTTAAATAAAAAGATAATACGAATACATATTACTGAAATAAGCTTTTATACAGACCGATTTAGTGTTCTTGGAGCTTTATGTTAATAAGCGTATAACAGATTAATACATAGTGGAATTAGCAATCAAGCATGGTGACATGAAGTGTGGATCTGACATATTATAAAATCTGTTTCTGATGGTGAAATGAGACATTGATTTGGATTTGTATAGTTGATTTCAACTAGTCGATGTTGTGAGTAGTTTTATAGTTTCCCCTAGGTCAATATCCCAAGCTAGGGATTCTTCTTCTTCTTCAGCTTTCCGAGACATTGAGGTTCTTTGCTGCAAATACAATCCGTCTCCATTCGTCTCTCTGGTGGACCTTCTCTTGCCAGTCGTTGATTCCAAGTGCTTGTAGGTCTGTACATGTATTATCTCTCCACCGTCTTCTTGGTCTACCTCGGGGTCTACGGTCATTTATTTCCTGAGTGTAAGCGAGGTTTGTTTCCCTATTATCTTCCATTCTTTCTATATGCCCCAGCCATTGTAGTCTATTAGCCTTCATGATACCAGTGATTAGCGGGGACTTAAACAGATCATAAATGTCTTTGTTACTTCTTCTTTTCCATTCTCCACTTTGTGTATCCCTAATGGGTCCAAAGATGCGTCTTAAAATTTTGTTCTCAAAGGTTTGTAACAAGGCTTCGTCTCCTTTCGTTGTACTCCAGGTATCAGAGCCATACAGCACAACTGGTCTGATCAGTGTTTTGTATATTGTGATTTTGGTGTTACGAGATAGCGCCTTTGATTTTAGTAGATGTTGTAGTGCATAGTATATCTTATTTCCAGAGTTGATTCTAGTTTGTATTTCTTCCCTTATGATGTTGGAGCAGTTGAAGATTGTACCCAGGTATTTGTATGTTTCCGTTCTTTTAATGGTCATATTATCTATTTGTATGTGGCCAGAGTTTTTAGCCATTCCGTCTCTTGAAATTACCATATATTCTGTCTTATCTTGGTTGATAACCAGCCCCATCTGTTGGGCTTTTTCCTTTAAGTGAGTCAATATTTCCAATGTCTTTTGTTCACTTTGCCCTATAATATCTATATCATCTGCATAACCAAGCAGCTTGGATGTTCCTCCAATATCACATTCCTCCTTTATCTTCCTTACAACTTTCTCTAGAGCCAGATTGAATAGTAGCGGCGATAGTGCATCACCCTGTTTCAAGCCAGATGTTATTTGGAAGGGGTCTGATTTCCTGCCTTTATATGTTACTATATTATAAGTATCTTCCATGCATAGTCTGGTCATGTTGATTAACTTCCTTGGTATTCCAAATTCCTGCATAGCATTCCATAGACTATTCCTATGGACACTATCATAAGCCTTTTTAAAATCCACAAAAATGTTATGGAGATCTCTTTTATATTCCCAATGTTTCTCGGCTATTTGTCGTAAGATAAATATCTGATCTATTGATCTGTTTTGTCTAAAACCCGCCTGGTAGTCACCTAATATGTCTTCTGAATATGGTTTTAGTCTATTTATTAATACTGCGGATAGTATCTTATAGCTTGTGGACAGTAGTGATATTCCTCTATAATTTTCACATTGGAACTTGTCTCCTTTCTTAAAGATAGGTATCAATAATGATTCTTTCCAGTCATGGGGTAATTCTTCTGTCCTCCAGATTTTTATTATTAGTTCGTATAGCTTTAGATGTAATGCATGGCCACCTGCCTTTATAAATTCAGCAGCAATTCCATCAGTCCCAGTTGCCTTATTGTTTTTAAGTCGTGTGATTACATATAGGATTTCTTCAAATGTAGGTTCTTCAATTTGTGGTTCGCATGTTAGAACCTCTTCCTGTGGGAAAATGTTACTTGGAGCTTCACAATTTAGTAATTCAATAAAATATTCTTTCCATGTGTTGCACATTTCCTCATTGGTAGTTATCATATTCCAATTTTTGTCTTTTAAACCATATGTGTTTTGTTGGTGCCCTCGTTTCATTGACTTCAGTTCTTTAAAAAATATTTCTGGATTCATTTTTCTGGTGATTAGCTTCCATATCTTTGATTATATTACTCATATATTCTCGCTTCTGCTGTCGAACTATTCATTTCTATAATGCTCTTCCTTTTGGATGTTATTGATGTCATTTAACCATACATGTCTGGCATTCTTCTTCCTAATGACTGCTTCTTCATATTTTTGATTGAACCATCTGTTCTTTCTATGCGTGGTTAACACACCGAGACATTTTTCTGCGGTAGATTGAATTGTATTCTTGATGTTGAACCAAGTTTGGTCAACGCTTTCCTCTGAAGGGTTTTGCAGAGTTTCAAGTTTACATTTTATTTAATCTGTAAATTTCTCTTTGACTGTAATTTCTTGTAGTTTTTCTCTGTTATATGTTGGGTGTAATCTTTGTAATTTAGTATAGAAAGCTCTCTTAAGTTTTATTTTAAATTTTGCTCCAACGAGGAAGTGGTCACTGTGGCACTCAGCTCCTCTATAACTTCTGACTTGCTGTATGTTTGATGCATTTCTGTTGTTAATTGAAATGTGATCTATTTGATTATAGGTTCTCTTGTCACATGATTTCCAAGTTTGTTTGTGTATATCCTTTCTTTGTAGTCTGGTACTGCTAATCTGCAGTCCTTTGGCTTCTGCCAGGTTGATGACTCTCCATCCATTATCATTTGAAGTTGTATGTAGGCTTTCCATACCAGCCACTTTTTTATTAGTTTGCTCTCTACCTATTTTTGCATTGAAGCTAGGGATGCAGAAACAAAATATATATTGTCGTAAATGATTAATTATTTTAAAAACTAGACCCATGCCAGACCACGTGGTGTCATACCAGCCATGCTGGCACAATGTTGATTGTTTTGTAATTGATTGCTAAGCATGAATACTACTAAGTAACAGTGAGTGATGACAATTATGATCATGTATGTAGTATTTATAGTATGTGTACAAGAAGAAGATATTTTACATGATTATTCTGTGGCAAAAAATGTCGCTTAAAATCGACAGGGTCGACTTCATTGCACCGGGTTATTATCCCATAAGGCTCAGTTTCTTTCCACAACGCGGGCTGCCGATAGCGTCGCACAAAGCACGAACTCCGTAGCTCCAGAAATGACTCTCAAGAGTCTCTGAAATAGATGTACTCGTGAACAGAAGGATATTCTGTGGCAATAATTTGTTAACGGCTAAATGGGCATGTGGTTAGTCCATGTGGTTTGTAGCATGAAAGAAAGAACTAAGATTAATATGGTGTTTAGAAGTAGGCATCCGTTTAACTAGGATAGCCTAGACTGCCTAGACGAATCATTGCAGTGCTCTTGAATACTAAATTTATGCAGGACCATATGGCAGATTTACCAAGATTGTCACATAGTAAAGGAATTTGTTATTTAGCGATAGTTGAAGTCCAACATCACACCTCAGACAAGGATGCAGTGATATTTGTGCTAGAAGGTGTATCAGATTATTAGTGGAATCATTGTTATTGAGGCTTTACCTGAAGTAAAACATGACGCTCGCCATACAATGGAAAGCTTTTCCTATAATGCTATGTACCACATATTGGTTGTTGTGTGCTAGTTATGTCACACGAAGCGTAATAAAGGAAGATTTATAACCTACTAGCTGACCCGGCCCGGCTTCGCCCAGACCCTGGTGGGGAGCATCTCATTTAATTCATATAAGTAGTCATATAAGTTCCCGTTCCGACTATCTATCTGTCTGTCTGTCTGACCCGGCCCTGCATCGCCCAACTCCTGGTGGGGAGCATCTCATTTAATTCATATAAGTAGTCATATAAGTTCCCGTTCCCGACTGTCTATCTGTCTGTCTATCTATCTATCTGTCTGTCTGTCTGACCCGGCCCAGCCCATGGTGGAGAGCATCTCATTTAAATTATATAAGTAGTCATATAAGATCCCGTTCCCGACTATCTGTCTGACTGTCTGTCTGTCTTGGGTAAATGGAGGAGGGAGGAGGAAGAGGGAGGTGGAGGAGGGAAGAGGAGGGAGGAGGCAGGAGTATGGAGGAATAGGAGGGAGGAGGAGGAATTAGGAGGAGTAGGGTGGAGGAGGAGGCGAGAAGGAGGGAGGAGGAAGAGGGAGGAGGAGAACGCAGGAGGAGAAGGGAGCAGGAGGAGGAGAGGGAGGAGGAGGGAGAGGGAGGAGGCGGAGGGAGAAGGAAGAGGGATAAGGAGGAGGAGGAGGGAGGAGGAGGAATGTGAAGGGAGGAGGAGGAGGTAGAGGGAGGAGGAGGAAGGAGGAGGCGGAGAGGGAGGAGGAGGAAGGGGGATGGGGAGGAGGGAGGAAGAAGGAGGAGGAGTGATGAGGAGGAGGGAGGAGGAGAGAGGACGAGGAGGGAGGAGAAGGGATGAGGAAGAGGGAGGAGGAGGAATGTGAAGGGAGGAGGAGGGAGGAGGTAGAGGGAGGAGGAGGAGAAGAGGGAGGAGGAGGAAGGAGGAGGGGGAGGAGGAATGTGAAGGGAGGAGGAGGTAGAGGGAGGAGGAGGAGGGAGGATGGAAGGGAGGAGGAGGAAGAGGGAGGAGGTAGAATGTGAAGGAGGAGGGAGAGGGAGGAGGGGAGGAGGAGGAATGTGAAGGGAGGAGGAGGGAGGAGGAGGAATGTGAAGGGAGGAGGAGGGAGGATGGAGGAGGTAGAGGGAGGAGGAGGAGGTAGAGGGAGGAGGCGGAGAGGGAGGAAGAGGAAGGAGGGGGGGAGGAGGAGGAGGGAGGAAGAAGGAGGAGTGATGGGGAGGAGGAATGTGGAGGGAGGAGGTAGAGGGAGGAGGAGGAGTGAGCAGGAGGAGAGGGAGGAGGGATGAGGAGGAGGAGGAATGTGAAGGGAGGAGGAGGTAGAGGGAGGAGGAGGGAGGAGGAGAAGGGAAGAGGAGGGATGAGGAGGAGGGAGGCGGAGGAAGAGGAATGTGAAGGGAGGAGGAGGGAGGAGGAGGAGAGGGAGGAGGAGGGAGGAAGAAGGAGGAGGAGGGATGAGGAGGAGGAGGGATGAGGAGGAGGAGGAGGAGGAGGAATGTGAAGGGAGGAGGAGGGGAGGGGAAGAGGAAGAGGGTAGGAGGAAGAGTGGAGAGGAGGAGGTAGAGGGAGGAGGTAGGAGGAAGAGGGAGGAGGAGGGAGGAGAAGGAAGGAGGAGGAAGAGGGAGAGGGAGGAGGGGAAGAGGGTAGGAGGAGGAGGAGGGGAGAGGAGGAGAAGAAGGGAGGAGGAGGAGGCAGAGGGAGAAGAAGGAAGGAGGAGAAGGAAGGAGGGAGAATGAGGAGGGGAGGAAGGAAAGGGAGGTGGAAGAGGAGGAGGGAGGAGGAAAGAGGTAGGGGAGGAGGAGAAGGGAGGAGGATGGTGGAGGTAGGAGGAGGAGGAAGAGGGAGAAGGAGGCAGGAGGAGGAGGGAGGCGGGATGAGGAGGGAGAGGGAGGAGGAGGGAAGATGAGGGAGGAGGCGGAGGGAGTAGGATGGAGGAGGAGGGGAGAGGGAGAAGGAGGAGGAAGAGGAGGAGGTAGAGGGAGGAGAAGAGAGGAGGAGAGAGTTCGCCATTCCGAATTCATACTCGTCTAGTTCTTCCCTTCTACACGACTGTAGATAACTTCCTTACACATAAAAAGATGAATTGTTATTGATATTGCCGTGGCATGGAGGAATATCAGCAGCAGAGTTGATCCAAAAAACCAAAGACTGAGATCTACGGAGAGCCATGAACGCCTACGCCAGCCGGCACGGCACTTGATGATGATGATTGCCGTGTGACGATTCTGTGTAGTCACGTCATTTGCTTCCCTTTCCCTAGCGTTTTGGTTCGGGGATTCTTTCATCATCATCATCATATATTTACGTACGTATTTTGGGAGGGGGAGGAGGGAGGAGGAGGAAGAAGAAAAAAAAACTATGACAGTTGACAGCTCTGGAATTAAAGGAAGGCGTGTAGAAAATTTCATCTCAATCGGATGGGCCGTTCGCAAGCAAATAAAGGACATACATAGATACATACATAAATACAGACAGACAGACGATCCTAATTTATATATAAGATGTACCACAGGAAGAATGGACAAGAAAGAAAATAACTAGATATCTGCTGTCTAGTCACAAAGTATTGCATACTAACTGGTGTTGGCCATAGACAGCACTGATTGACATCAGTTTGTAATGATGTTAGATGTGGTAAGTTGAATTGTGTTATATTCGAGGTGTTGATATGCGGCAGCATTATTCAACCTTGGACATTTCGTGAGTTGATAGTTGGTCCCAGATCACGTGGGAATCCACAGAAATTGGGGTATTTAGATGTAGAAAAGGGTGATGTAATTTCACTCTGCTGATCTGCAGGACTAACAATACAGGTGTATATGTGCTTGTTGCACTTGATTGTTAAATGTGTTTACAGCTGGACAAATCAGATATAATCTTCTATCAATTGTGCGTGTAGGATCTGTATGTGATAGTTCGCTGTATTGGAGGCATCTTGAGAGTGAGTACAGTGCTACATGGAAATCCAGAACAGGCAGAGAATATTGCAGTGAAAGATGATTATACAAACATCAAGTGTTATTTCATGACAGCAGTGGCACAGCTAGAGAGGGTGGTAAAGTGGATGATTTGATGATACAACAGTGATTGTTGAATTTAACAACTGAAAAATTAAAATGAAGACATATAGGTATTTAATATTCAAGTATGCTTTGATTCATGTATGTACTGTGATGTTGTAACAAAGATAATCAGATTTTGTTTTATGTTTCAGGAGTGGCGATTGACTATAATGTCAGAGCTCTCCTGGGTTTCTGGTGCAGTTACAAATTAAGGCGACTTATGTTTGCTTAAGTGTCACAACTCATATTTATGTTCGTGTCACAAATGTTGTTAGGTCTTCCTTGTAAAGTGTCTTATTGTTGTCAATGTCAAAGTTCTTTCTGTGAAATCTTTCGAGGGGATGACGTAATGCAACGTCTACAAGACCGGCTCATTACAGCAGTCGGCCAAACATTCTGTGCTGCACCTCCAGTCATTAGGTTCAGAACCACACCGATTCCCACCCCAGCAGTAAAAGAACATGTTAATCTATACGCCAAAAGCAATTGCATTTACCAGTTCACATGTAGGTGCCAGTCTAACTACAACGGCAGAACAGAGCTGCAATTGAACAACACATTTCATGAACACATACCTCAATGTATTGACAAGATACTACACACAGGCCATGGCAGAATAGTGAGGCCGACACGCCGGAAGCTCCCGCTTCATCAATCGCAAGACACGTGTTGGAAAGCGGTCATGTGATTAATAGAGACAATGCCTTTCGCGTGTTGTTTAACACACACAAAACTCGCTTGTTAAAGTTTGCAGAAGCCACAATGATTAAGCTACACAAGCCAGTTTTGTGCGAATAGAAAGACATGTTAGTCAGTTTAAAATACCGTGGTAGAAATTGACATTACTGTGCGAACATGCGTATATTTCAGCTTGAAGGATGTATCTAATTAGTTTACTCTTTTTTTTTGGTGTTAATTCTGCAGTATGTACCCGAGGAGATGCAGCGAAATATGCCAGGCAATAAATCGTGCAATCTATTGTTTGTGTCTTCGTTATTCAAATTCACTATGGGAAAACATTGTTTTGAATTTCTGAAACGTCACATCCCATTACCAACTATGAAACGATTAGATTGATTACTCAAGCTGAAGTGTAAAATATCGGTGCAGGATTGTCGATTGAGATTTCTTAAGGAATGCCTAAGAACGAGAATATTTCTTCACCTGTATTTCAGATATCTGAGGGCCGACAAAATATGTCCAACAAGAAAATACGTGAGACGACTGACAAAAAACCAGATAGAAGAAACCCAGTCCAAGATGGTCAACCTCAAGCGCGCACACAGTTCTACCTACGACGTCACCAGAGAATTGAGCTTGTACGGCTACTTGAAGTTCACTAAATTCTGTACAGAAACAGTGTACAAGGTGAAAATCGCAGAGAATGCTCGCCTCAACAAATCACTGAGCACTGAAAAGATAACAACGTCAGTACTAGACAACCCAGAGAAGTATGTGAGGAACTTATCGTCGTACGTACTTAACAATATCGAAACTGAGGCCCTTGCATCGGATTAAAATTCTGCATAAAGCCCAAACACATCAACCGTATTGAGTCGCAAGCACAGTTTGAAATGTTGTTTGATCAAGTCTCTAAGTTATCACCTACTTCTGCTGAGTCGTCGATTGACGTCAGGCCAAACTGGTTGATTTAGAATACCAGCATCGCACAAAACATTCTAAACAGATATGTCCGCTGACCAACGAACACTTTACTACTTTAAAAGCGTTAGAGGCTAACAAAGCCCCCGTAATACTGAAACCAGACAAAGGGAGTGGTGCAGTACTGATGGACATGTCTGACTACCAGAGTAAAATGAAAGCTATATTATCAGATGATTCTAAATTCAGGTTAGATCTAAAAGTAAACAAGTCGGAGGACCTGGATGCAAAAATGAAGTAAGAGATCCAGTCACTTTTGAATGCGGGACTCATCAGTGAGGCCACTACAACAACGCTAGACTTCCGGTCGCCAACATGGCGGTTAGCCATTGAACCGTTGGGGCCTGTGGCGTGTTTATACTTGTGGCTATGGTTTGCAATCTCATTTTCCTCATGTTGGACTGGTATTACATGGTTCCGTCGCTCTGCTACTGAGTGAGTGCGTGGGTGACACCGTGAGCTGTGAAATTCGCGTGGAATACTTTTACATCTGTCCTGAATAGTGACCTGCATGTTCGAAACAATGGCTACCGGCTGTTGCTGAATTGACTAATTTGCCCTTTCGGTTCACGAGTGCATTTTTCGGGAGACTCCTGGGAGTCGGTGCTGAAGCTGCGGAGTTCGTGCTTTCTGCGACACTTTCGGCGGGTCACCCTACGGTAAGAGACCGAGTCATGTGAGAAAACTCGGGTCAATGAAGTCTTTCTGGTGACTGCCGAGTCTATCGACGATGAAATGTGATATTCGTGGATGAATTTTGTATTGGCATTCTGGCGGCGGCATTATGCACAGTGTACTTATGCGGGCTTCTTGGATTGCCGAGACTCCTGTCTATTCCACTTTTCACATTTGACAGCGTGGAGCATTTTGTGTGATAATCGCTGGCACGGGAATGGAGCATAATGGGGACGACCCGTTGCTGTGAAGTTGGAACTTAGACTAGCTAACTAACTAACTAACTACAACAACACTAACACTGCGTGGCTGCCAAACTCCTCAGATGTACGGTCTACCCATACTTCACAAGCCCGGCATCCCGCTAAGACAGATCCTGTCCATGGCTAGCTCTTGCACAACGCCGAATGGTGAGATGGCTAGCTGAAATTGTATGGCCAGTACGACAGTCCTTCGAATGAAAAATACTCAGAGATACATTCGAACTGGTGGAATTATTGGATACTATGAACATAAATAATAAACATATGGCACCCATTGATATAGCCTCCCTATTCACCAACGTTCCATTAGATGCGACAGTGAAACTAATGACTCACGGAAAACTCTTTACTCCTACTCCTCTTACTCTATTCCCTCTTTTTCCTTACTTTTTATAGTTCCTCTAATCTTCCCTAAACCAACTCTAACTTAAATGAATATTCAATTTCTTTAACTTTTTTCCCCTGCTATATAGTCAACCCCCTTCTTCTTCGTTTCTGGCCCTTCAACCAACCATAACATATTTACATATCTTTAACAACAATTCAATCTCAACTTTATATAACACATCATAACATCATAACACGTCTTCTTAAATACTCCTTCTTCTCTTCATAAGCAATCTGCTTTCAAACTCAACTCTAACACCAACTCCTTATTTTTATCACCAACGCTACTAATCTACTAATCCCCCACTTTCAACTAACCTGAAATTACTTTCACACGATAGGAAGACAAAGAATCGGTGGCCACCGGTATTTAAAAGAAGAAATAGAACTCTTTCAAAAAAACAACACTCACCTAAATCACACACCCCTTTACCCCCCTATGTCATTTGAGACTTTATGTAATAAAGTCTACACCAATTATATCTCCCCCAGTACCACTCATTATGGTAACAGTTTACGCTGCTATCTACAGCATCAAATACCAACCATCATCCAAAAATATTCTTCACTTCTAAGTGTCTATATCTTACAGGACACTACCTTACCTCAACCTCACATTGTAATGTTAACCACAAAACACATCCGAAGACACAATTAAAAAGGTCTATTATCCCTTAAGACCTCCTCCAACATTATACACAACACCTCACATAACCTCATCACCTCGTATAACTAATCTTCTCCAATACCTCAGATTCTCTCTTAATGTCCATTTCTTATGGGCATATCTACTAAAATGCTCCACTTATGCCGTTATCAACAGCAACCTAGTAACCTTGAAATCTCCCCTTAAATGTTAACCATCAAACACAACACTGTAATCTGACCACTATATACACTACTCTAGCAACCCACTTATTATTCTATCTCTGAAGCTTAATACACCCAAAGGGATAAACATTTACATCCTGCCCAGGCCATGTAACCCAATGCCTCTCTCAAATCTTCCACCTCTCAATTTATAATTCATGCCGTAACCCACAGCAGCAAAAATAACCACTCATGTCTGTGACTGCTTACAATCAACTTTATCTCAGTCCCTTTATTACGGACCCACAAACACCCCAAGTCACTATGTCTCCCCTATGTTCATTTATCATTAACACACTTACACCCCTTTATTATTGTACTGTTATCCACAGTGTCTAATCAAACATGGATCCAATCTCGTGTATATCATGGCTCTTCTGACCCCCCCCCCCCCCCGGAAACTATGTTTAAAACTTTTCTCAGCTTCACCCCACTGAATATATTCATTAACCTTTTCTTCTCCCATGTGGCTTCTAATCCCATATATTTCTAGTTAATGCTTACTTTAGTGTATCTCTAAAGTTTCCCATAACCATTTTACTTGTGTAGTAAGCTCGTCTTATGCTTCCAGCACTTCATAACCATATCAACCTCATTATGCTGATTATCACAGCCACAAAATACCCACGAACTTACTCTTCACAAAGAGAATGTGTCTCTCTATTAGCTCTCCGTAGTTTTATTAACTCTTTTCTGAACGAAGGGTCATAATTAAAGCCCCCTGTATTGTCTTTATTCTAGACAAAACCCTGTAATTTAAACATAACTTAATTAACACACAAAACAGCGAAATAAAATCACAACAGGACATCAAATCCCCCCCCCCCAAATTTTTATAACAATCATTTATGTTTCCCCTCAACTCAACTAAAGGTATGATGATGATGATGGTGATGATGATACAACATACATCCTATTCTATTGTTACCTAATACTACTGGTCTCTTTTACGGACCAGTAGTTTATACACAAAATTCTAAGAACACAATAACCCTATTCTAAAATAATAACAATCATTTTACGGGACCAAATCAAGCAAAAAAAACATTTTATACATGAGGCATCAACACTCAGACTCCACAAAACAATTGTCTTCTTGCTAAAGAGAAGGTTTTCAAAAAAAATAATTCCCTTTACAATTAACTACGTACAGTGGCCCATCCCCATTGGCCTCATTAATCACTGTAACACATATTTCTTCCTACAATTCATACCTATTTCGTTATAAAACAAAACCATTCAATGTCAAGCATTAATGCCAAAATACTTATATACATATACATATATATATCTATTTCTGTTATCTACAGATCATCATAACGCGGAACAATACTTGTTCTCCTCGACCAAGATCACTACTCAACAACTGACCGTTCCTTTTTCTGGAAGTCAAACATTGATTATTTCCCCTCACAATTTTCTATCTTTTTCCAGCCTAACTCCTAATACATTATAACATCTAAAATATCCTCATAAGCAAGCACTGTAAACTACAGTTATTCCAATGTCATCTCAATGTACCAGCCATCATCTACTTATTACTTAACCTGTGGCTCGGCACACCAATTGTTTCCCATGGCTTTGTACCAAACATCACTACTGTTAACTACAGTATCTCCACCACGCTACTCCCATCAAAAGAACTTGTCTATTTACCATAGAGCTCTCACCAAAACAACTAATTCTACTTCTAATTTTCTCGTCTACCCGACGCAATTACTTCACATCTCACTACGACTACTCTAAGCTATCCTCCAGTCTTTCCTAGCATTCTTGTATCGTGACGATAATCAAACCGGTCACCCTCCTCGGAACACGTTCTCCAACATTCATTTTACTGACCTTGTTTACCTTCTTATCTTTCACTCTTATTCATCGGAATTCTTTCAGAACTGCAACCCACGCCACTTATAACCGACAGCAGACCTCTCTTCTCTCGTTCCTGTTAAGAATACTAAACATGTTTTATAAAACATCACTCAGAATGTTAACTCCGTTTTCGTCATATAACTTCCAACGTCAGAAAAGACATCACAATTCTCCAATCATTTTCTTTCTATCTCTCGATTTTCTCATACTCTATGTTCCACGATTTATCAACGTCACTTATCAACCACTCTTCTCATATTCACAAGGACAATGATACACATCGCGACAACCTAACGTGTCCCTACAAAAAACCCTTCAGACGCCCCCTCAACATTCCAGCAATCATTCAGCACAATCTACACGTATTGATCTCCTCTACACACGTTGACACAAGACATATCAACGCCACTCTTACATTTTATCTATGTACTTCACTTAGGCGACGTCATCACACCTCTCTCCTACTTCCTTCATCACGACGAACAACCAGACGAATTATTCCAGAGGACATTCTCAATTCACTGCTTTCTTATATCTCTACTTTACTCAATCACTCACTTCTATACGAAGGTCAGATCCTATACATTACCTCTCGCAACTTATATCGCTTTCACAGCACTATTTTCTATCTCTTCAAAACAAACTTCATTCCCACAGGTCACTAATCTCGTAACTATTATTCTATTCTTCTCCACACAACAACTTTCTTCTTTCTCCGCAAGCACGACGTAACTCGTATTTTTCAAGCATCCACTTCTATAGTCTCTTAATTCTCACGTTCAACTGTCTACTTTACACACAGGATACTCAGTACCTCCTCAATCTATATCTCCTCACCAGACAGTCTCGGTTCACCTGTCAACAATACTATTCTTTCTTCTCCAACCCAACAAGCAAAACTATCTCGGACATCACGTCATAGCTCTGAGTCAAACTATTTCTAATACGAACATTCATACTTAATTTATCTCTCACCCTCTACTAATTCTGTCCTAAATCTACCCTATTTTACTTAATTTACTCTCCCTACATCGTAACCAAACAGACGATATCCTGTATTACGTAATCCACGTGGAATATCATTTGCCGTAACTCTCTATCCTCAACAACACCCTCGACTATTCTGTACCATGTGATACTACACCAACAAAATTCATCTGCCTATTTTAGACAGCTCATATACCTATATGCTCAAATCGCAATTCTTCTCATAATCCAAAACTATTCCATTTTCCTTCCTCACCCCAGGAAATTTAACCGTTATAGAGTGTGTCCAAGTTAAATATTTCATTGTCTCTCAATACATTAACCCGTCTTTCACTTATAATGTCATCTTCACAATCTGTTGTCAACTTATTAAAGTACTCAGGTCTTAAGGTCCTAAGGTCTTCTATTTTACTTAAGTCACTTTCTGTCGTTGAGTAAATTCCCGCTAACTGTCTACCACTATTTTTCTTCTTAAATGAGTTCTTTCTATTTCCTTTATTTGCGCCAGTCTGCTCACTGTTTCCTGTGTACCTTACGTAACGTTTGTACCTCCCCATTTCGTCTTCAGACGACACACTAACAATAGTTCCTTCATCAGACTCATTATAGTTTACTGCAAACACGTCGGCCCTATTCCCATAGTCATCTTTAAAACGTCTGACTTTCTTTCTCTTTCTCGGTCTTCGTCCCTTAGCCTTCCCTACTTTCTTGTCATATAAGCTAGTATCTAGTTCTACAGAGTCACTAACCAAAACTCTGTCCGTCTGTCCACCAGCAACAATACCGTATGAGGAAACAACACTCTTTGATTCAGGATCTGCTCGTAGTGCAGCTCTCTCATTCTCTGAATCATCAGTATTAATATCTGTTTCAGCATCACTATAATATTCGGCTGTAGGAATATCTTCTCCGTAACTTGAATTCTGACAGCTAATGTTCCTACACCATTTGGGAATTAGTTGCCTGTCTATAGCTGAAGAACTTGACATGGCACTACATCTATTTACAATCATACTATTCCTTTCCTTAATACTTTTCTTCATTGTCTTTCTTTCGTTCTTGGTCCTCGTCTGTCCATCTTTCCTAACTTCAACCTTGTCTCTCTTAGTCAAATGAGTTGGTTTTGACTGAGTCTCTATTACATCAGTTTGACTTCCCTTTGTTATCTTGCCGGCTGGGTGTACCTGGACCTTTTTCTCTACTGTATCTACCTGAGTCTGTGTACTATTTTCTATCGTATTACCTGCCTGCGTCTGTGTCTCTCGGTTTCTTTTCTTTACTAATAACGTCGTCTTCTTTTCCTGTCTACTAGTCACATTCGCAACCATTTTAGGATTAGTCTGTATTTTATTTACAGGTTCAACTCTGTCTCTTACACCTGAGTTTAGATATTGTCTTTGCCTTTTCTCTAACCAGTCGTCACGTCTTTTTCTAGCAGTTGCACTGTGAGAGGGCCAGTCCCATGATTTCCTTGAAATGTTTCTCTCACGCCCATTTTTGTATTTATAACTACTATACCAGCCCGACCTTCCACTATTTCGTCTGTTCTCACCGTCTTTTACTCTATATAGATCAGGCCTTGGTTCGTCATAACCATATTGTCTTCTGTCTTTATTAAGCAATGGCTGTCTCCTGTTATTCTTTCCTACTCCATTACAGTCTACCTTAAATCTATAAGGGTCTTTTCTAGTCGTTCTGTTCTTCAACGTTTCCAGAAAATTCTCTACTTCCGTAATTGACACCTTTAATTCCCCTAACCATGTACTAATACGTTGTAACTCCCCACTCAAGTAATTCATATTTCTTCCTTTTTAAATATCTATCAACCTGAAACAATCCTTCTACTTCTTCTTCTGCATATTCTTGAACTCAGCCGAAATTATGCCTGTTTCTCCACTGTGCTGTGATGGAACTGTTATGCTAAAATATTTCTATATACATCACTAAATCAATTTCACAGTCGTACTCATCTAAATTAACTATATGATTCACACAAGAGAATTGTTCAATTAGTCAATTGTACGTAAAATTACCTATGTTCGTTATCGGTTAGAATACGCCATGAGTCTTGTTCCGCCATGCTGAAATATTCTTAAATAGAGCACAAAACACAATTTGCAACTTCTTAATTTAAGGAACACACTCACTTGTTTCGTAAAACAGTACAGTTAGTTTCTATGTTTGGGAACCACACAATTTTACCCTGATTTTGTTTCTTGATCCAAGCCCGACGTACTTTCCTCGACTCGCCGTTGGATTAAACTCAAAGACCAGGAGTCCGCGTCAGCTGAAAATCATTCGCGGAGTTCAGGTAGCAGAGTTCAGGTAGTCTGTCTCTTCCCCCAGGTAATTTCGTCACTTCTCTTGGGATGCCTGGAAAATCTTCAACCCCTGGTTGGGTCCCTTCTGAGATTTCTAGCCTTTGCTTTCACCCCGGGTGGGGTACATCATCGACGTCTTGAGATAGCGACTCGATTGCAGTGGAGCCTCTAGATAATCGGACTCGTCAAGGAAAAACTTGGCAACTCTTATCTACTTGCCCCATTGAAATTTTCTTTTTCAGCCGACTCAACAATCAGACGACTGTATTTCTGGGTTGTCTCCTTAGCAGCGGCCTTGGTAGCCCGTTAAAACAACCGACAACGTAGGTGGCGGCTTGAAAATAGCAAAACTCAGGCTATGGTAAGCCCTTTGGAAGCGATACTTTCAGGCAACGGCTATGGTAAGCCCCTTGGAAACGCTAAAGTTCAGACAACGGCTATGGCAAGCCCCTTGATAACGCTAAAGTTCAGACAACGGCTATAGCAAGCCCCTTGATAACGCTAAAGTTCAGACAACGGCTATAGCAAGCCCCTTGATAACGCTAAAGTTCAGACAACGGCTATGGCAAGCCCCTTGATAACGCTAAAGTTCAGACAACGGCTATGGCAAGCCCTTGAGTTGTACTATGCAAAGCGGCGGCTCTACCAAGCCTCTTGAGTTGTACAATGAAAAGCAACGGCTATACCAAGCCTCTTGAGTTGTACTATGCAAAGCGACGGCTCTACCAAGCCTCTTGAGTTGTACAATGAAAAGCAACGGCTATACCAAGCCTCTTGAGTTGAAAATTTGTTATCTCAAGTCTCTGTAACAGCTTTACAGAGGACCACCCCTGGGCGGGCTTTCGGCCTCTGTATTTGCAGATAACTGAATTTTACTGGCCATCCCTTCACTGGTTGTTCTACCACGTGCCGAAATTGTTTCTGGTTGCTTGTAGACTTGGAGCATGGTTATTCGGCATTACTTCGCGTTGTTTTTTCTTTCTTTATCAACCGGACCATATCAGGTTCGCATCCTCGGTCCTAGGCAACATTTCGAGTCCTATAACAGAGCAGGGAACTCGCAAGACATGTTGTAGTTGTTAATATAAAGTTTATTTGCACATGATGACAATAGAGCTTCTTCTCCGGTCGAAGGCCTGATGTTAACTGCCCTTGCCAACCCAATCCGTCACGATTGAGCATCTCTCACCCTTTCACTCTCGATGCTCAATCGTGCTGTATCTATTTCCCACTAGATCCTAATAATACCCCAGTACTCCCTTACTGTTATAATAAGATACTCTTCATTTTCTGACATGCAGCCTTTGCTTGCCCTATTCTGCTCTTGATGTTGTGCATCTTCCATCTGATGTTATAAATGTCCCTAGATATTTAAAACTATCCACTTGCTGAAGAATTTTCCCTTCTATCTCTATTTCACATTTGGGTGTCACCTGTTTCGTGATATCACCATTTTTACTGTTTTCTTGCTCCATAATGAACATGACGCATAAAACATCTCTCTATCTATGGAACACGAACACAACGAAGCGTTGCCGTTCCTAGATATTCTAATGAGACGTAGAGCAGACAACACAATTTAAAGATCGGTGTACCGCAAAGAAACATGGACTGGCCAATACTTAAATTTTCATAACTTCACACCTGTCCAGTACAAACGGGGCTTAGTATGGACGCTGTTTGACTGTGCTAGGAAGATATGCGCCCAGGACACACTGACAGAGGGATTTGAAACTCTGAAGAATGTCTTAAACCTGAATGGGTACTCCACAGGATTCATAAAGCGCCACTGCCAACAGCCCAAACCAAAACCAGACAAAACTACGGTCCCTAAACTCAAGGTAGCCTTTCAAGGGGATGACGTAATGCAACATCAACAAGACCAGCTCATTACAGCAGTCGGCCGAACATCCTGTGCTGCAACTCCAGTCATTATGTTCAGAACCACACCGATTCCTACCCCAGCAGTAAAAAATAACCTGTTCCTCTGTACGTCAAAAACAACTACATTCACCAATTCACATGCTGGTGCCAGTCTACCTACATCGGCAGAACAGAGCGGCAGTTGAACAACAGAGTTGCTGAACACATACCTCAATGGATTTACACCATACTACACACAGGCCATGGCAGCCTAATGAGTCCGACATATCGGAAGCTTCCCGCTTAATCAATCGCAAAGCTGTATTATAAAGCGGTCATGTGATTGATAGAGACAATGCATTTCACGTGTTGTTTAACTACTCGCTTGTTAAAGTTTATAGAAGCCATAATGATTTAGCTACACAAGCCAGTTTTGTGCAAACAGAAAGACATATTAGTCAGTTTAACATTACCGTGGTAGACAATTGACATTACTGTGCGAACATGTGTATATTTCCGCTTGAAGGATGTATCTAGTTAGTTTACTTTGTTTTGTGAATTCTGCAGTATGTACTTGACGAGATGCAGTGAAATATCCCAAGCAATAAATCATGCAATCTATTGTTTGTGTCTTCGTTATTTATATTATGTAGACCAACCAGGATCTCTGGTATATTTTCCGTAGACCTCATCATATGTTAACTGAAAAATTAGAACACAATGGGAGAAGCACATCCTTGTCTGACGCCCTTCTTTATGCACTGAAATGTTCCTAAAAGGTTGTTGATGTTTCTATGAATGATGTTTGCTTCAATATTTGTTCTTAATTATCCACAGATTTGTGCTGTCCATGTTTAGTTGCTATAATAGTTTGATTATTTTCTCGTGTTTCATAATGTCAAACACTTACCCTATATAAATCCGCATTATACATCACTAATTTCTAGTTTAATCTTGTTTCTTATACTTCTCATAATAATTCTCAGAAACATCTTTCGCACGTGACTCATAAGATTTATTATGCGACAATCTTCGCATTCGTAATCACCTGGTTTCTTTGAAAGAGCTATAAAGATGGATGTTAGCTGGTCACAGGGAATGTACCCACTAGTGTAAATGCTATTTAGAAATGTCAATATTTCGGAAAGAAAATCTCTTAAGGTCTCAATTTCCTCGAACGTAATGTCTGGACCGCCTGCCATGCCTTTCTTCATGTTGTATAGTGCATCTTTAACTTCCGTCGCGTATATTGGTGTACCTTCACCATTGTCTTTAATATTTACACTCAGTCTCTACCATCATACAGTTCTTCCAGATATTCTGTCACCTGTATAACTGCATCGTCTTGTCCGATTAACACGGCGTCATTCCTCGATTTTAAACATCATAATGGTATTTCGTGCTGTCCTACCTGTTAGGATATTTGACTGTTGATACTAATACGCGGAATGTGTGTTCCCCCCCCCCCCCCCACCCCCAAATCATTTGGTCCAATCTCCATGTGGTGTTGATTCAGCCAGACTTCTTTGGTCTATTTGAATTTGTTTACTACATCTTTGAGTATTCTATTACGAGGGAACTTTAAATGAAAACCTTAAAAGGGTGATAGAAATTACAATTACCATGCCATTGTCTTGTAATCTGTCAATATTGTGTTAAGGATGTCAAGAGTATTGTTGTTGTTGTTTGTCCATCAAGAATGATGATGACCATTCAATTCATCCAGTGGGGTTGAAAGTATGGAGCCGTGAGTTCTAAGATGGCTAATAAGGCCTATTTTGGCTCGAAACGTTCTTTGACAATGTGGACAAAGAATGCTTGACGTTTCTGGAGGAGGATTTTCTGTTCTGTCTTTTCTTCACAGCTCTTGCAGTCCTGGTTGCCTCACAAGTGACTGCACCCTTGCGTAATGTTGCATGCCACGAATTTCGGTCTCTGGCTGCAGTCTCCCAGGTGTCATGATGAATTCCAAGATTGCCTGCCGGAGACCTTTTGATAGACCCCGTAACCCAAATTTGACACCCGCGATCCACTTTATAGATTTGTTATTATAGTGGTTTAAATTGAACCATTTCTCCATTCCAATCCACTATTTTTAGTGTCCCATTAAATTAACCTCCACAGCGAAAGATTTCGCTTCCGGCATTGTGATACTGGGATCCATTTTCTGTGTTAGAAAGGACTTTTTCAGTTTTGTTTTGAATTTTCTTACAAATGGCAACGCTTCCTTCTAGTTTGCGGCCTCGTAGACTCACATCAGACCAAGCAAGATTGTTATTTGAAAGGGTTTTAGACGATAGTGATTCCGATTTGAATGAAGATTCTGATAGTTGTAGTTCTTATAGTGAATCTGTACGTAAAGATTTAGCACGTGGTGATAGGGAAACTTACGACAGTGGAAGTTTGTCATCAGCTGATGGGTCTGACAATGAATATCAGCAAGTCAGAATTACTACTAAGCGTAAACAAATGCAAACAGTTCAAAAAAAGAATAAATCTGGAGGTAAAAGCTCTTTAATTTTACCAGACACTTTAGAGATTGAGGCAACTCTACCATCTTCTTCAACAGCATCGACATGGCATGATGTGTCAGAAGGGAAAACAAAACCTAAGTTTGAGATTCGTCCTCGGAGGATTCACGTCAATCCTGAACTTTATAAACTTCAAACACCAATGGATTTTCTCAATGTGTTTTTTGACGATCACATAGTAGACTGTATAATTACAAATGTAAATGAATATGCAGAAAAGATGCTGAATGCAGAACACTCCTAAGAGAAAACATTCTCGTCTGCAATCCTGGACCCCACTCACGAAGCACGAATGGTTGAAGTTTACGTCTGTCATTATTTCTATGGGACTTGATCGAAGACCATGGATCAAGGACTACTGGAGTACTGCTTCACATTTCTATACTCCTTGGTATGCCACAATGTTTTCCAGAAATAGATTTGAATCTATTTATCACACCATGTTTCACGTATGTGAACCAGACGCAGCAGGTGCAACTAAAATTGAACCTCTTGTTGACATGATTCTCAAGAAATTCCAGGCAGCATATTACCCATTTGAAAATGTGTCCATTGATGAAATGGTTATTGGGTGGCAGGGCAGATTTCAGCACAAACAATACAATGCAACAAAGCCGCACAAGTACCACATCAAAACATTTGGCCTTTGTGATTCTGCGACTGGCTATGTGATGAATTTAAAAATATACTATGGAAGAAACACCGCGTACAATCCGGAGTTAGATCCCACATCTGCTCATGCAGTGAAAGTGTTTGCCACACTACTGAATGTTCTCGGACCTGGTCATCACATCTTTGCTGACAGATTCTACACTTCGAAAGCTCTGATTGACTATCTGCATTCCAACAATTTCAATTATACAGGCACACTGAATGTCAACAGAGTAGGCTTTCCTCCAGAGTTGAAGTGTTTGCGACTTCAGCATCAAGAGATGAAATGGTTTCTTGAAGGAGACAAAATATTGTGTGTGGCATGGAGAGATAAAAAAGCTAAAAAACCATGCATTGTTGTCTCTACCAAGTCTGAAGTTGGAACTGTTTCGACGGGAATGAGGAAACTGGTCAACAAGCCGAAGATGATCCATGAATATAACATGGCGATGAATGGCTGCGACAGAATGGACCAAATGGTTGGCTATTATAATATGCATGATAGGAAAACTATTAAGTGGTGGAAGAAGATCTACTACTGGATCTTTGAAATTGCACAAATAAATGCACACATCCTCCACTCCATCTGCCAAACAGAGAATGGAGACAAAAAACTGTCATTGAAGGATTTCAAGCAAAGTTTACTGGAAAGTGCACACCGCGAAGCAGCGAAGAGTATTCCTGAAAGTGCCACACTCTGCATGCCCAAGAATCACAAAAAGTCTACAGCAGGAAATTTTGTTGACAGAGTTACAGGAGCCAAGCATTTGATAGAGTTTGTTGGTGTTCAGAGAATCTGTGTTTTGTGCAGCATTCCAGCTAAACGACGCAGATCATCGTATGTTTGCTCCGGCTGCACTAATAGACCACACTTGTGCCCCAAAGTTTGCTTCGCAGCCTATCACAAATAGACTGCCACATATTGTAAATAACAATAAACTGACATGTGTAAATATTTATTGTTTATCTATGTACAAAAAAATCTGCGGCGTGATTTCCTGATTTCCTAAATCTTGTGTTAAAATTACATGCTTCAGAATCTGCAACAAAACTTATTTTTGGATATTTGTTAGGAATAATTCTGTTCCTAACGTTGGACAAGTGGTGTTTGTGTAATAATTCAGTAAATTAAACAGGATTAGCTGCAGAGGAGTACACTAAACCCCTTAGTGAGTGCAATTTTTTTTTATTAATTCTTATCTATTTAATTTCAAATGATGTTACAAAATATTATTTATATATTTTATTATATTTCTAAACTACAGCAATAGAAACATTACTAACATGTTCTTATGCAATCCCCTTTACTTTCATATATAATACAATATATCTTCTACAATTTTAATCATTTTCATAACATTATTGTGACAGACCCCAACTTGAAGGTTTCGGCCATTATTTGTTGTCATTTTTTGTGAAAAAGACATGGTTCAGAATATGCACCAAAACTTCCTTTTGGTGGATTTTAATGAGCAATACTGTTTATATTCTTGGATACAAGTGGTGTTTGTTTGATTATTCAGTAAATTAAACATGATTAGCAGTAGAGCAGTCTAGAAAACATATTATAATTGCAATGTTTACATTATTTTTACCTCTTTTTGTCAAATTATTTGACAAATTGTATTATTATTTTTATTATATTTCTAAACTACAGCAATAAATCCATTACCATCACATTCCTTGTGCAATCCCCTTTATTTTGATATATAATACAACATTTCTGCTACAATTTTAACCATTTTCATAACATTATTGTGACAGACCCCAACTTGAAGGTTTCGGCCATTATTTGTTGTCATTTTTTGTGAAAAAGACATGGTTCAGAATATGCACCAAAACTTCCTTTTGGTGAATTTTAATGAGCAATACTGTTTATATTCTTGAAGACAAGTGGTGTTTGTTTGATTATTCAGTAAATTAAACATGATTACCAGTATAGGAGTGTAGAAAAGACCTTACAAGTGCAATTTTTAAATAATTTTTACCTCTTTAATTTCAGTTGTTATTATTAAACCTGTCATTATTGTCCTAATATTTGTAACCTATCAATTTATTATTAACACTGTCATGTTCCTTGTGCAATCCTCTTTAATTTGATATGTAATACAATAGATCTGCTACAATTTTAACCATTTTACAAGCAAAATTGTGGCATACCCCTAGTTCAAATTTTCTGCCTTGAATCTCTGTTTGGGTATGACCATTTTTTTGTTTGGCAGGCAATCAGTTAAAGCGTTTCCTCTGACCGCCTTGGGAGCGTTTACCACAACGCAATTCGCCGTACAAAATTCGTGTAGGGAGCCTGTGATCTGACATGCAAGTTAACTGACCAGCTCAGCGAATCTGATTCTTCATTAATAGAGTGTGGATACTGGGCATGGTCGCTCTTTCTAGGACTTCAGTGTCTGGGATCTTGTCTTGCCATTTAATCTTCAGTAACTTCCTAAGGCAGACTGTGTGGACGTGGTTTAATTTCCTAGCGTGTCGCTGATAAACAGTCCAGGTTTCACAAGCATATAGTAGTGTAGATAATACATCTGCTTTGTAAACTTTCAGCTTTGTTTGCAGGCTTATTCTATTTCTGTCCCATACATTCTTGTACAGTCTGCCAAATGCCGCGCTGGCCTTGGAGATTCTTGCATTCACTTCATCATCAATTGTGGCAGCTTGTGACACAGTGCTGCCAAGATAGGTGAATTTGTCCACAACACTTAGACTATGACCATTCAATTTGATATTCGGCACAGTGTGATTATTCCCTGGAGCTGGCTGGTACATAACTACAGTCTTCTCCAAATTGATATTGAGCCTAAAGTTGGCACAGACATGTGAGAAAGCTGAAACATTATGTTGCATGTCCGCCTCTGCGTTGGCGTATAGAGCGCAATCATCAGCAAACAGGAGCTCTCTAACGGTGTCGATGTTAATTTTGGTTTCAGCTTTCAGCTTTCTGAGATTGAATAACTTTCCATCCATGCGGTGGTTGATGTCTATTCCAATGTCGTTGTTCTCGAAGGCATTCATCAACATAGCTGAAAACATGAGGCTGAACAGTGTTGGTGCCAGGACACATCCTTGTTTCACTCCATTGGTGATAGGAAAGGGTTCAGACAGTTCACCATTTTCCTGTACTCTTGCCTGCATGCCATCATGAAATAGCCGCACTATTTGGACAAACCTTCGTGGACAGCCATATTTTGCCATAATCTTCCACAGTCCTTCTCTGCTGACTGTATCAAAAGCCTTGGTAAGGTCAATGAAAGTGGAGAACATTTCGCAGTTTTGTTCCTGACATTTTTCTTTAAGAGTATTGAACACGTGACATCACGGCGCAGATGAACATGATGACGTCATAAGGACAGCTTAAAGATGGCCGCGACACTTTTGACATGCACCAAAGAGGAGCAGCGTTCTGTAATTCCCTTTTTTTTTAATATCAGTGAAGTGGTGAAACCTATATAAATGCATCGGCGAATGAGGGTCCAGTATGGCGATACATACCTGTCAGTCCAGCAAGAGTATGAGTGGAGGTTTTTTTGTTTTTTTTTCATATCCTTTACAGGACATCGCTGTCAACATCAGCATCTTTCAGCTGTATGTTGATTTCTTGGCACGATTACACTCAGTAGTTTGCCATAGCTTTCTGAGCGGCCGGCTCACATACCCCGTAAGTTACCGACCCGATTCGAACCACTGCTGATTCTCACCGTCGTCACGTTGCCTACGAGAGTATACGAGATTACGGAGAAAAATCGCTAACCTCTAAGCCAGGAAGCTAAGCTAACCTCTAAGCCAGTGGAGTAATAAGTTTAAAAACGGCTTGGCTACTGTGACAGACTGTTCAAGACCGGGTTTGGCACACCGAGTAGTGTGACCCCAGAGGAGATTTTTTGTACAGGAATCCAAGCACTTTATCGGCGCTAGAGGACTTGCATTGAGGGTATTGATACATTTGTTGTTTAATTTTTTAAGAAAAATTTAAAAAAAACATTTAAGATTTTCATTTGAAGCCCCCTCGTATATTCTTCTTTAAGTTGCTTTTCTCTCTTCTTGCATCGATCATCTGCATAATTTCATGTCATCCATTTCTCTTTTGCAATTCTATGTTTAGGTGGAATGATTTCTTTTGATGTCTCTTGGATCAATAGTTTCTATTATCTCCGTGGCATTATATATACTGTTTACAAAACAAACAAAAAGTAGCGCAACATTTTTGGTGTTTCGTTTATAAAATATATTCGCTGATTGGACATTAGTCAACCTATCGACTGTGTCCATCTGGTCATTAACTTCTCGTGGTTACCTGAATTGTACTCACCTCATGATTCGTGAGGTCATGAAGGAGGTCAAGGCCAAAACAACATTTGTGACAATAACTCGTGACAGGTTCATGATAATCCCGTGAAACTTACTGAACACAAAACTCTCTGACTATATTATTAAATGAATATAAAAGACTGACGCTCCTTGAATAAATTAAGTTAGAAAAGAAATGCGCAAGTATGGCTCATCCCACTATAGAACAATGACTCATCATCATTGGACGTTTACAAGCTGGACAGTCACAAAGTGAAGTGGCCAGAGAATTTAATGTGTTTAGAAGCACAATTAGTCGCCTTTCGGGATTACTTAGTCGACAGATCATCCTAATTGCACATTGAACTATTCAGTCCATAAGTGCTCGGATCCCCTCCTCAGCAAATCCCGCAGCGTGTAGCGGCTAACGACGCCAGTTCTGTGTTGGTTTATCAATCTTCTTTATCTTCCTGTGTAGTGTTCTTGTTTGGCTACCCCTCTTTTAATTTGCTGTTCTCACAGTCTGATCATGGTTGTAGATTCCCAGTCATCGCTTGGTTCTCGTAAACGACTTAATTCTCGTAAAGCATTCAGAATGTCAGCCTGGTCCATGGCGCGCCCACCTTCCACAGTAGCCTTACCTGCGAGCTTGTCAGCCCGCTCATTTCATTGTACACCCGCATTCCCTGGCACGAAAATAACACTAATCCTTGCCAGCCCAGACCGCTCTAGAGACAGCAATCACTCTGTTTGGATCCACCCCATCTCTATCTTCTGGAGCATGCTTATTGAGTCGCTAAGGAAACAAGCCCTAGTGAATGTCTGTGTCTCGAGCCATGTTATTGCTTTACTTACTGCCATGACTTCCATAGTCAGGCTACTTGTGGTCAAAGCAAAAGCGCCTGACTCTTCCTTCACACTTTTCTCTCCGGGCTGAGCCGTAAAGGTCCATGAACTTCTCACTCCTCGGACGACCCACCCATCCGTGTAAATGACAGTATCATCCTCTAACGAATTCTCGAAGATCAGAGTCTGTACTTCCGCCTCCACAGCAGCTGGATTTTCTTGTCTGCATTGCCTGTCTAGATGGATGCACACTGAAAAGGATGTACAGAACTATGTTTGCACTTGTGCCCACTCCTCGCCAGGTTCTAAGTCCTCAAGTGAACACCCCTGTTGAAGAATGTCTTCGGCTTGACCCATCCACGACTTTCCTCTTTTTAACCTGCTGCCCTTTACCTTCTTAATCTCGCTGTGGAGTGGATGTTGTGTGTTTGCGTTGACTCTGAGATGGGCACGTGCTTGGTAAAATTGTATTATGTCTCTCATGGTTGGAAAATCAAGAAGGTAGCGCATCGCCCTGAACATTATATACAACAACAAGGAAGAGACAAACATCTTTCTTCGGTCATGTGATGAAAAGAGAGGCATTGGAAAACATCGTGACAACTGGAAAGATCGAGGGGAAGAGAGGCAGAGGCAGACCAAGAGAAATGATGCTAGATGGATTGAGACGGTGGCACGGAGGAATACCATCAGCAGGGTTGATCCAGAACACCAACGACCGAGATCTGTGGAGAGCAATTAACGCCTATGCCAGCTGGCTGGGCACTTGATGATGATGATGACATGTTTTGTACTGAAACATTATACCTTTCTCTAATTTCTAAAATGCTATAGAGACCCCATACTGTTGTGTGCATGTGAAGCATGGACAACAAGCAGACGAGTTAAGAAACATCTAATGGAAGAGATAATGTGGTTTCTGATAAAAATGCAGAGAATACCAAGGACAGATAGAACATTGAATTAAACAGACTTTCCAGAAACAAATTAAAACCGTAAATTGATTAGAAAATAAAAGTTAGATATAGCTGGTCCAAAATTGTGGCCATGTTTTTATTAGAAATAACTAAAAAACTTGGTGACAAATGACAGACTTAATTATAACAGTGCACAGGGCAGAAAAAAAAAAAGATAAATGCCAGGATGCCTTGGCCACGTGGCAAGAACATGGCAAGAACACAGAGGTGATTCCAAGAATGTAGTGATCACGTGAGGTGGCGAACAACCGTGACCGTCCACACATCTCGACATGATAAATTATAAGTCGCACTTTTGAAATCAATACATTTCACAGTACCGACTGACACACTAATAATTAAATCAGACTTAAATATAAATGTAGTCAACAGAGGGAGAAAGGTATGAAAATGTCACAAGTTTGTGGACGTATGTTATACTTGGCTTCAAAGTCCAGCCAAACAAAAATGACTAGTGATGTCGTGAGCTCTAATTTATCGGTAACATCAATTGATGTGTGGATGTGTGTTAGTCTGAAAGCTAACAATATTGTACTTTATTATTTTACATGCAATCTCGTGTTTTTCTACATGGGCACCTTGCCGTCTTGACAGACGATAGTTTGTTACACTGTGCTTCAAAAAGACTTAATAACTACAACCCATGACGGTGGCGAATGTGACTGATAAGGCCAATTCGCGCTGTAAATGTTTGTCTACAGTGGATGCATGTGAACACATGGTCATTGTCACCACCTTGCACCTTCTTACGTCTCACACGCTCGGTGTGTGACTTATCTAAAATATTTTTCTCCTTTGTCTTTATTCCATTTCTGATAGTTGCCCTCCATGCAACACGTTCAGCGGCGACTTGCTCCCAATGTGCATTATCAACGCCTGTATCAATCATGTCCCGCTTACACACATCTTTGTATCGTAGTAGAGACCGACCCTGAGATCTCTTACCCATCCGTAATTCACCAAAAAGATGTCCTTTGGTATTCTACCATCATCCATCCTCCTAACGTGTCCTATCCTTCTAAGTCTACGAAGACTAAGCATGGAATACACCGTCACATAACCTGATCTTTCCAATACTTCAGTATTTGTGAATTTGTCTTGCTACTTAATGTCAAGTATTCTTCGCAGACACCGCATATGAAAGCTGTTTAAACGTTTCACTTGGTGTGAGTAAGTTGTCCAGGTTTCACTGCCATAAATTAGAGTACTAAGGACACAGGCTTGGTAGACGAGAACTTTTGTTTTGGCAGTAAGCTTCCTGTTCTCCCAGACTCGTTTTGCTAACATGTTCATTGTTGTTGCTGCCTTACCAATCCTGATGTTGATTTCCTGATCTAGGGATAATTTGCTATTTACCTCTGATCCTAGAAATGTAAAATGGTTTACTATCTCTAGTTCGGCGTCGTCAATAAAGATTGATGGTATGCCATGTGCACTTTGTGACATAATCTGTGTCTTCTTTTTGCTAATTGTTAAACCAAATTCGGAACAAGCATTGGAGAATGCAGATAGTAGACGTTGTAATGCTTCCTCGTCGCAATTGCAGCATCATCTGCAAAAAGCATCTGTTTGATCAGTACCCTCCTTATTTTGGTCTTGGCCTTCAATCTCTGAGCATTGTAGAAGCCACCATCTGAGCGTGAGTGAATGTATATACCACCATCGTGATCACGAAAGGTATATTTCAATAGAAGTGAAAAGTATATTTCAAAGAGGGTGGGAGCTAGTACACAACCTTGCTTAACTTCACTCTTGATTTCAAACTCTTCAGAAGTTGCACCATCAAACTTGATTATACCCTTCATGCCTGTATGGAACGATTCCACAATGGACAGAAGAATGGGCCGTGTTTTTCCACTTGATAAAGTAACCAAGCCGATTGCCTAGCGTTTTGAAGTGTGTGTGTGTGCGTGCGTGCGTGCGTGTGTGTGTGTGTGTGGGTGCGTGTGTGTGTGTGCGTGGGTGCGTGTGTGTGTGTGTGGTCTTCTTTTTTTTCTTTTTTTCAAGACTCTATCATTTGATTCACGAGTGGAATTACTTTTTTTTTATTTTGGTTCTCCAGATACGACCAGAGGTTTCAGCTGGAGGCACAAAGTTCGTGCTTCGTGCGTCGTTTTCGACAGGCAGTCCTGCGGAAAGAGACCGAGCCATATGGAATAACACCCGGTGGAATGAAGACAAGCGTGTTGCCTGCAAAACCGCTTTATAACACCCAATCTGGTGGCAGCATGGTAAAGAAAATCTGACACCAAAGGTCAGATTCTCAAATCTTGAACGTCTTTTCAAAATCGTATCTTGGGTTAAGGTCTGAAAGCTGCTTTCTGTTCTTGTAACTGGCAAATGGCTTTTGAAATGGAAATATTCATACAAGGCACAAGACAAATCCTTTTTATAAATCGTCTTTCGTGGCTTAAGAAATGAGGTCACTGTTATAAAGAGTGAATGAAATATGGAGCTGGGTACGTCCCTTGGTGTGCAGACAATCAGATTATTGTTTATTAACCGTGTTCTCGCATGTTGTGTGAAATATTAAATATGTGCCTCTTCAAAAAATATGCACATATTTAATATTTCACCAACCCGAATACTCTCGTGGTTGACGTGAGCGCACGAGAATTGGAAGCTGTTCGAGTCGCGTCAGTGAGTTATGAGACTGTGGAACCGGTCGCTCATAAAGTCGTGGCGTACTGATGAGCGTAATCTAGCCTAGGAATCAACATACTGCTGAAAGATGCTGATGTTGACCGCAATATCCTGAAACAGGATGGAAACGCGGGGAAAAAAATCTTCAAAATATGAGTCACGAGAATACAACTGATCATAATATCATAATAATATCATCATCATCATCATCATCATCATCATCATCATCATCATCGTCATCATTATCACCATCATCATCACCATCACCATCATCATCACCATCATGATCATCACCATCATCATGTAGCAAGTCCTTTGCAGACGTTGACTCTCACCAATGCCCGCTCGAAAATTTCATGACGTTTTGTCAGTTTTCTTGTCTTATGTAGTTTAATGCCAAAGGTGACTTCAATGTCTTGTGCCAATTTTCGTGATGATCGACCCAATTACTTTTCTTCCAAAACCATGCATTCATTTATCATTCTTTCCAAACCACTTTGAAGTTTAATATATCCATTGTATTTCAGTTTTCGAGCCGTTTATGAGCCGGTTGTCTTCGATATTCATATCTAGTAAACAAAATGTGGGTCAGAGTGCCAGCGGAGCAGTCAGACTTGTGCAGAGTTATAATCACATTGAGCCGGGAGTGCAGGGAGTGGCCAGCAACAAATTCAGGATAATGCTCGCTCGGGTGATGTGATTATCTACACAGATGGTTCGGTGTCGAGAGGTAGGAGAAGTTCCTGGGGGTTCAAAGCAAAAGCTAATGGCCGACGTTTTGTGCAGGAGAGCTTGGCATATGATACCACAACATCTAGCTTAATGGATGGAGCCGGTCGCTCAGAAAGTCGTGGCGTGCTGATGAGCGTATTCTTAGCCTAGGAATCAACATATGGAGGTGGAGGCGGTCACTGCAGCTTTCCGCTGGATCGAGAATACGATACACACACATCGTGATTGTAACTAACTCAGAAAGCATGCTGAGGAAAGTGAGGACAGGCATGCTTCGTGCAGTGTGGCTTGCTTCGCTTCGGGTGGCAAGCATCGCCTGGATCTTTTCTCCAGGGTATGCCGGTGTGCTGGGGAATGAACAGGCGGACAGATTGACTGGCTCTGCAAAACTTAGTGGAGTATTGATGCATGACAAGGCAGACGTGGTGGCGGCCTTGTGGGAGCACGTGTACACCTCGGAGGAGCAAATGGATCACCATAGTCTGGCAAGAATGCGGCAGCGAGGAGTGACGAGGGGATCTGGCCGACGCTCGACGCTCAGAGGAAAGGCGAGACGGACATATAATCAGATTGCTACTGATACTATTAGTGTTGGAACTCTTCGCTGGCTGCCGAGGATGGGGACAGAGAGGTTATGGTAATGCCCCGAATGCTGTGATGTCGGTTCCTAAATCAATCAAACATCAATCTTGTAGAAGGTCAGCAATGTGTTCCTTCTTGTTAATCCACAGTAGTCTAAGAACGCTTATGTAACATTTAAGCTCATAACCGCTGGATTTCTTCTTCAGAGATTGACAATGGGATATAACAATAGCTTCTCTTATTTAGAGACTGACAAATAGTCAGTTATAAGAATAAGAATGAAAATCAGGGTATGGAATTTAAAAATAACAAGGTGTACGAGGATAATAATCAAAGTGTGGAATTTAACAATACTGTCATCACACGACTATTTTTGACAAGGGAAAGGCAATAAATTTGTTAGAATTCACGGGCGCTGCCGCCAGTTCAATCAGTTGACTAATTAGATTTCAGACGCGCCGTCGAATATGTCAGTAGTCACTGTTTCTCACGCTGGTGTTTAGTCCTGGTTGATTCCTTACACTCCAGATCCCAGAGAAAAATTTCGGGACAAATCTATATGGCTGAAATAAAGACCAAGTCACTGTTTTTACACTGCTTTTATTTTCTATCCAGATATTTACATGATGTTTGGTGGTAAGATGATAATGACCTGGTGATTTCTCGGAAGGAAAACATTCACATATACATCAAGATTATGAGTGATTACATAACTTATATATATATATATATATATATATATATATATATATATATATATATATATATATATATATATATATATATACTAGCTGACCCGGCCCGGCTTCGCCCAGGCCCTGGAGGGGATCTATCTATCTATCAGTCTGTCTGTCTGCTTGTTTGTCTGTCTGTCTGTCTGTCTGGCTGACCCGGCCCGGCTTCACCCAGTCCCTGGTGGGGAGCATCTCATTTAATTCATATAAGTAGTCATATAAGCTCTCCCGTTCCCGACTATCTGTCTGTCTGTCTATCTGTCTGTCTGTCTGACCCGGCCCGGCTTCACCCAGTCCCTGGTGGGGAGCATCTCATTTAATTCATATACGTAGTCATATAACCTCTCCCGTTCCCGACTATCTGTTTGTCTGTCTATCTGTCTGTCCCGGCCCGGCTTCACCCAGTCCCTGGTGGGGAGCATCTCATTTAATTCATATACGTAGTCATATAAGCTCTCCCGTTCCCGACTGTCTGTCTATCTGTCTGTCTGTCTGACCCGGCCCGGCTTCACCCAGTCCCTGGTGGGGAGCATGTCATTTAATTCATATAAGTAGTCAAATAAGCTTCCGTTCCCGACTATCTGTCTGTCTGTCTATCTATCTGACCCGGCGTGGTTTCGCCCAGCTCCTGGCGCACAGTAACTTAAAAGAATGTCCTTCCACACACCATTCATTATTTTTAATGAAAACTGTTTTTAATCACCGACATGACAGTTGATAAGTTCTTTAAGCAGAAAAAGATGGGTTACAATGTTATGCATTATGCATTATTTTTATGCAAACTTTGAAAATGCCTTAAAGATTATATCATTATTTATTATAACTCATATGCCTGAAAATAACTATAGACAAAGAGTTTAACAATAATGCAAGTAAGTCCAACAATATGACTATAAAGTATATAGAAATGTTATTAAAAGTTATGCCCCTTGAAATAACTTTTCTAGAGTGAAGTCCCCCTGCTATATAGAACTTATATAATGAAAAATGAAAAAGTAAATGTTATTAAATAAGTAGAAGATTTTACACTATGAAACTATTATAGTAGGTTGCACAGGAATGAAAGGAAGACGTGTAGAAAATTTCATCTCAATCGGATGTACCGTTATCGAACCCATCCAATACAAACAAACACAAACAAAGTCACATACACTCTGTTTTATATATATATATATATATATATATATATATATATATATATATATATATATATATATATATATATATATATATATATATATATAAAAGAGACTGTATGTTTGTGGGTTTGTGGATTTGGATGCGTTCGATAACGGTACATTCGATTGAGATGAAATTCTACACGTCTTCCTTTCATTCCTGTGCAACCGACTATAATAATTTCTTAATGTAAAATCTTCGACTTATTTAATAACATTTACTTTTCCATTTTCATTATATAATGTCTAAATAGCAGGGGCACTTCACTCTAGAAAAGTTATTTCAAGGGGCATAACTTTTAATAACATTTCTAAATACTTTATAGTCATATTGTTGGACTTTCCTGCACTATTGTTACACTCTTTGTCTATAGTTATTTTTAGGCATATGAGTTATATTAAATAATGATATAATCTTTAAGGTATTTTTACAGTTGGCATAAAAATAATGCATTATGCATAACATTTTAACCCATCTTTTTCTACAGTTTTCATTGAATGGTGTGTGGAAGGACATTCTTTTAAGTTACTGTGCGCCAAAAGCTGGGCGAAACCACGCCGGTCAGACAGATAGACAGACAGACAGTCGGGAACGGGAGAGCTTATATGACTACTTATATGAATTAAATTAGATGCTCCCCACCAGGGACTGGGTGAAGCCGGGCCGGGACAGACAGACAGACAGACATACAGACAGTCGGGAACGGGAGAGCTTATATGACTACGTATATGAATTAAATTAGATGCTCCCCACCAGGGACTGGGTGAAGCCGGGCCGGGACAGAGAGACAAACAGATAGTCGGGAACGGGAGAGCTTATATGACTACGTATATGAATTAAATTAGATGCTCCCCACCAGGGACTGGGTGAAGCCGGGCCCGGTCAGATAGACAGACAGACAGATAGTCGGGAACGGGAGAGCTTATATGACTACTTATATGAATTAAATGAGATGCTCCCCACCAGGGACTGGGTGAAGCCGGGCCGGGTCAGCCAGCCAGACAGACAAACAAGCAGACAGACTGACTGATAGATAGATAGATCCCCTCCAGGGCCTGGGCGAAGCCGGGCCGGGTCAGCTAGTATATATATATATATATATATATATATATATATATATATATATATGTGTGTGTGTGTGTGTGTGTGTGTGTGTGTGTGTGTGTGTGTGTGTGTGTGTGTGTGTGTGTGTGTGATCGGGAAATCCGGATTTCAAGTAAGAATCCGTCTTGAATCCACTAGACTTCACTACGATTCCATAAGGTCCACTAAGATCAGCTGAGTCGATATTCGGGACAACTGTCCGTCCTGGATCCACCTGGTTTCTCCTCGGTTCACTGGACAGGATCTATAGAAAACACAGCTCGGCGACGGAACAGTCAATGTCGCGGGGTTTCAGGGCTTCTATAACAGGCGGCACCTCGGACAGGTCATTCTGGTCCGCGACAACATACTGGTGTCTGAGATCGATATGTCCGCCTGGAACAGTGATGCCCTGCAAGTGCAGGCATTAAGAATAATGACGCCAGTGCAGCTTGTAATGACGCCAGTGCAGAGTTTGTTCGATATTGATGAAAGGCATATCATCTACTGTGGGGACTTCAATGCCAGGTGTAGTCAATGGGGGAATAGCAAAACTAATAGACAGGGAGAAGATCTGGAGGACGCCCTGGTATCTGCTGCCCTAGTCTGTCTGAATGATGGGAAGGTCACTAGGATGGCCACTCGATCAGGTGATTCTGACAGCGTCATTGACTTGGCCCTGGCGTTGCCCACCATCGCACCAAGGTGCCGGTGGGCACACTGGGATACCACGACAGTGACCACTACCCTTGTGTCATCCTGATCAAGAAAGACAGGGCCAGGAGTAAAGGAAACAAGACAAATGCCTTCCCGTATGACAACACTGGTCAAGACGCCGTAAGCAAGATCAGAAGAAGAAAACTAACTTCCTCCCGCAGGAGACAAGAAAGATGGTTGCAACCACCATGGTGGAATGGAGAGGTCGAGAAGGCATGGCTAGGAAAGAGGCAGGCTGTCAAAGACTGGCAAAAAGCCAGAAAGGCTAACATGCCACATGGTGAGTTGGCCAACCTGAAGACTGAGGTCGATAGGGCGATGACTTTATTCAAATCCTGCGCCAAACAGGCAAAGGCCGAGAAATGGGACGGGTTCTGCAGGAAGGTGTGCGCCGAGCGATCTCTTACGACATTCTGGCGCCTCTATAAAAGCATGAACGGTGCTGCACAACGTAGGGGTTGTGACAGGTTGGCCCACCTCTCAGATGGTTTTGTTACTAGATGGAGATAGCCTCAGTAAACCCCTCTATGTAGTCTGTATTATTTTTTATATTTTTATCTATATTTTCAAATATTAGATAAAAATCGTCTTTGGTTAGTGTATTTATATACATAAAACTATAGAGAGAGTTAAATACTATTTCTTCTTATAGTTAGAAGTAGATGTAGGGTAGAGTTCGTTTACAAGCCAAGAAATCAAGTCAGGCTGAATTTTATATTCAGGTTTGGCTGTGAATAATAATTTGGCCACAGGAAGGGAACTCTCCTGGATGAGAAGTTAACTTCCGGTAGCACCCTAACCTCTGCCATTTTCTGACAGCAGGCTGGAAGGAGAAGGAGCTATCACGTCAATTGGCTAAAATTGAACACCTGTCTGTGTTTAAACATATTTTATTGCTGGCTCTTGTTAAGCCAAAAAACCCTCTAAAAACATAAAAAAGCCAATGATAGTCTCCACTCCCGATAGGCCAGTCAAAATCTAGTTGCAGGGTGAGTTAATAATAATTTTGTTAAATATTTTTCTGTGTCAATCTGCCGGAAATCTAAAGGCCATGCCGATCGATAATAGATACTATTAATTAAAACTAGCGTTAGTTAACTAATATTAGAATTAGGACCATGTTTGTGCCATGTGGCTTGCCGACAAGGGTAAAACGCAAAGCTCGTCACATGTGGCATTAAAAACATGGATAAATTACATTACGTGATTCTCGAAATTAGGTATCCGCCTGCGGAAGGACACCTGAGTTAGTCAGTAGACGATTAGAGTTAAGATAATTTAATTATGTGCTTAAACTTCGGAACTAGCGTATTTCTCTAGACAATATACTTACTAGTTGAAGAAATTAGTTCAGAGAGTGAATAAGTTACAATTAATTATTCTTTATTAATCTCTAGCTTGCCCATAGTCAGATTACTACCATGTGGTCCAATATGGCTGTCAGCGTGTTGGATGTCTAGGTATCTGAGCTCGGGCTCACACAGGCAACAATAACTCCGTTAAATATAATATCTAACATTTATTGTATTTCAATATACAGTGCGTTGGCGCAGTGGGTTTAACAAGCCCGCACTGAGTTGCATATCACAGAGGTTTAACATCATCACACAGTTTAACATCATCAAACATTCTAAGCAAACTATCTAGCATATGTCTATGAACCCAAATACACATGGGTCTAAACTATTGAGTCCCTTTAAGGCAGGCACTGTTGCCTCTTCGATGTCCCGTCTGTCTCTGCCGATTCACACGTGTCGCAATCCGACACGGGTGGTAACTCTGTTCGAGTTCCTCGTGGACCCCGCAATAGGCGGGCCACATCAGTGTCCACGGGACAGTGGACTCACTGACCAGTCCTTCGAGAAGGTTCTGGAATACTCTGGCCTTCGAGGGTCTTACTTCTTTCCCTTGGGCGGGAGTTGTAGCCCTTGGCTAATATCTACTAACTTATGTTGGTTTATCATATAATGTGAGGCTGTGACAGGAGTCTCCCTCTTCCCCCGATTTGATGGGTTGTTATAAGGTAATTAGTTCTGGGCTAATTCTGTCACAGAATCACATAAAGTCGGTGTTTGTAGTTTGGTGGATAGTAACTTGGTAAACTACATACTGGCATCAACACTCATGTATTCTCCCATACACCACTTCTCTGATTTGGAGAAGAGATCTCTCTCTCTCTCTCTCCTGTGTCCTTAAAAATGCTTATCTGACCGAAGTTACGTGACGTTTACTAGTTGTTTCTACAACCCGTCCTTCTCATAGTATCCTACTGATACCAAGATAATTAACCTCTGTATTAGAGAGGATTAACAAGACCAAAGTCTTGGCTAATTAAGTACACCTTCAAATCTTGTTCTGTGTGTGCATTTCAATACACTTTTACTCCCGTATGTTGTGTAATGCTAAATATGTAGTTACGTTGTTATTTTATCCCATCTGACTACATGTGTCCCTGTTGGCTTGTTAGTGTGTTGACTAATAAGTTGCTGCTTCTAATAAAGTGACTGCATTTTAATTGATAGTGTTCAGTTTTGAGTTTTGTGTAAAGTGTGTGCTGAATGTGTGGCTTATTTCCAAGCGTCACGAGTTGGGATATCCTTAATCATGAATTACTCCAATGTGTGTAATACATGATCAGGCATTCCAAGCAGTGGTGCTTAGATGTAGTATCCTAAATGCTAACTAAGAGTACTGCTAAACATGTATCAACAATTTAGACAAGTAGTACAAATCCCGGACGAGCCCCCAAAAAGCCTGTCAGCGTGTTGGATGTCTAGGTATCTGAGCTCGGGCTCACACAGGCAACAATAACTCCGTTAAATATAATATCTAACATTTATTGTATTTCAATATACAGTGCGTTGGCGCAGTGGGTTTAACAAGCCCGCACTGAGTTGCATATCACAGAGGTTTAACATCATCACACAGTTTAACATCATCAAACATTCTAAGCAAACTATCTAGCATATGTCTATGAACCCCAAATACACATGGGTCTAAACTATTGAGTCCCTCTAAGGCAGGCCCTGTTGCCTCTTCGATGTCCCGTCTCTCTCTGCCGATTCACACGTGTCGCAATCCGACACGGGTGGTAACTCTGTTCGAGTTCCTCGTGGACCCCGCAATAGGCGGGCCACATCAGTGTCCACGGGACAGTGGACTCACTGACCAGTCCTTCGAGAAGGTTCTGGAATACTCTGGCCTTCGAGGGTCTTACTTCTTTCCCTTGGGCGGGAGTTGTAGCCCTTGGCTACTGTCTACTAACTTATGTTGGTTTATCATATAATGTGAGGCTGTGACAATGGCCCACTTAACAAAGTTCAAACCTTGGGGGAATTCTCCAACCCTAATATTGTTCTTGTGTATAGTGAAAATAATCTTACACCTAGCTAAGAAATCTTCTAGATAATTAATTATGTCGTAATTAATATAAGGAAGACTTGCCAGTAGTACCACTCATAACTCCTTAAGTGAACTTGGGGTGTTTCCTTGATTTTAATGGTTCACTCGTGTACATCGTGAAGTTATAGTTGTTGTGTGTGATTTCATTTCATTCTATGGAATTCATCATGTGATGTTAATTCATCGTGTGGAGTGTAGTTTGTGTGTTTCCATACTTGGAAAATGATGTGTGGTGTTTCATCGATTTAATGGTTTGTTAATGTATATGTGACGTCGGAGTTGTGGCGTCTGAGTTTCATTCCATTGAAGTCATCCTATATGTACTGTTAAGTCATTATGTGAATTGTGGTTCATGTTTCCATGATTAATCATGACTTAGAATATATATTTGGAATGTGGTCTTTGAAGTAGAGCATTGTGATTGTACATGTTTGATCTAAATGTCAGCAGAGAGAATAGGATATCATTTGTGTGCTGTTTCCATTAGATCAGTGTGCTGTTGTAGATTTCAGATAAGGAATGAAAATGTGTAAATTGATATACTACAGGCTATTGAAATTTATGAGACAAGCATGCCATGCAGGACATGGCCAAAAGAATTTACAATTCTGTCTTGAAGGATTATTCACTCCTTCTCACTGTCATTCACAGAGCCTGCACCCTGATCATCTGTAGCCGTAGTCACGACCGGTGATTGAGCTACGAACCACTCACTTGATGCAGCAGAGAGAGGAGTCCATACCACGATCCAGTCAGCACTGACAGCTTACCATACAGGAGGCTAAGGATTATCAGATGAGTGGCTACCCACCCGTTTGCCACTGCACAGCAATCCTAATTTATCCGCTATTGGCTCGGAGTCTATGATTAGATCCTCTAGCTGAACATTATCTTGTAGAAATTTCAGGGATCTGCGTATCTCTTATGTGTCAGTGAGTTCCCAGTGGGGCTCACGTAGTGTTCTTTAGGATTGTCAGCGACTTGTGCGCTGCAGCTTTTCAAGACTCCGCTACTTTCGCACTGCACGAAATAACAATTCATGACATTTGCGAAAGGAATGTAATTTATTCAGAGCCGACATGTGAATGGCTCTACAAGCGTTAGGTTTCATCATTGTTACACAATATGAATACATCAACGTGATGATAGATGATGCTAGCATTACACAATCTAAACGAACAGCCCTATGTTTGTTTATGGCCTAGAAAGCTATCGTATTGGTTAAGGATACGTCTGCCCTCTCTACCGTCTCCAGTCAGTCTTGTCCCGCTACACATAGCGTGGACAAGCACGGACACTTTACTCTCCGTGCAGTCGCTATTATTGCGTGCCTGGTCTTGCCAGCACGCCGGCTGGTGAGTTTGAGTAACCTGCCATATCACGGTTACTCGCAAGGACCAGCAACCCAATTGCTTGCGGAAAGCCCTCGCTCATCTGTACTCGTTGACCTCTGGTCTGACACAAATGTGTCTCCCTGTGAGGTTATTAATAGTACTCGGTGTCTTCCCTGTCTGATGTCTCTCTACTAGCCTAGTGTTGACTCATTACTCCTGTAAGGTCTTATTGGGGATGCTGACAGGGTCCCCTCCTCTCCGCGAAGTGTTACTTCCCTTTTCCTCATGTTTGTAACACTTCTTGGTCACAAAAGAAAAATTGGTTGTCCCAATTTTGTCAGATCTTTTATAAGTATAGAACTTTCTAGTTTGGGGATAGAACAATATCTTCTACCTTCATTCACAGTGTTCTATCTTTTCACTTGGCTAATTCAGTAGCCCATGTCTCAGTATAGTTGGTTCTATAGATATCTTAAGGATTGGTAGTGAACCGGAAACCGTTGTCTTATGACTTATGTCCTGGCTTCTGTCGTTTGACCCTATGTCTTTTGACTTTCACCTGTTGACTTTCGTCTTGACCTGTTCCTCCTATTGCCCAAAATGACAACCCACACACTAGTTGACTCTATTATGAGTACAACACATGAGCACCAAGTGTTCATGTTCCCATCAATATCCCCTCCAACTCTATACACATAGCTCTCCTGTTCACCTTCTTGCTTCCGCATGTGAAAAAGCTATATTTACTGTTACATTTAGGTTTCTGATTATTTATTGTGTCACCTGAATTTAGAGTTATTGTTCTTTGAACTGATTGGTGTGTGCAACTTTTATGTGTTCGTTTTCCTGTTTTTTTGCGTGTTCTCTAATAAACTACAGTGTACTTAACTCTCTAACATGTGTATGCGTTAGTGTACTAAATGTGTGTGTTCCTTCGAGCTCCGCAAATCGGTTTATTGTGGTTACAAACGTTCGTTATTTTTATTTGTGACCACAATTCCGTTTTCTGAAGCTCAAAGTACGTTCTCTCTATACTCTGCTAAAGTGTGGCTGTAACACATATAAAAACCTTGACAACACATTGGAAACACATATGACACAGACAAGTCAAATAAGACCTTCCCAGCGTTGGGAAAAAAAATTTTTCCGCTGTCTTTCTCTCTCGCTCTCTTCCTTTCAATGTTTACTAAGTTTTTGCATTCTCTCCTCGCATTTTCTCTTCTTTCATTCATCTTTCGTACCCTTTCATACTGTTCTTTCACTCAATCATTCTCTCGTCATTAAAATATGTTTCATAGTATTACATACATAAACAATATATATATACATTAAATGATTGGCTGAATTATAACAGTAATCACGCCAAATGACTGTGCGTTTTGTTTGCACGTGTCATGTCTGTACAAAAATTATACATCGTTATAAGGATGGTTTGTTCCCGATCCTGACATAGTAACTTCCATAATTTGGTGTGCTGAGCTAAATTACCTCAAGGGAAATAATTTAATACTACTTTCATTTAAGCGAAATGGGTTAATTACCTTAAATGTTACTTGTGAAAAAGATGATATTAATTCCTAAATGATTGGCATTAGTTTTGAAATGATATATTAGCTAAATGGATGTATTTCTATAATGGATATTTTAATAAATGGGTTATTAATTAAATGATGGTGATTTCTAACTACGCAAATAAGAAAATAAAGTTATATATGCGTTTACACAATTTGCAATAGAATAAATAATAGAAAATGAAGTTATAGATATTGTAAATAAAATAATAATGTACATATATCACAGTTACATTTCTATATCTAATTACACTAAGTTGACGTCCTCCTCTGCGTTGTGAAGCTAGAGCAAATCTCTTTGTAGACTATTCTAACATAGTTCATTTCACCAAAGTCTTTAATGCTCTTCTTGAAGGATAGTGTATTAATATAGTTGCCTACCACATTATGTAGGTCCAAAGCTAACCCTGTACTGTTATTCGGGGTCTAAGCGTTGGTTCAATAAGTTCTAGATTCGGGGTCTAAGCTGGGTTCGCTGTCCTCTTGGCGTTAGTTCCCATAATCTAAATTACGTGTGTCTCAGCGCATGTTAATTATGCGTCTGTTTGTTAGACTTTTCATAGCACTGTTCTATTCACACAAGTCAAGTATCAGGCGATAGTAACGCACTTACGATATGTCTTACTCACCACACATGGCACTTGGTTATTTAACATTACAGTGTCACTGTTTCTGGTGGTGTATGGTCGCTTCCTTCCTGTAACTCAGGTATTTGAATGGATGAAGGACGACTCAAAATGTCTGCAATCGTATTTAATCTCCCTTTTAAATGCTGGATGGTAAACGTATAATTTTGGAGAATTAAAGCCCACCTGTAAATTCTATTGTTGGTAGGATGTCCAGATTGCATCACAGACAATGGAGAGTTGTCGGATTGGATTACAAACTGTGCTCCTGCCAAAAATCGATGAAACTTTCTCACACAATAGATCAAACTAAGGCCTTCCAATTCTGATGCTGAGTATCTTCCTTCAGCCGGAGTGATCTTGCGACTTAAGTACATTACGGGATGGAACGTCCCGTCGTAGAACTGTCCTAGTATCCCAGATATGGATATGGCACTCGCGTCTGTGCGTAAGAAATAAGTGAGTTTTGGATTAGGCATACGGAGAATAGGTGGAACGCTGAAACAATGTTTAATTTCGATAACGCACTAATTAATCGTGCATCTTTTACAGATAACTTAGCCGAAGCTTTTAAGATGTTAGAAAAAACACTGGTGATTTCCGCCAGGTTAGGGATGAATTTACTATAATAGTTTACAAGACCCAGTAAACTTCGGACCTGTTTCTTGGTCGTTGGCATTGTCAAATTCAGAATCTTAGTAACGATTCTGTCATCAGTTTTCAATTGGCCCCTGCAGATGGTGTGACCAAGGAAGTCAATTCGCTCCATGCCCAACTCTACTTTGGACGGCTTCGCTGTGAGTCCAAACAATCTTAACCTGTCGAAGACTTGTCTAAGTTTCAGTAGGTGTGTTGTCCAGTCTTCTGTATGGATGCAAATGTCATCTATATACGTCGAAATATTTGTCATCCCGTGGAGAAGATCCCTAGTTAGACGGACGAAAGTCGCTGGAGCGTTACGCAGGCCGAAAGGAAGAAAGCGCCACTCATATAGTCCAAGAGGACTGGAGAAAGCTGTTAGATGGATGGAATTTACTTCCATCGGGAGTTGCCAGTAACCTTTCGTGAGGTCAATCTTGCTAAATATGCGGGATGTAGACATGTCCAAGATTAGATCCTCGCATGATGGGATCGGTTTCGCGTCACTTTTAGTTATCTTATTTAGGCGGCGATAATCGACGCATAGTCGAATAGAAGAGTCCTTTTTGGCGACAAGGACAATAGGGAAGGAATACTCTGACTGAGATTTTTGGATGATTCCGCTCGACTCGAGAGATAGAATTTCTTTGTCGAGGTTCGACCTATAGTTTAATGGAATAGAATAAGGTCGACACTTGATAGGTGTGGTGTCAGTCAGAACGATAGAATGTTCTATTCTATCTGTCTTTCCAGGGATGTCGGAGAAAATGTCTCTGTATTCCGTCACTAGCTCTAAGATTTGTCGTCGTTGGTCATCTGTCAGTTTCGTTTCTATCTTTATGCTGTCAATGGTCGCAGTCGAGTCTACAGTAGGAACGGGTAATTCCATGTCGTCTTCGTCTGTCTCGTTCAATACTGTTGTGGTACTAGCTGTGTGTGATGTTATCTGGCTAAGTGTGTTTGCGTTGTCGAGGTCGTGTGTCGCCCTATCTAATGAAGTTGTGTTGTGTTCGTTTGTCGTCTCATTGCTTGGTGATGGTGCAATTTGTTCGTCTGTCTGCTGTTCTTGTCGTGAAAAATATGGTTTCAGCATGTTGATATGGAATATCTTTAAGTGTCCTTTTATTGATATTTCATAATCAACATCTGATATTTTACGTTCGACGTTGAAAGGCCCTTGCCAAGATGTTAGCAACAAATTACGTTTGTCGGGTAGTAGCAGCAAAACCTTTTGGTTTGGTTCGAGGTGAATCGTTTTTGCACCCTTGTTTGCATAATCGCGGTACATCTGTCCTTTCCTCTCCAAAGATGCTTTGGCCAGTACACACGCTTTCATTATTCTATCGCGTGTTTCAGTTACCATCTCATATGGTGTTACTGCGGTTGGATTTTCTGGTAAGCTAGTAATTAGCTGATGGTATATTGTTAGGGGTCCTCGAGGGTTCGCCCCATACACTAATTCAAAAGGTGAGAAACCCGTACTCGTGTGCGGTATCTCTCTATGGGCAAATAGCACTGCTGGCAATAGTGTGTCCCAATCAGCTGGGTTTTCTGCTGTTACTTTAGCCAGCATGTGTTTGAGATCGCCGTTAAATTTTTCTATGATCCCGTTGCTCATTGGGTGATACGGGGTACAGAAATGTTGCTCTACTCCTAACAATTTGGTTAAGGCTTAGTAATGTACCAATCCTTCGCTTGCCTAATCCTAGGCTCGTTTATTATCTTAGGACAGATGCCAGCAGAATCTCCATCGCTGCAGTACTAGGCCAATTTTATGATGGCATCTTCCATCCGATTTGCTACGTGACCCGTAAGATCACACCTGCTGAGTCCAGATATTCCATATCAGAGTTGGAAGCCCTAAGCGTCATCTATGCGGTGAGAAAGCTCCATCGATTTCTAGCGGGTGTTCACTTCGTTGTCCAGACTGACAACTCCCCAATCACGGTCATACAAAGTAGTGTGCATCGGAATGACCGTATATACAGGTGGTCGCTAATACTACAAAACTATACTTTTAGTATAGAGCATATTAAGGGTAAGGACAACATTCTGGCTGATACCCTTAGTCGACCATCTGAGGTAGAAATACCGGAGATTCCACATAAGAGTGTAGAGTAATAGATGTTAAATTAGTACACTAGAACATTTTATGTGAGATATTTTACGAATACATAGACATTATGTTCTGAACCATGTACTAAGAACAGTGAACTACCATGTGTCCGTAGACCTCAACATAAAAACTGTGCTTCGAAAACAAGTATATCACCGTGTGAACTGAGACAGCTCGTTATATACTAAGCTTCATATGTGTGCCGGTGAACCATCTGTATAAGCATAGAAGAACAGTGTCAGAACAGTACATAAATACAGACACGAAAATACTGGTCTACGACACAAGCGAACTCTACAGATGCAATACCCATACGACACAAGTATGACTGTGCAATGTATTTAATATACCCAGGCCAAATTGTGTATATATATCACGCCTATGAAAGCAATTTCTAAACATTAAGGCCACAACTGACCTGAGGTAAGTGAATACCATGTATATATAAACTTATTGTGATATGTATTATAACATTTTAATATAGTGATAAATTAGAGTTAGATTAGGTCACTCTAAGATACATTTGAATTTAGGAAATATAATAGTTTTCATTTTTTTATTAGTGTAGATAGATCATTAATTTACCCAATTACTTAGCTTAAAATTAGATTAGGATAGTAATTTAGACTTAATAACATCTAATTGTAAACTAGGATAAATTTAGATAGAAATATTACCATTTAGTTTGTTACATTTCACTTAGGTTCATTTCACTTGAGTTCATTCCATCTTAATGTACCAGTCCATTTAACAAACGTTATCATTTAGTATTATGATTAGTTTACACCATAATAGGATAAAAGGATTATACAAGTAAACATACATCATTTACACCATTTAGAGTAAGAATATCAATCATATATTTGTTTCATTTAAAAACATTAGTTAGAATTTTGTTATATTTCACATTACCCATGTTAGAAAGGTACATAATTTATTACATTTCACATTACCCATTCAGAAAGGTACATAACTCATCCCACATCAATTTCACTTTAAATAATTAGATTACGTCCCTTAAATTAGATAAATATTAGAATTAATGTGGCAAAATAGATTAAAATATGTAACACATGAAATACATATTTATAGAACTAGTATTAGGATGTCAGTAATTAGAGTATTATTGCAGTAGAATATAGTGGTTAATAATACCAGGGTACAAACCATCAACCCTTTCTCTTACATGTAAATATGTTGTAAATACATGACTCGTGCAGCAATTTACGCACAGTCATTGAGCTCAACTTTTTCAAACTGAGCCAAACTTGTACAGTGTCACTCCAAGGTTTTTAAATAATTGGGAGGGTAAAAGATGTGTGACAGAAGTGTGAAAGTGAGAGAGAATGTAAATTATACAAGAGAGAGTGAGATCAGTCAGCGGATTTTTTTCTGCCGCTCAACGCGACTTTTTATTTTGTGTCTGCGTCAAATGTTTGCTTTCGTTGTTGAAAATGTGCTATCTTGAATGTGTTGTGTGTAGTTTAGTATAGATCTTAGAGAAAGTATTTTAAGTCTCATAAGACGGAAACGTAGTCACGAATTAGTGTTATACACTTGTTTGTGGCCACATTTAACCGAATTATGGCACTTGAAAACTAACATACATACACATGATAGTTAGATACACATGTTAGAAGTTAGATTATACCATTAGTTAGATCCAAACACGCAAACAACCAGAAAAACAAACATATAAATTGCATACATATTTTGTAGATCAAAGGGAGATAACTCCGGGTCAGGGGACATAATAGACAACGAAAGACTAACTTAACATTGAAAGATAACTTTACACGCGGAAGCGAAATAGGTAAAGCCTGTCGCACACAGCTTGTGTAATGGTTGTTTAATATTATATGGGGGACATGAAGCAATTCATGTGTTGACCCTAAGAAAGTCAACTTTGTATGGGTAGTAAGTTAATTTACTATGTGAGGGCAGGTCTTATAAGACAACGGTCCGGTTCAGACATACCTCTAATAAATATAATATTGCGATTGAGAAGAGGGCTCACGCCAACCAGACAATTTGTGGCGATTGCCAGTAGCCAAGTAAAGTCATACTACATTGTGACAATAGTCAGTAGGAGTCTATGGAGTTACCCAAAGCCAGGTTATCTACAGTCTTTGACAAAAATTAGATACACTAATTTTTTAGAAACCTCTTGCGTCACAACCAATGAGTCAAATTTGATGACGCAACACAGGAGGGGAGGGTGTGTGTCAAAGACTGAAACATAGAGGCCGGAGGTCTGCCTCAAGATAGAAGACCACCGGGAAGAGTGGTCAACCTCAAGTAGATTAGAGGTAATACAGTGCCCGTTATAAGGGCAGGGTAGGTGATAGAATGGGGGACTATTAACTAGTTCTCTCATGAGACACGGAGGCGTCGACCAGATAGTTAGCACTCTGGTCACGACAGAATCACGCCTACGTGATAGCCACGATTGCCACTCAATAGGAGACAGCTAATGTAAGCGTGCTAAGTGTAACGGCACGCAAAAAGCTGAAGGACGCATCAAGGTCCTTCCGCGTGCTGTGTAGCCACGCGAGTAGGAAAGTCAGACTGGGGACTGACTTCGTAGCGAGCAGATCGTTTAGTGTTGATAGGAGTTTTGTGTAGCCAAGTAGATAGAGATTAGCAATAGGGTTAGGAAACTAGTGATAGGCAATTCTGTGGCTTTGTGTGTGATTTGATAGCGACTGTTTTGTAATTGTAAAGAGCCAATGGCAATAAAATGTATCATTCATTTCCTCTCACACGACTTGCAAGTTTCTTGTGTGGTGTGGGAGAAGTAATCCGATGATGCCTGAAACATTGGTTGTTGACACTTTAGCCAGCATGTGTTTGAGATCGCCGTTAAATTTTTCTATGATCCCGTTGCTCATTGGGTGATACGGGGTACAGAAATGTTGCTCTACTCCTAACAATTTGGTTAAGGCTTGCGTAGCAGCCGAAATAAACTGCGCTCCCCGATCTGATAAGATAGATCGTGGGAAGCCAAAGCGAGAAAATATATGCAAAAATACATTTGCCACATCTTTGGAGGTGATGTATTTTAGTGGAATTGCTTCGATCCACCTGGTACATAGGTCCACGAGAGTTAGTATAAAACGGTTTCCTTTGCTTGACACCTGATTCAGGGGTCCAACAATATCGACCGCTACACACTCAAATGGTCTGGTTGCTAATAATGACCGTTGAACTTCGGCCGTCACATGCTTTCCCTTTCGTACAAGATGTTGACAAATAGTACAAGAACGACAGAAAGATTTTATGTCTGAACAGAATTTAGGCCAGTAAAAATGTGATAGAACTCTGGCTCGCGTTTTATCATACGCCAAATGTCCAGCAAACGGTGACTCATGTGCGATTTTAAGAACATTTTGTCGGTATGTTACAGGTAACACCGTTTGCTGAATTTCATGGTTATTATTTGTATAATAACGCATGAGAATTCCATTAAATTTTCTAAAGTACCAAGATGCATTCTTAGTCACTTTCGCTCTTTCACCCAAAAGTTTAAAATATGGTGTAATTGTATGGTCGGTGCTTTGTGACTCGATAAACTTCTGTCGAGTAGTGGTGGTATCTGCACCAATTGGTGTTAATAGCTGTAGCATTTCAGTTTGTAAGTCAGTATAGTTTGTTTCTGTATCTGACCTTGTTACCGCGTTAGCTATATGTGTATCTTTCCAGACCTTTATGTCGTCGTCTGTACATTCTTTCAATGCATCTAGACATCCCAAAATAAGGTCCGTACATGGATCTTGAAGGATAGCGCACGTAAATGTGCCGGTAAGGAACGGGGTATTGATATGCGCTTTTGCCAGTGGATATTTCTCGATGCTTCCAGAGAAAGTACGGCATTTGACAAATTCACCCGTATAATCTTCAGGTCTAGCAAGTTCTCTCCTTAGTCCCAGTAGAGTGCTGCCGCTATCAACTAAGCATTGGCATGGTTGTCCATTGACCAGTGCATCGTAGAACTTAAGTTTACCTCTGGAGGCACACGCTGCGTTAGCATCTTCATTTGAACATGGTATTATATGCCCACATTCTAATTTCCCATCCGCATGAAATTGATGGCATACTTTACATTTAAAGTCTAAAATATCAGTTACTGATGATACACTCTGACATTCATTCGTTGGCAATACATTGACAAGTTCGGGATCTATGTCACTCTCATCGTCTGATGATGTATCGATGAGGGCTGCGTTGTTTGCCTTCATTTTCTGTCTCCCAAGACACCTATTGCTATAATGGCCATAACTAGAACAAAAATAGCATTTTACAGCACGTTTACACGATGATCTTCTGCTTTCTTGCTTCTTTAACACTTGTTCTAGTTGTGACGGATATGTGGGGTTCTTATCACACATCGAATAAGTTGGGTGAAAAAGATTGCAATAATTACATCGAGGTGGTTTCTGATATGGTTTGTCCTTCTTACTATAGTCTTTCTGTTTGTAGGATCTATCAGGGACTCTGTTTGCAAAAGCTGTAATTTCTGTGTCATATGATGTAGTTTTAAATATGCCCGATTAGAGGAAAAATAAGCTGACCCCCGTTTCTCTAATTGTTGAATGGAATCAATATCTGACTGTTGTAAGAATTTAGCAAAAGGGGTAGGCACTGTAGAAACAACTTTGTCCATTACCATTAGCTCTTCTAGTTTTTCATAGCTGTTACCTACTTTAGCCGCCTTAGTCCATTTTTTAAATGTGCTCTGCACGTTAGAAATGTAGTCTAAGAACGTTTCAGTTGCTTTTGGTTTAATCTGTGAGAATTGAATTTGGTAACCAGTAGCGTCCAAAAGAAAATGTTGCATTATCCTATCGTGTATGTACTGGTAATTGTTTCTAAGATCTGTAGGTATGGATTCTATTACTTTTAAAGGCTCCCCGCTCAGGTTCCTCATGTAAATCATTGCCCAATCCTCTAAAGGTATTTTCTGTGTTTTTAGTTGGAACTCTATATTTTCAGTCCATGCGCTGATTGAATCACCTACAGTGTATGGTTTAATGAGGCCTTTGTACTTACTGAATTTGTTCTGTTCTTCTTGGCTCTTTTGTTTGCTAGAGGCTATTTGTATGTTAGAATCTACCTCCATTTCTTTCATCTTTAGTTTAGTTTCTGAATCTACCTGTATATGCTTTTGTTTGGTGGCTTCCTCTGCTTGTGTGTTAGCAAGTTCTACGTCTAACTGTTTCTGTTTGATAATTTGATCTAATTCTAATTGCTTCTGTTTGGTAGCCTCTTCGATCTCTTTCATTTCTTTTTGATGTTGCCTTTCTAATGCTTTTTCATCTCTGTCAAGAGCAGCTTTTCTTTCTGATTCTTCTTTTTGTAGAGCAATTTTCCTTTCTGTTTCTTCTCTATACTTTTGGTCCGCCCATTTTTCTAGCTTATCTCCAGTGTGGCCCATGGCGATGCCCGCCTGGATACATTCATTTAGTGACGTCATTTTGTGGCGTAATGTTAGTTCAAAATGATAATATGCACAGAATAGTTTACAATATTGTGTTAGTACACGTACATCTTTCGCTGGAAAAGAAGATGCATGATTAAGTTAGAGCATATCAAAATATTCGGAAAATATACTCATCTAATTTGTTGGACAGTACCGTACTTGGGATGTTCCACCGCAGTCTTTCACACTACACACAGGTTTGATTTGCTACCACACGGGCTGCGTTCTGGTTGGTAGAGCAGCAAAAATTAGACACACGCTTAAGTTGTAAATACAAGATCACAATTCATCATATTCTATCAAATATTTCATATTTCATAACGTTGTTAATATAATTTCCTATTTCGTGCGATTGGTGAATGAGAATATGCTAAATAGTGATAAATGGTATTAATGATGAATGATATGATCGTCTGAATGATTGTTAGATGATAAATGAGATGATTAGTCGTATGGCCGTCAATGTCGTTTTGACTCTGGCGTACCTTCGTTCTAGGCTGCAGTTCGTCGCTATTCTATTTACTGATTTCGTAGAATGGTGACATTGATGGCTGTATCACACGCAATGGAATGTACACGGTGGTTACGATGGTAATGTTCACTGATGATTTTATACATTCCAATTGCTTTTAGTATAATATCACACTTTCAAAATAATATTGGTAGAATTTCACACTTTACCGATCTAATTTGACTCAATTGTGGTTCACACTCCACAAATTTGGCGATCGTATAATTCACCACAAGGAAAAAAAAATTTAATTTATAGCATGTATCACAATAAATTTGTATTACTTTGCAATATATCATACATCACAAATGTTGAAAGGTGCATTGAACTAATTCTGGTACAGAACTCTGTAATATTAATCGATAGCTAGCGTTCGTTTAGTGGTTTATAATACCACTTGCATGTTGGCGTTCACTGCTCGTTGAATATTACTACAACTGCCTGCTATAGCTGTTCAGAAACGTTCACTGAAATCTGACAGTAATTGTACTGCTGGCGTTCGTTCAATGTGTTCTGACCCTAATTCGCAGCTGGCGTTGATTCTTTGACCATTCTGACACCAATTCGAGGTCTAGCCTGTCAGCGACTTGTGCGCTGCAGCTTTTCAAGACTCCGCTACTTTCGCACTGCACGAAATAACAATTCATGACATTTGCGAAAGGAATGCAATTTATTCAGAGCCGACATGTGAATGGCTCTACAAGCGTTAGGTTTCATCATTGTTACACAATATGAATACATCAACGTGATGATAGATGATGCTAGCATTACACAATCTAAACGAACAGCCCTATGTTTGCCTATGGCCTAGAAAGCTATCGTATTGGTTAAGGATACGTCTGCCCTCTCTACCGTCTCCAGTCAGTCTTGTCCCGCTACACATAGCGTGGACAAGCACGGACACTTTACTCTCCGTGCAGTCGCTATTATTGCGTGCCTGGTCTTGCCAGCACGCCGGCTGGTGAGTTTGAGTAACCTGCCATATCACGGTTACTCGCAAGGACCAGCAACCCAATTGTTTGGGGAAAGCCCTCGCTCATCTGTACTCGTTGACCTCTGGTCTGACACAAATGTGTCTCCCTGTGAGGTTATTAATAGTACTCGGTGTCTTCCCTGTCTGATGTCTCTCTACTAGCCTAGTGTTGACTCATTACTCCTGTAAGGTCTTATTGGGGATGCTGACAAGGAGTAAACGTTATGTTATATTTGTACTTTTAACAACTGCGTCTGTCATTATAGAATTAGAATTAGCATCATCATATTGTGTGACGAGTGAAAGGACTACATCTATACTTATCATTCTGTCTTATCTCCTGTTGTGTGAGAATACATTAGGCAGTGGGGGTTCATTATTCATCCAGGCACGTTAGCAGGAATAACTTGACATACTGTCTTCGTGTGTTAGTACAGTTAGTCGTCATAACTTTCCGCCTGGCACTGTTTAGAAGTAGTGATCCATTCTGGGACTTTGGTAATCATTCTTCTAGAACTGCGAGCCATTTGATCGCTTCTTCAGCAGTGGTTAGATTCTCTATTCGTAGAAGTCTATTTAGTATCTACTTTGATCCAATTCCATCCTAGTAGAATACGTTACGCGACAGGGGTATTCCAGACTTTCAAGGCACAGACCTCACATGGAAAAAGTCGGATGCGGATAAAGGTAAGGCCCTTCTTGCACGCTACATAGAGCAGACTGACCAGAAAGATGAGCCCGCCAGACAGAGGACCACAACGACACTCTCTCAGTTGTGCGATGGGGTCGGGACAGACGAAGAATGGATAATCACAGCTGAGACAATGCGTGCGATGCTCAAGAAATCACCTAACACCGCCACAGGCCCAGACGGCATCCGATATGGTGACCTACTGGTGATGTCAGATGATGACATGGAAGAACTGGCCAGAGAATTCAACACCAGTATCCAGATTAAAGAGGAATGGCTACACAGCTACTTGCAGCCGCTGCCAAAACCGAACAAAGACCATTCCAAGATAAGCGGCTACAGAATCATTACGATGCAGAACACTGCTGGCAAGCTACTGGAGAAAATTGTAGCACACAGACTTGCTTGTGACTTGGAACAACTCGGCTGCTTCCCGCCTACACTTGGAAGATACAGACGCAACAAAGAGTCATGGCTGAATGCGGCAGTCTTTGCTCAAGATTTTTACGAAGGATTTCAGGTCAGAGAAGAGACATGTGCGGCCGCCATAGACTTAGAGGACGCATACAATAAAGTATCCTTCGAGCACTTGATGCAAGCCCTCCTCAGACTGAAAGTGTCCCGTCACCTTGTACGATGGATAGCTACAGTCCTGCTCCAAAGGAAGGTGATGCTAAGATGTGAGAGTTGGTCTTCTGAGCCGACAACGATATGTCCAGGATTGCCGCAGGGTTCACCTCTGTCACCAGTACTATTCAACGCGTATACGGTGCCGATCACTGAACAACAGCTGGACGGGAGGGGTAGGACTCTGTCATTTGCTGATGACATTCTCGTGTATCGACAGGGTCGAGATAGACAGGCGGTTGCCAATGATATGCAGGGAGAACTAAATCGAATTTCCTCATGGTGTGCGGATGCTAGTGCCATTGTCAACCCTGCAAAGGCATCGGTTACATGGTTCTCCCTAAACAGCCATATTGTGAACGCAGACCTGCCGGCAGTGAAAATGGATGGGAGCATTTTGATTAGAACCCAGTCGATGACATATCTTGGCGTGAGGCTTGATCGTAGCCTGTCTTTCAGAGATCATGTCGATTATGTCATAACGAAAGCTCGAGAAGGTTTGTCAGCAATGAGAGTCATGGCGACTGCCAATATCGAGCAAAGACTGCTAATACTTCTGTTCCAAGGACTGGTGCTTTCACGCATCGAGTATGCCCTGGCCATCCTCACTGTCAGCCCTACACAGATTGGAAGACTTGAAAAGGTACAAAACTAGGCCATGCGCATCATTTTGGGCTGCACGAGAGACACCAGCTGTGTAGCGATGAGATACCTCCTTGACTTCCCGACAATGAACCACAGGATCAAGATCTGGAGAGCTCGTGAATACTTGAAAATAAGTACGGATGAGCAGCACCCTCTGCATGAAGATATATTCAGAGAAAAGGGCAACAGGCTAAAGAGGGGCAAATCATGGATGGATCGGGCGGAGGATGTCATCAAACAGGTCTGCAGTCCTACCAGTATCAACCCCGGCAAGGAATGGGTGCCTGTGCCTCCAGCTTTTAAGTGCACCTTCTCGTGCATTATCACACTTGACAGACGGTGCAGAGAACAGAATCCTGTCATTGTCAATGCAGAGGTCAACGCGCTCATTAATGAACACGTAGAAACCCCCAAGAGCTCATCTATACTAGAGATATCTGTTTTAAAGAAGCAGAGAAGTGCGTGGGCATTTACAGCCCTTTCAGTGGGCCGAACCGTTCAAGAATCCAGTGGTGCCCACTCTATGACCTCGAGCAGCATGACGATGGAGGTGATGGCAGTTACACAGGCTTTCATATGGCTAGACTAAGTGATTAAATGAGCATGATTCAGAAGGTCGAAGCTTGATATGTACGTAGACAGTGGACTGAGTCGCTGAGGAGGTCTGTTGTCCGTAAAATCACCTTCATCTTTGTCCCGGGACATGCGGGAGTCGAGGGAAATGAACGAGCTGATAAACTAGCTGGCTCTGCACCCCCTGCAGATGACCAGCCCATAGATCGTGCCGATGTTATTAACGTCCTTAAAGACACGTCGAGAACACAAGACTTTGACGTCAGTGAATTCATATCGCTGTCCAGGATGAAAGACTTGGGAGTAAGAATTGGCACGGCCAGACACGAGAGGTACATCGGGAAAACGAGGTGCCTCGTTAACCAACACAGAACTGGCACTATTAGCCACCGAACGCTGATGCTTATGCCGGGGGGAGGATTGACCTGTCCGGAGTGAATTGAAGATACACCAACTGATAACCGATATAGAAAACCTGGTGCTTTTAGTGAGAGATTGAAATAAATAATCACGCCAGTGATCTGGAGTGTTTCCATGTCCGGTCAAGGATATAAACTACTGACGAGCTCAAATAAGAGCGAAACTCGAGTCTAGTGCTTCCACATTGACATGGATGGGCCTTAGGTTCATACCAGAATACGATCAGTGTTGCCAGTAGTAGGTTGTGCTCAATATTTAAATCAAGAATGTTTAGTTTCTAACAACTATACAAATACAACGCTCTCCCTCCTCTCTAGCAGTTCCAGTCAGAGTATTTATACTAGGTATGCCCAAAGCCCTTATCTATTTAGTATCTTTTAATTATTTGATCTTGCGTCTGTGATTCGGCTTCAGGTCTCTTTAACTCTCTCTCTCTCTCTCCTCTCTCTCTACTCACTGGATAAAGAAACAGTGGTCGTTGAGGGATGAATTTAAAGTTGGAAAAGAAAATATTGTCAACAAGCCTATTATTGATTGAAAAAAAGTTCTACTGCCACCATTACATTTAAAGTTTGTCTTGGTGCAGCAATTTGGTAAGGCACTGAACAAGGATGGTACTTGTTTTAATTATTTATGCAGAAAGTTTTCTGAGTGTGAGCACTGAAAATCTTGAAGCTGGAATTTTTGACGGAACTCAAATTAGAAAGTTAATAAACGATCCAAAGTTCATTGATTTGATGAACATAAAAGAGTCCCCAACCAGGTCATCAGTTGTTTTAGTTGTGCAAAACTTTCTGGTTAACTTTAAAGCAGACAATTATTCTGAATTAGTTGAAAACATGCTGTTGAGTTTTTGTAAGCTTGAATGCAACATAAGCATAAAGTTGCACTACCTCCATAACTATTTACATTTCATTCCCGAGAATCTTGGAGATTTTAGTGATGAACACGGTGAAAGTTTTCACCAAGACATAAAGACAATGGAAGAGATATATCAGGGTCTTTGGGATGACCACAGAAACAAAAATGCTAGTGCTAAAGTTTTAATACATTTTTTGTGTTGTATATGAAGGCAATAAATGTAAAATATTTACATATAATATGAATGCAGATTACAGTCAAAATGCCATTGATGGCACCTAATTATGGGCTCGTACATAACACTGCCCTACTAAGAAGGTCATTCTTAATTATCTAAAAAACTAGAAGACATCTATACAATTTAAGGCACCAAAATTTGAGTAGACCAGTGTAATCAATTACTCTCTTTATCTAAATTGATATCGTTCTAATTACCACATGTAACTATAAACTTATGATTACATTCATCAATTGCCCTACTAAGAAGGTCATTCTTAGTTATCTTAAAAACTAGAGCTGATAGAAAATAATCTGATTACATTTTTTGAATCAGCAAAACAAAATTATACAAGAACAGGTATACAATTTAAGGCACCAAAATGTGCCTAAACCGGTATTATGCATTTAGCACCATGCCAACTATACAGATACACCAGTCAGGAAACAGGAGAACATATTTACTCTACAAATATGGCAGACACTACACCCTGACATGCCCCCCCCCCACAGTGCTCACACTCCCCTGACCAACCTAAACGAACGTATTCTGCTAGATGTCCATGATTGGCATATCTAAAACTGGCTTGCTTCGCTATAACTTTTCGGAACTAGAATATGATGATGCTGTTTATACATAACACTACACGCGTAGGACACTAAACCATGCCCACAACAGACAAACATACACAACCAAAAACAATGAAGTATGATGTTGATGTTTATAAACTAAGCCACGCTCACGTGTTCAAATACAACCCGCCACTACAGACAAACACACATGGTATTATTTGGCGCTCACAGAAGAAGAAGAAGGAGAAGAAGAAGAAGAAGAAGAAGAAGAAGAAGAAGAAGAAGAAGAAGAAGAAGAAGAAGAAGAAGAAGAAGAAGAAGAAGAAGGAGGAGGAGGGAAATAGATATTAGAAGACACACTAGACAACATACATTTTGAAAGCTATAATAGTTACCGACCAGTCGGTAACTATTATAGCTTTCAAAATTTATGTTGTCTAATGCGTCTTCTAATCTCTATTTCCCTTCTTCTTCTTCTGTGAGCGCAAAATAATACCATGTGTGTCTATTTATGTAGTGGCCTCAACAGTTTTCCCCATTTATTTCTTATGTTTACACTACAGACAAAGAAGAGCGGTCACTTTGTACATAAACCGCCGCTTTAACAACGACAAATGGATCGATAGATCATACATAATGATATCTCCATCTTCAATGAAGACCCAGTGTGTGACACCAGCTTACTAAGGTAATATAAGTAGGACCCTCAGGAACTAAACCGCAAAGGTTTGAGTTTGTGACGCCATCGATACCAGCTTACCATAATATATAAGGAAAAGAATATCGATATTTGGCGGCTTAAAGCGACTCCACTTTACATATACACCCGCGCCCACCCACCAATACGGGAATGGTTTGAATGGACGCGTGACTTCCCCTTTCTTAACATCTGGTGTGTTTTTTGTTTTTTTTTTCACATATCGTGTGTAACTATTTGTTATGATGTTGTGTTTCGTCATACTTGAGTTGCCCTTGAGAAAGATTATTATAACCGAATTATTATAACCGAAACGCTGGACACGTGTGCCCTTTTTTGCTTATTTATTATTTGAATAACGAAGACACAAACAATAGATTGCACGATTTATTGCCCGGTATATTTCGCTGCATCTCGTCAGGTCAGCTACATACTGCAGAATTCACACAACATAAAGTTAAATAACTAGATAAATCCTTCAAGCTGAAATATACACATGTTCCCACAATCATGTCAATTATCTACCACGGTAATTTTAAGCTGACTAACATGTCTTATCATGTTATTTATTATTTTCTTAGTCATTGAAAAATAATATTTGAATTATGTCTCCCATTGTGATTTCTGCTCATTTGCCTGGTTTCTTTTTGCACTCAATTACATCCATTCTGGGGTTCTGGGGTCCAGATTCCTGCTGCAGGATTTGTTTATGCAATCATTTACATCCATTCTAGGGTTTTGGTTCCTGCTATGGAACCTCTTATTGTTGCATTCATTTGAATGCCTTTTGGGGTTTAGGTTCCTGCTGCAGGACTTGTTATTTCACTCATTTATATCCATTCTGGAGTCAGCAATCCATAGTAGCGGCTGGCATGTTGTTCTGACTAGTACCACTCTAGAGTAACCTAAACAGGTAGTCCTTCACCAAACACTGCTGCCAGGGTATGAAATGTTTGTAAGTTAAAGTAGTAAAGAACCCTTTCACATGTCTTAAGTTGCACATGGTATATGGTGCTAGCCCCATATTTGTATAGACCCATGGACACTGGGTGGGTGATGTGGTCAGTATCACGGGTGAGCTTGACTTGCCAGAACATTTCCTGGTATCCATTTCTGGCTGTGGTGTCCTGGGAGTCAAAGTCAATAAACAAACTCTGATTTTATGGGGGTGTGAACAGATGACCACTGAATCAGCAGGCAAGTGTGCTGGAAACTCTGCTACTGTGGCACCGATTAACCGTTCTTGTTCATATAGTCCATACTGTGTGACATTGGTCATTGTGCTCATCTACAACCTTCTATGTCATGAACTACCAGTCATTTCTGACATATTCTTCTATGCTATGATGCCAAACTTCTCTCTTGGCCGCCCTCTGCCTCTCTTCCCCTCCAACTTTCTTGTGTTAGTCTTATGTTGATTATCCCCCATGCTCTTTAGGGGTGGGGAGAGTAGGTGAGGTGGCATGTGATAATGATCAATCCTATAACAAAATTGTCAGCTTCAAATGAAAAAAAAAAAGAAGCTAAATATAACACTCTGGATAAGATACTAGAAGAATTTGTCAGATGTAAAGCAACCAGGAGTTAGTTGTGCCTAATAGAGACAAATCTGACAAATGCATACATCTTGATGTGTTTCACAATGTTGGCACCACCAAACTGTTGTCTTATCTTTCTGTGATTGCTGTATGTTATAATGTAACAGGTATACAGAACAAACTGTTCAGTGTTAATATCAAACTTGTATTTACTTAACCAAACATACTAAATCAGCAAACAAGCACAGACTTCAAACACTGTCAAGGAGATGGATATTGTCCAAACACATTTTATTGCAGCAAACCAGTGAACCATAACAATCATTGGTTGGGTATCACAATAAAATAGAGATATTAACTAATTCAGGGTTATTCATAGATACTAATTCAGTAACATTAACTCATCTTATCTCACCATGTTCCTCTTGTACCTTGCCGTGTCGAGTTGAAGTATAAACAGCAGGAGAGTGCCCGCTTATGGGTTTCATGTATCAATATCCCCATGGACTGTTATTCCCTGCATCCATCGTTTACGTGGTCGGCCTCTTCCTCTGCTCTGTACATCATTGCTTGTTGTGGTATATTGTTAGTTGGTAACCTACTTACATAGCCAAACCATTTGATTTGCCTTCTAATAAAATCTAGCGCAGCTATAACATTAACTAATTCGGTGATATTAACTTATTCAGTGCTATCCAGAGGTATGAATTCATTCAGTGATGTCCAGAGATATTAACTAATTACATGATATTCAGTGATGTACAGAGATAGTAACTTATTACATGATATTCAGTGATGTCCAGATATTAACTCATTCAGTGATATCTGGAGATACTAATTCATTCAGTGATATCCAAAGATGTTAACTCATTCAGTGATATCCATAGATACTAATTCATTCAGTGATATCCAGAGATATTAACACATTCATTGATATATGGAGATACTAATTCATTCAGTGATATCCAGAGATATTAACTCATTCAGTGATATCCATAGATTCTAATTCATTCAGTGATATCCAGAGATACTAATTCATTCAGTGATATCCAGAGATACTAATTCATTCTGTGATATCCAGAGATATTAACCCAGTGATATTCAAAGATACTGACTCATTCAGTAATATTCAAAAGTGTTAAGTAATTCATTGGTATTCAAAGATATTAACTTATACAGCCATGTTCAGAGATGTTCCCTTTAAACAACTTGATTTACATCTATCTGTAACATCTTACACTACAAACTTTTCTTATCCTTCTGTTCCATAAATTTGTTACATTAACCCACATGATGCCATATGTCACTTTAATCTGGCTTTCCCAGAATTGCTATTTGAATGTTTTTAGAAAATAAATTCCCCTCCCCTCCAATTCCTTGGCTTGTTGTTTGTTTAAAAGAGTTAACATCTAATGAGAACATACATAGTTTTTGCTGGATAATACAAACACGCAACAAGTTAACAATGCTACTATATTCAATACAATGATCTTGATTTTTCTAGCATAAACAAAAGACAGAAAATTGGCTCCAACTTTCAGCATGCTTGAAGACCTCTGGTGCAGGATTATTCTCTGAGCTTTGAATTACTGTTAATAATTCTTCTTCTTTAGCCCTCTATTATCCACTGGTGCAGAGGCCCTAAATCGACTCAAGCAAAGCCGTTTTATTTTTAACCGATTCACTGCCAAGAGCCGATTAAATGGCTCAATAAAACAACTCTAGCCTGCCAAAAGCAGATAAATCGGCTTAGTGTTGACAATGCGTTATCCGTTTCATTTCTCTTACATTTTGCAAATTTTAGTACCCGGAAATGAAAATGTACAAATAGAAAAGACATACCTTTCAAACAATAGCAGACAAGATGCTAGGAGTAATTGATGTTTGAGAAAAATAGAATTTGAAAACGTTTTTTAACAATTATTTTGGAAATGGCAACACCCTCTGGTTCTCAACCTCGTCGGTTTATGCCAGATTATCATTTTAAACAAACTTTAGTTTATAGTTATTCTGATTTAAAGGAATTTGTGAAAGATTCTACAGCTTATAGCATGTGCAGTAATGTGATTATTCAGTTAAATTAATTAGCAAACTTAACAGTGAAAGTTCTTTATCATATGATGGCACAAGTGGAATGATGCTTGCTCTAATGGGCAGCACTTGTGCCCCTAAGTTTGCTTTGCATATCACAAATAAGCCGAGGGGTATTTAAATAATCAAATTTAAAAGAATAATAATTATAACTAAATCTAAAAAAATAGTGTATATATTATAACGAGTACAAATCTGCCTCATGTTTTCCTGACATTTTCCATTTTGTGTGAATATGGTGTGCTTCAGAATATGATGTTTTACTTGTGTTTTGATGGTGTTAAGGAGCAGTTCTTGTGATATTGGTGAAGAAAAGTGGTGTATTTATCATTAGTCAGTAACTTTAATGGGATTATCATCAAAGATTGAGAAGTAGTGTCTTGGTAAGTGGACATTTTAAATAATTGTCACCCCTATCTTCACATTTTTGTTTACAAACTCTAATATTATTCTGATATTTCTAACCCATAGCAATACTGATGTGCTCCTTGTGCAATCTCCTTTAATTTGATATATAATACAATATAGCTGCTACCATTTCAACCATTTTTAGATCATTACTGTGACACACCCCTACTTCCCATTTTCTGCCATCAATTTCTGTTTGGTCCAAACCTACTTTTTGTTTGGCAGCATATCAGTTAATTATCTTCTGAAGCTCCCTCTTTGTCCTTCCCATGTAGTTAATCTCTCTTTAATTGTTTTCTTCATGTGTTTTTAGGTCTCCCACTATTTCATTCACCTTGTGGTTTCCAGACAAAGGAGAATCTAGTTATACTATCATCAGGTTTTCGCAGTGTTTGTCCTATTCAGCATCAGTGTCTTTTCCTCACCTCTTGGTTCACTGGTAGCTATGTGTTTAGTTTTCTTCAGGAGCCCTACATTGGTGAATCTGTATACCATTTTATTCCCACTTTTCTGCGCAGGCACCAGTTAGAAAATGTTTATAGTTTAATAGTAATTATTTTAGTCGTTCTTCAAGTTTCTGATCCATACAGTAGTACCGATTTAACATTGGAGTTCAATATTCTAAGTTTGTGGCTGAGTTTGGAATTTGACATCCACAAATTTCTTAGTGCTAGGAAAGCTTCTCTTGACTGTTAAACATTAATTATTTTCATGGTTTCGAATCTACATTATGTTATACGGTGTAATAAAGAGAATATTTAAAGTTTATAACCATGACAAAACAAAAAGTTCATAAAAAAGACAAAACCAAACAAACAGTTCAGTAAAAGTTATTAAAACGCTTGCAAATATCAGCCCCAAATATCAACCTATTAACTTTTAAGAGTTCAATATAAACTTTCTGAAACTAGCGTAAATTGTTGCTTTTGGTTGAATAGCCATAACATTAAATCTTTCTCTGTACTTCAAGGGGTTGCCACCACTGCAAAAAGAAAGAAAAATACAAATTAATTCACAAATCCCTTTACTGATAACTACTGTACTTTTGTTATGGAAAAACATGGTTAAAGTTATCTGTTAATATCACAGCACTCTGGATACATCTATAGGTGCTTAGTAACTTGCAGCAAGTATCTCAAAGTGTATGTATGCTAACTGTCCATATTCAAAGGGCTGAGAGGCAAGAGGATTGATTTCATTGCATTGCACATGGTTTCCCCCCCATATAGCTTGGTCTCTCTACAAACAGCAGCTAACTGCCTGCAGAAACTACCGTATGAAGCACAAACTCAGCAGCTCCGGCAATTACCCGCAGTTCTCTGGAAAAAACAACTGCACTCTTATGATAACAGTTCCAAGCCGACTTGATAGATATGAGACAATTACAAAGATACAATGATGGGATGTCGTACCTAGTGACGTGTCTCGATGTGTTTAGTAAATATGCTTGCAATGAATGAATCACCCAAATAAACGAGAAGTAGATTGTGAGCTTTACTAAAACACGACTACAAGAGACAAATTGGACGTTGCGGCCAAAGCCTTCGTCAGCACAGGACAAACAAATACAAACCAACACAAAACTACATGAAACACACTATGACAATATTAAACTATTAAACTAATTAAAATAAAATGTACTCATCTGAATACTGTGTCCTAGCTTGGAAGGTCTGACACACGTAGGGCGCCAGTGGATCAATAGACCGGATGTATGGTACACGGGTCAAAGGTCAAGCGGGAAGGGAGTGGGGTGGAGACGCGCCCATGTGTGCGGAAAAGTGAAATTAGAGACCGGCAAAGATGTTACGGACGCAGATGACAATTAGCAATTATCGTTAAGCGCTCGAAACACAGCTGCGGAAACCTATATAGTGTTAGTACACACAGAGAGGCATGAGTGGCGGTCGTTCAGAAAATGATGGCAAAACACCGAACGTAAATCCGCCAAGAGAGCACGTACCCAGATAGTGGACTGTAAGCTAGGGGTGGGAGGGGTGGGGTGGGAAGTTAAATGAAGCTGTGTTGGACATTAAGGCCGTGAGGGGAGAGTGTGCCCAACTGGAAGATGAGACGGTGTTCCAATGTCTTCCGATCCCGTTCGTGGGATGCGCATGATTTGATGGCCGTGACCTGTATGTCGGCTACGCCATGGTGGTCAGGACTGTTGAAATGTATGGATACTGGTTTCTGGGCGCCGCTGGTGATGTCAGAAAGATGTTGTCGAAATCTGTCCCCAAGACGTAATCCTGTCTCCCCGACATATCTCATGTCGCAACGTGTGCAGGTAATCGCATAGATGACGTTGCGACTGATGCATGAGAAACCCTCAACTCTGTAGATGTAAATATGCTTGGGCCATCCCGATCAAGAAGAAAACTGAATTAACTTAAATGAACTCGCAGCCTTCTGTACATGAGGAAACAGCTGAACATCTTCAAAATGGTGATCCCCCACCCCTATAGAACACCACAGCATAATTAACAAATAGCATTTAGATTATATGAAGAGATCCCCATATTGTGATTGATCTCCCTACGGCCAATGGGGTGTGAAGTGTTAGACCCTAGCAGACATCCCATCATGGCATTATGAGGTGGGGTGACCACCTCCCTTCTTTACCTGTGTGGTATCAATTCCATCAGATCAGGGAAGGTTAACATGGTCAACAAATGCCTGAAGAAGTCGGATGTGTTGGCCGAAAATCGCAAAAATTGCAGCCCTACTGTAAACAGGCAAAATGCAATTACGTCCAAAACAAACATTCAGGACAAATGAAGAAGAAGATTCCATCAGATTGGGTTGATATCCACTGGGATACTGTTTGGGAAACTCTGAACCAGTGGGTCATTAGTGAGTGAACAATGGAGTGAGTGGCTGTTGGGTCAGAACGTCCACTCCACACATGATTGCATGCAACTGATCATCATCAGGCTTCTTCTGCCTTTTACCTCCCAGTGCAGCAGAGACCCTCAACCAACCAACACCAAACCTTTTGTAGACTTGTCCATGATTGGTTGGATTCTGAGGCTGTTTTCTATGGAATTCTCTGTTGATTATGATGGTGGGGGTCACACTACCAGCCTAGCCCTCATCCCAGTCTATTCATCATTATCATATACAGGTATGTAGTGTCTAGTTCTTCTTGGGATGCCATAGGCTGAGATTAGACCTGACCCCACAGTTTGTATGTGTTGTAATGGCTCGTGACCTGGTTACATCCTAATATGCCACTCTGTGGATGTGAAGTTACAGTACAGGTCCTGCCCACTCTGTAGATGTGGAGTTACAGTACAGGTCCTGCCCACTCTGTAGATGTGGAGTTACAGTACAGGTCCTGCCCACTCTGTAGGTGTGGAGTTACAGTACAGGTCCAGCCCACTCTGTAGATGTGGAGTTACAGTACAGGTCCTGCCCACTCTGTAGATGTGAAGTTACAGTACAGGTCCTGCCCACTCTGTAGATGTAAAGGTACAGTACAGGTCCTGCCCACTCTGTAGATGTGAAGTTACGGTACAGGTCCTGCCCACTCTGTAGATGTGAAGTCACTGTACAGGTACTGCCCACTCTGTAGATGTGATGTTACAGTACAGGTCCTGCTGGTTCCTGGGCTTGGAGAGGGGCGGGAGAAACCCACAGTCCCTGTGGTGATGGTACTTAAGTACCAGGTCAGGAGAAACATCACCACACCAAATTCACTTCCTTAGACACAAACGCATTTCCAGGCTCTTGTGGCCTGAATACCAATGACATGGACTGAAGAGTTTAAACTCTAGTCATTCTAAGGATTCAAAAACAACAACAATATATGTATTCAATTATTTTACTTTCAAATAAAATGGTCAAAGGTAGACAGTTGAGTTGAGTCAAGAACTGACATCACAGCACTCAGGACATTCCCATAAGTTCTGCGTCCTCATCTTTAACAGCCCACGAAGAGTCCCAATGCTAATTCTACCAGAGCAGCCTGATTATATGTCCACCTGGCCGTTCCTCAGAGTCTTGAGTGTTGCCAGATCCTCTGATCACTACCTACACCACCATTCTCTCTAGGCCAGTATGGTCCATCTGTTCTTCCACACTATGCACCCGATCCCAAATTTAGACAGAGAAGAAACAAGCTATATTGACACTGTTGTGTAAGTTCTCACCATGTAGTAGGTTTATTCCTTTAGACATGTATGACATATCTGCCTTTGAATCCCGAGTCATTGACAGAGCCGTCTGACCTGAAGCTGATGTACATTGAGTGCCCAGATGAGGTGACATTCGGGGGCAGGGTGTTACCACAGAACTGGCCCAGCAATGGGGCGGACTCACTACTGCCATCGTAAACCTTCACATAGTCGCTGTTACAAAGATTTGTTTTTTCCACAGCAAAGTCAGAAAAGCTGCAAATACAAAAATGTGCAAAGTCAATAGAGTTGAATGAGCTGTTATACTCAGTTTACACAGCTCTGCTATACTTTAGTCAGCTTTATTCCTCAGTTTACACAGCTCTGCTATACTTTAGTTTAGTCAGCTTTATGCCTCAGTTTACACAGCTCTGCTATACTTTAGTTTAGTCAGCTTTATGCTTCAGTTTACACAGCTCTGCTATACTTTAGTTTAGTCAGCTTTATGCCTCAGTTTACACAGCTCTGCTATACTTTAGTTTAGTCAGCTTTATGCCTCAGTTTACACAGCTCTGCTATACTTTAGTTTAGTCAGCTTTATGCCTCAGTTTACACAGCTCTGCTATACTTTAGTTTAGTCAGCTTTATGCTTCAGTTTACATAACTTAGCTATACTTTAGTTTAGTCAGCTTTATTCCTCAGTTTACACAGCTCTGCTATATTTTAGTTTAGTCAGCTTTATGCTTCAGTTTACATAACTTAGCTAAACTTTAGTTTAGTCAGCTTTATTCCTCAGTTTACACAGCTCTGCTATACTTTAGTCAGCTTTATGCCTCAGTTTACACAGCTCTGCTATACTTTAGTTTAGTCAGCTTTATGCCTCAGTTTACACAGCTCTGCTATACTTTAGTTTAGTCTGCTTTATGCCTCAGTTTACGCAGCTCTGCTATACTTTAGTTTAGTCAGCTTTATTCCTCAGTTTACACAGCTCTGCTATACTTTAGTCAGCTTTATGCCTCAGTTTACACAGCTCTGCTATACTTTAGTTTAGTCAGCTTTATTCCTCAGTTTACACAGCTCTGCTATACTTTAGTTTAGTCAGCTTTATGCTTCAGTTTACATAACTTAGCTATACTTTAGTTTAGTCAGCTTTATTCCTCAGTTTACACAGCTCTGCTATACTTTAGTCAGCTTTATGCCTCAGTTTACACAGCTCTGCTATACTTTAGTTTAGTCAGCTTTATTCCTCAGTTTACACAGCTCTGCTATACTTTAGTTTAGTCAGCTTTATGCTTCAGTTTACATAACTTAGCTATACTTTAGTTTAGTCAGCTTTATTCCTCAGTTTACACAGCTCTGCTATACTTTAGTTTAGTCAGCTTTATGCTTCAGTGTACATAACTTAGCTATACTTTAGTTTAGTCAGCTTTATTCCTCAGTTTACACAGCTCTGCTATACTTTAGTCAGCTTTATGCCTCAGTTTACACATCTCTGCTATACTTTAGTTTAGTCAGCTTTATGCCTCAGTTTACACAGCTCTGCTATACTTTAGTTTAGTCAGCTTTATGCCTCAGTTTACACAGCTCTGCTATACTTTAGTTTAGTCAGCTTTATGCCTCAGTTTACACAGCTCTGCTATACTTTAGTTTAGTCAGCTTTATGCCTCAGTTTACACATCTCTGCTATACTTTAGTTTAGTCAGCTTTATGCCTCAGTTTACACATCTTTGCTATACTTTAGTTTAGTCAGCTTTATGCCTCAGTTTACACAGGTCTGCTATACTTTAGTTTAGTCAGCTTTATGCCTCAGTTTACACAGCTCTGCTATACTTTAGTTTAGTCAGCTTTATGCCTCAGTTTACACAGCTCTGCTATACTTTAGTTTAGTCAGTTTTATGCCTCAGTTTACACAACTCTGCTATACTTTAGTTTAGTCAGCTTTATGCCTCAGTTTACACATCTCTGCTATACTTTAGTTTAGTCAGCTTTATGCCTCAGTTTACACAGGTCTGCTATACTTTAGTTTAGTCAGCTTTATGCCTCAGTTTACACAACTCTGCTATACTTTAGTCAGTTTTATGACTCAGTTTAGTTTTGTTTAGTTTAGTCGTCAGATCAACATCACGACAACGGGTTTAACCCATAAGTGCTCCATTTTCCTCCTAACACAAACCGGAGTCTGGAGAAATTCAGCTCAATGCACGAACTCCGTTGCATCGGCAAGGATCCTGAAATACTTTGGGTAGATTTTTAACTCGAAATTTTGCCCGGTCAGCGCCGTTAGGCTACAGAATAAACAGAATGCCTCAGTTTACACAGTTCTGCTATACTTTAGTTTAGTCAGCTTTATGCTTCAGTTTACACAGTTCTGCTATACTTTAGTTTAGTCAGTTTTATGCCTCAGTTTACACAGTTCTGCTATACTTTAGTTTAGTCAGTTTTATGCCTCAGTTTACACAGTTCTGCTATACTTTAGTTTAGTCAGTTTTATGCCTCAGTTTACACAGTTCTGCTATACTTTAGTTTAGTCAGTTTTATGCCTCAGTTTACACAGTTCTGCTATACTTTAGTTTAGTCAGTTTTATGCCTCAGTTTACACAGTTCTGCTATACTTTAGTTTAGTCAGTTTTATGCTTCAGTTTACACAGCTGTGCTATACTTTAGTTTGTCAGCTTTATGCCTCAGTTTACACAGTTCTGCTATACTTTAGTTTAGTCAGTTTTATGCTTCAGTTTACACAGCTGTGCTATACTTTAGTTTGTCAGCTTTATGCCTCAGTTTACACAGTTCTGCTATACTTTAGTTTAGTCAGCTTTATGCCTCAGTTTACACAGCTCTGCTATACTTTAGTTTGTCAGCTTTATGCCTCAGTTTATACAGCTCTGCTATACTTTAGTTTAGTCAGTTTTATGCTTCAGTTTACACAGCTCTGCTATACTTTAGTTTAGTCAGTTTTATGCCTCAGTTTACACAGCTCTGCTATACTTTAGTTTAGTCAGCTTTATGCTTCAGTTTACACAGCTCTGCTATACTTTAGTTTAGTCAGCTTTATGCCTCAGTTTACACAGCTCTGCTATACTTTAGTTTAGTTAGTTTTATGCTTCAGTTTACACAGCTCTGCTATACTTTAGTCAGTTTTATGCTTAACTAATTTAGGTCTGTCATACTTAGTTCAGTCAGCTTTGTAATATATTTATACATCTGTATTTATACAGATCTGCTAAAAAGATGAGTTTATTCTGTTATATCTAAGTTTAATCAGCTCTGGTTTACTTAGCTTGATCAGTTATGTTATGCAAGTCAATTCTGTTAAAGATTAGTTAAACCAGGTCTGTTATGCTAGCCAGCTCTGTTAAAGATTAGTTTAGCTAGTTCTGTTAAAGTTTAGTTTAACCAGTTCTTCTTCTTCTTCTGCATTCATCCGGAGAGTTTTTTCGAATGTGATTGCGTTGATTGCCTGTTTACAGCAGAGCTTACGTTCTTGCGCTGTTAGGCCGACACATCCGACTTCTATGGGCATTTATTGACAGGGTTAACCTTCCTGGTAATCAGTTCTGTTATATCTAAGTTTAGTCAGCTCTGTTATACTTAGCTTGATCAGTTCTGTTATATCGGCCAGCTCTGTTAAAGATTAATTTAAACAGTTCTGTTATACCATTGTTTAAACGGAACCGTTAGAGATGACCTTAGTCAGCTGTTATACTGAATTTAATCAGTTCTGTTATATTTAAGGTTAGCCAGCCCTGCTAAACCTTTGTTTAGACAGCTCAATTAAAGATGATTTTATCAGCTCACGTACGCCTTATTTAATCAGCTGTTATACTCAGTGTAATCAGTTATGTTATACTCAGTTTAACCAGCTATACTATATCTTTCTATAAATTTGTTTAGACAGCTCTGTTAAAATTACTTTATCAGCTCAGCTATGCCTTACTTTAGTCAACTGTTATACTGAATTTAATCGGGTCTGTTATACATAGTTTAACCAGATCTACTATATTGTTCTAGCAAGCGCTTAAATTTATTACAGGTTCCTAAGCCTAGATTGGACTTATACAAAACATGTCTCACGTATTCTGGTGCTCACTTGTGGAATGGCCTTCCACCAGATCTGAAAACGCCAATGAGTCCCTACACATTCAACCGAAAACTCTTTCAATACTTACTTCATACCGACTATATGCCTCCATAAGTCACCTGCTGGTATCATTTTTTCACTATCATTTTACACTGTATGAGAGAGAGTGGGTGAGAGAGTGAATGAGAAAGAATGTGAGTGAGAGAGTGAGGATGAGACAGAGAAAGTGAGAGAGTGTGTATGCGCGTGTGCCTGCGAGGGTGAAAGAGTAAGTGAATGTCTGTACACGTATGTGTGAGAGATTGAGTGAGAGAATGAGTTAGTGTGAGAGAGAGGTTGTGTTGTGTGCATACCTGTCTGTGTGAGAGAGTGAGAAAGTGAGTGAGTGTGAGTTAGAGAGCCGCCGGGTGAGTGAGTGAGTAAGGGAGAGTGAGTTAGTGAGTGAGGGGGAGAATTTGTGAGTATATGTGTATGTGCGTGTGTGGGTGAGTGTGAGAGCGAGTGAGTGTGCAAGAGAGAGACAGTGGGTGAGTTAGAGAGTGCATGAGAAGTTAATGAGTGAGAGTGAGAGAGAGAGAGAGAGAGAGAGAGGGTGAGTGTGTGTGTCTGTGTACTAGTCTGTACGAATAAGAGAGTGAGTTAGTGTGGTTTAGAGAGTAATTGAGTGAGTGAGAGGGTGAGATTATGTGAGGCAGCGTGTATGTGTAAGTAAGTGTGTGGGTGGATGGGTTGGTGTGTGTATGCGTGTGTTTATATGTGTGTATGTGGGCGTATGTGTGTGCACGTCTGAATGTGCATGTGGGTGTGTATGTGTAAGTGTGTGTAAATGTGTGCTTGTATGTGTAAGTATGTTTATATGTGTGTTTACATGTGTGCGTGTGTTTATATGTATGTGCGTGTGTATATGTGTGTATGTGCGTATATATATATATATATATGTTCGTGTATGTATGTGCATGTTTGTGTGTATGTGTGCATGCATGCAGTGTATGCGAGGGAGTGTGTATTTGTGTGTGTGTGTGTGTAAGTATGTGTATATGGGTGTGTATGTGTGCGTGGGGATATGTGTGTATTTGCGTGTGTATATTGTGTGTATGCTCGTGTGTGTATGTGTATATGCTTTCGTTTGTATGCGAGGGAGTGTGTATTTGATAGCGAGAGGGTGTGTGTTTGTCTGTGTGTGAGTGAGAGTGAAAGAGAGTGTGATATTGAGTAAATGAAAGATGGAGAGAGTGACTTAATGGGTGAAATAGTGATTGCAAGTGAGAGAGAGAGAGGGGGAGAGTGAGCGAACGAGAGAGAGACAGTGGAAGAATGGATTTGTTAATGTATGTATGTGTGCACGCATTGTTTGTGAGTGTCTATGGGTGTGTGTTGGTGAGAAGAGAGCGAGAGAGAGAGAGAGAGAGAGAGAGAGAGAGAGAGAGAGAGAGAGAGAGAGAGAGAGAGAGAGAGAGATTTAAGCGCACGCATATCATGTAACATGCTATTCCATATATGTTATGTTTTCTCATGTTCATATTACCATTTTGAATGCCAATTGATGTTATAATTTATAACACGAACAAATGTACATCAATGTAGAGTGGGTGAGAGAATTAGGGAGTATGAGAGAGAGAGAGAGAGAGAGAGAGAGAGAGAGAGAGAGAGAGAGAGTTTGTGAGTGTGTGTGTGTGCCTGTGTAATAGAAGAGAGAGAGAGAGAGAGAGAGAGAGAGAGAGAGAGAGAGAGAGAGAGAGAGAGAGAGAGAGAGAGAGAGTTGAATTGCATCACTAATTTTTAAGTTACAAGATGTATATGTACAATTTTTCTCCATTTTCTTTACAATTTTGTGACAATGCTCACGACAATCGTCACTGTATGTGTGTGTGAAAGTGTGGGAGTTTGATTATAATAGTAGGTTGGGGGATGGGGGTGTGTGTGGGTGGATTTGTGATGTGTGTGGGTGGGCTCAGGGTGGCGGGTGAGATTGTGTGGGTGGGTGGGGGATTTGTGTGTGGGTACGTGCAGGATGTGTGGGTTGGCGAGGAGATGTGTGTGTGGGTGGGGATGTGTGTTTGGCTAGGTGGTTGTGGGTGAGTGGGTTGAGGAGGATATGTTGGTGGATGATTGATGGTGGGTTATGGGATGGGTGGGGGATATATGTGTGGGTGGGGATATGTTGTGGGTGGGAGATGTGTGCAGGTGGGGGTGGTTGTGGGTTTGGGGATGTGTGTGTGGGTGAGGGATGTTTGGGTGGGGAGTGTGTGTGTGGGTGGGAGATGTGTAGGTGAATGTGTGTGGGGGATGTGTGTGGGTTGGGGGAGGGGTGCGTGATGGGTGTGGGTGATGGATTTGGGGATGTGTGTGTGGGTGGGGGATATGTCTGGCTGGGTTGGGGTGTGTGTGGCTGGATGGAGAATGTATGTGTGAGTAATGAGGGTGATTGTAGTTGGGGGATGTGTGCATGGGTAGGGGATGTGTGTGTGTGCGTGAGGGATGTGTCTTTGGGATGTGTGTGGGTGTGGTATTGTGTGGGAGGGGAGCTGGGTGTGGATAAAGGATGTGTGTGTGGGTGGGGCGTGGTTGGGTGTGCGGGTGGGTAAAGGATGTGTGTGAGGGTGGAGGATGTGTGTTTAGATGGGTGGTTGAGGTGTGTGAGTGTGGGTGGGTAGATAGGAGATGTATGTTTTGATGAGTGGGTGAGGGATGTGTGGGTGTTAGTAGTTGAGGGATAAGTACATGTGTCTAGGGATGTGTGAGGGGATGAGTGTATGGGTTGGGGATGTGTGTGTGGGTTGTGTGTGCTTGGATGGGAGGTGTGTGTTTGTGAATAGGGGGTGTGTTGGTGGGTGGGGATGTGTGTGAGGGATGTGTGTATGGGTGGGGAGATTGTGCGATGGGTGGGGATGTGTGTGTATATGGTTAGGGGTGTGTGGTTAAAGGATGTGTGGCTGGGGGATGGGTGGGTGGAGGATGTGTGGTTGGGTAAAGGATGTGTGGGTGGGTGATTGTATATGAGTAAGGGTGTGTGGTTAAGGGATGTTTGGTTGGGGGATGGGTGGGTAGAGGATATGTGGGTGGGTGAGTGTGTGTAAGTTAGGAGATGTTAGGGATGTTTGTAGGGGTGGGCTCGGGATCTGTGAGTGGGCTGGGGGAGATGGGAGATTATGTGGGTGGGTGCGGAATTTGTGTGTGGGTAGGTGCGAAATATGTGAGTTGACGGGAAGATGTGTGTGTGTGCGTGGGGGATGTGTGGCCGAGGATTGTGTGTTTGGCTGAGTGGTTGGAGGTGTGTGGGTGGAGGAGGATATGTGGGTGAGTGATTGTTGGTGGGTAATGGGACAGGTAGAGGAAATGTGAGTGGGTGGGGGATGTGTGTAGGTGGGTGGATGTGTGTGGGTGGGAGATGTGTGGGTTAGAGAATGTGTGGGTGGCTGGGATGTGTGGTGGGTGGGGATTTGTGTAGGTGTAGGGATGTGGTGGATGGGTGGGGGCATGTATGTGTGTGTGTGGATTACGTGTGTGGTTGGGTGGGGGAGTTGGAGTGAATGGGGGATGTGTGGGTGGGTGGTGGATGTGTCTCATAACATAGTAATATGCATTGTTTATGTTTACAAAATTCATGTGACAATGTTTTTTTCCTATGCACTGTTGATGAAAGAAAGATGAGTGATTGGAAGGGCCGAATGTAAGACGGGCCTGCGTGCCCAATTTGTTACCCTTTGAAAATAAAGTCTATTCGTTCATTTTGTTCGTTCTATATATCTGTTTTGACAGCTCTGTAAAGATTAGTTTAACCCTTTACTGGGCATAGCGGCCGAATGCATCTTTACTCCCTAACGGGCAAACCGTCCGAAAACGCCTGTGAATACTAAGTGTTATAAAAAAAGTGATCTTGCGACTTTCTGAGATTTCCAATTGTCTACTTTCAGTTTCGCCGATACCTTGATAATGTGGCCGCTATTTGCAAGCGTATACTTGAATCTGATTGGAGTTTTTTAAGTTTTCAGGGTTTTTATGCTATGTTTTTCAAAATAGATTTTGACGATTCTTCAAGTGATAGCAGAGATTTCGCTGGGTTCAATGTAAGTGACATTGAAGTGCACGAAGTTGACTATTAATCGGAGCTAGATATCAGTGATCTGCGTAAGCAGTCGTGAGTCAGACTTTGAAGAAAGTGATTTTGATTCTGAAAATGTGTTTGTAAACAGCATATAGATGACTGACAATCACAAACAATATGTTGCATTTTGTAAATACTTGTGTTCATGTATGGATTACCGGCACTTATTTCACGTGAGTCAAATCAAATCAACTTTATTAGGGTCACAAATTGGGCGCGCAGGCCCGTCTTACATTCGGCCCTCCAATCACTCATCTTTCATTCATCAAGAGCATTATACATTTACATAGGAAGAAAAATAAACATTGTGAAATGAATGTTGTAAACATAAACAAGGCTTAAAAAAGTAAAAATAATGAGTAAAATAATCTGCATGCATTTTCCTTCAGTGTGATGTTTATTTCACTAAAATTCTATTGACTAACACCTTAGATTTGACGTTTTTACTAATGTAACCCAAAATTTTACCGAACCGGAAAAATCTGGCCTGTTCAGATCTAAAACACGGACAAACATTTGCCCGGTAAAGGGTTAATCAGCTCCAGTGTTGCCATCTCCCTTTGATGAAAACGCACCAAAATTGACCCAAAATAGCACCAAATTTTTTTCGGAAGCACCAAAAAAATAAGCACCAACTGTTTTTATTACAAATGTAACAAGGTAGCACAGTATAATTTATTATTATCACTTCATATTACAATGAAGTTTATTCCAGATCCGCCAAATCCCAATCAGAACTACTTTCGAGCTAAAAAAGCACCAAATTGCAATAATATTTTTTGGGAAATCACTAAAACAAGCACTGGCTGGTATTCATTCAAAATGTTATAAAGTAGCACATTATAATTTATTATTATCACTGAATATTAGAATGAAGTTTATTCCAGATCTGCCAAATCCCAGTCAAACAACTCCTCTTCAGTTTCTGTAGCTATTTCCTGTTGTGTTTGCTCCTGCGATGATGAGGATGAGGAGGATGATTGAAAGAAACATCTATATGCCTTCTGTGATCCAATGTTTCGCAGAATATCCTTAGGTAGTTTATAATCATGACAGCATTTGCCATATCTTCTCATTCCATATCTAATAGTCAAAACAGCTGTCAAACTCTTTATGCTCAGTCAGTTCCACAATTTTGATTTTATAACTCCCATCTGACTGAAAATATGCTCCACGTCCGCATTAGAATGAGGTAAAATGAGCACAGTTAAAGCTAAATCTGTAAGATCTTGGAAAGGATTTTCACCGGTGGCATCCCTGTATGAGGCTATTTCTGCCCACAGTCCAAGTATGTCAGAGGTCTGTCTCCACTGCATATGATAAAGTTTTCTCCACTGGAAATCGATGCCGGTGAGAATAGCTGCATCTTCTACAAACATTTTAGCAAGATCCAATATACAGGGCTTCATTGGCTGTAGACATTCACTTCCACTAAGACATGACATGGACTGCAACACTCGAACGTTATCGGGTGTACATAAACGCAGCTGTGTCAATAGCTCTATTAAAAACTGGATGCACCTTCCACGAATTTCTTTCTCATCAGGAAACTTGTAGTCTGCTATTTCTTTCTCAAATTCATAACCTAGATTGGGATTAGGATCTAAATAATCTTGAATAGCATCACTTTCTGTTATTTTTTCCCCCCAGGAATAGCAATCTTTGAACTGATAGAATCAGTGAGTTGGACAAGATCGCTGAGTAGGTTTGTTGGATCCTGTACATCTGCTTCAAATTTCTTATTCACAATTTGAACTTCTCTGAGAATATGCTTGAGAAATATGAGATACACATAGTTTTTCATGTCGCTAAACATAGAATGTATAAGTTCTGCTGTATAACAGCGCTCGTTGAGTCTTACTACATCAAAATGAGTTGAATTTGTTGTTTAATGTGTTTAATTGAACAATCTTCAGCGGATGTTGCCCATCATTTATTGAAGCAAAAAGCTCCCTGTACTTTGCTTGACGAAGACTTAAGTGAGAAAACCAGTTATATGTTTCTCTAATCATGAACTCTATGTTCCTGGGCAGACAAGCAGCTGCAGCCTGTGACACTGCCAGCTGAAGGGAATGACATACACACCTAATTAGTACCAGATGAGGAACTTCGGATTTTAATTTTGTATATACTCCATTGTTTACACCTGTCATGACAGACGCATTGTCAGTGCCGAGTGCAACTAGTCTTTGCAACTCAAGTCCATTCTTGTTTAAACAATCTTTTAACACATTGCATATTGCCTGTGCGTTGCAGTCACTCAGTTCAACTAAATCTAAGTAAGTAACCACAAACTGCTTTCTTGTATTTGAATAGTACCTAATAGCTACTCCAAGTAGCTTAGTTTCAGAAATGTCATTGCTCTCATCAATCAATAAGCTGTATTTACTTATGCCAATATCAGCTGTCAAGTCTGTTGTGAAATATGGTGCAAGTACATTTGAAATAACTGCTCTGCACTTAGTTCTCCTAAGCTTAAAGTTTTTACAACCTTTGCTGTCACCAAAGTGTACCTTGCAGAGTTCACTTAAATGGTCAACAACGTGAAGCGAACAATGGCCAGCTATGAACAAAGATATGCATCCTTCTGTTTCTTTGACATCATCTTTCAGTTTGTCAAATGCAATTGTTGTTTGCCTTTGTGTACTGAATGGTTGTTCGGCTTTCTGATGTTTCGTTGTATTCTTGTGCCTCTCAATATCATTTAACCTGGCTGCAATTGAACATTTGCAATATTTGCAAAAACATTTAGTATTATTCCCTTCAACTTTTAACAACCATTTTTGAAATCTCGTGTCACTTAACCACTGTTCTCTGAAATGTTGACAATATTTCTTGCTCATGGTGAAACACAAATAAGCTTAAATGAAAGGATAATGTAGACACCACAAAATTATGAACTCGATTACAAGCTAATGTATTGACGGTTGGACTTGTCTGCAAGATGGCTTTCGCTTTCAGCTAAATCGTATTAAAGGGAGTTAAATTAGTTGAATATTGCGCGGTAACTTACTAAGACTGTTTTTTTCCCTCGCTTCAGTTCAAATTCGGCTTTTTAGTGTTCCCAACAGGATTTTTAAAGTAATTTTTGCCCACCCCAAAAATTTTGTGAAGCACCAAATTTGCACAGCCTCGCTAAAAGCAAAATTTTCACACTAAATGACTTGCAAAAAGCACTAAATTTAGTGCGAAAAGCACTAAAATGGCAACACTAATCAGCTCTACTATATAAGAATCTAATCAGCTGTAGTATATTTAGTTTAATCCGTTCTGTTTATCTAAGTTTACCAAGCTCTGCTATGCCTTTGTTTAGACGGCTCTGTTAAAGATTAGTTTTGTCTGCTCTACTATATAATAATTATTCAGCTATTATATTTAATTTAACAATTATGTTATATATATTAGGAGCGTTCATTTAAAATCTGTTTGTGCCACACCGCGAGTAATTGCGTAAGTTGAACATGATCATGTCATAGTCATGTGATAAGTACTGACCAATGAATAAAAGAGCACGTGCTTATCGTCCCACAATGCATATTTTCTGTTTCTGACCATTGGGAAAATGGCCCGGTTGATCCAAAATCCATCCAAAGAAGCTCAAAGAGCGGTGATTCAGTTTCTTTCATTTGAAGGATGTCAACCAGTGGACATTCATCGAAGAATGCAGGCAGTGTACGGTAACAAATGTGTGTCGAAGACAACAGTGAAGACTGGGCACGAATGTTTCGGAAAGGACGTCAATTCATGACAGACCTTCAACAGCCGGGTCAAGCGCATATTGTTGGAACTGAAAAAAAACCATCGCCAAAACTGATGCAGCAGTACAGATGAACTGTAGTCGAAGCATATGTTCGCTAGCGAAAGAATTTGATGTGTCAATTGGGACAATGTAAAAGGTCGTTTGTAAGAAACTGCAATATCGGAAGGTGTGTTCACAGTGGGTACCACAGATGTTGACCGACCACCAAAAAGAGGAACGCATGGGATGGTGTTTGAACCACTTGCTGCATCACAGAGTGGAGGATGATGCATTTCTCTTCCACATAGTGGCAGGCCATGGATCATGGTGTCACCACTTTGAGCCGAGCAGCAAAAGAGAGAGCATGCAATGGAAGCATGCTGGATCACCAAAAGCCAAAAAATTCAAGTTACAGGTTTCCGCTGGCAAGGTTATGCTGAGTGCATTTTTCTACCATGAAAGGCTTTTGTTGGCTGACTTTAAAGAACCTGGTGTCAACATCAATTCTATCCACTACTTGGAAACACTAGACAAGATGAAGCTGCAAAAAGCCATCAAGAATAAACGACTAGCATGCTTTCTCGCGGTGTGATTTTGTTGCACGATAATGCTCGTCTGCATGTTGCAAAGATTGTGCAGGAAGCATTAGATTGGAAGAAGTGGGAAATTCTGCAACATCCAGCCTATAATCCTGATTTATCACCATGTGATTTTGATTTGTTCGGACCTCTAAAAAAAGCTCTCAAGGGGCAATGATTTCACACAGATGCAGACGTAATGAACACGGTAAACACTTGGTTCGGTGAGCAACCATAATAATTTTTTTGCGGGCGGCATTCGCCGTCTACCTAAGCAACAGGATGCTTGCCTAAATGCCTTCGGCGACTCCTTCTGACCAACCCATGGTGCATAATTCATTCAAAACCAATGCTTTGTTTAATTCTACTAAACATGTTAATGTTTCTTTCATGCTTTTTTAATAAAGCCATTGAAACGGGTTTCTAATGAACGACCCTTATATTTCAATCTGTTCTGTTATATCTCGGTACGTATGTGTTTGTTTTTATTGTGTCCTCAGGATTTAAAAGTTGTTTCATTATATACTGGTCAGTGCATAATCTGTTTGGTTGGAAGTCTGCCTGTTCATCCTTTAGTCATTGTCATCTCTTAATCTCTCTAGAACAGTAACATTATTTCTCTTTAATTTTAATTTTTTTAAAACTTTAACCTTGACCTAAATAACTCTCTCCATTCTGCTTGTATTTTTTTAATCTCCCAGACTCTGCTAAATAATGTGTGCAATAATTCCATTGAGGTGTTTATATTGGCTTTAACAGCTGCTGCTGGGATACCATTTGGACCAGCATGTTTTCTATGTAGGAAGTTTTGGTTATTCCTTGTAAACAAATCTAGAAATCAATTGGGGGAACCGCTGAGGCCACTAAAACAGTTACATAAATAAACACACATAGTATTATTTGGCGCTCACAGAAGGAGAAGAAAGAAGTAGAGACTTGAGAATGCACTAGACAACATAAAATTTCAAAGCTAGTTACCGACCGGGATCGAACCTGTCACCTCCAAATGATGAAGGCGCCTTGCTGCAGGAACAAGTGTCTAGTTGGTCATGCATTGAAGTACAGTTTATGTAATTGGGGGGGCTGCATGGTCTTGAGGTATGGTGTTCACCTCGAGTGCTGGAGGTCCCGGGTTCAAGCCACGGTGAGGACCGGGATTTGTTCACGTGGACTTCTAGGTAATAAAATTGCCCCTGGTCTCTGGGTAGTGAGATCAGACGCCCGTGTGTATTACTGCGCACATAAAAAATCCCTTGGCAGTTGGAAATCGAAAAAGAGTAGCCTAACGGCACTGCCCGGGCAAAATTTCTAGTTAAAAATCTACTCAAAGTATTTCAGGATCCTCGCCGATGCTACGGAGTTCATGCACTGAGCTGAGATTCTCCAGACTCAGGTTTGAGTTAGGAAGAGAACGGAGCACTTATGGGTTGCACCTGTGTGCCGTGATGATGATCCATCGACTAAACTAAACTTATTTATGTAATTAAACAAATCTAGACTGCCCATAGTAATTTGTATAATATCTGCATAGATACGTAATTATAATTTTCAACAACTATTCACATAATAATTGTTGGTATAGACCAGGGGTGGCCAACTTTTTCAGCAGGCGGGTCAAATTTCAGAAATAATATTTCCTGCCGGGCCACGCACCTTATTTTTATTTTTTGTTAATTAAAGTAAACAATCAAATCTTCAATCACATCGTCGTTTCCCACTCCGCGGGCCACAACATGACTCCCGACGGGCCGCATGTGGCCCACGGGCTTCGTGTTGGCCACCCCTGGTATAGACTATCAGTTGTTACTATAACAATCATTGGCACAGGCTATCAGTTTCTCATCTGAAAATTGTTGGTAATTAATCTTTCTACAGTTTGTAACTGGCAATTTACCTCAATGAAACAACACTGGCCTGCCCTCCTTGAATTGTCCAGTGACAGTTGAAGTTTAATGGATACATGTCTGGATAGTTGGCACTGACAATGTATCCGGTAGGCTGGGTAATCACAGCATTGCATGCTGGGAAATAAAAAAGCAAACTACACACATGGAGAAACAAAACAAACATGACAACTGCTTAATATCTACTCTTCTAATGTGGGTTGTGAGTATCTGATAGTACAGTTGTATAGTATATCACAACACAGCATGCTATATCATTGTGTAGTGTAATACAGTATAGGATTAATTATTGTATATCACAACTTGAGCAATAACCACCATGTTACTGCAACCATTTGATAGAGTATAGTGTTATATATTATAGTATATCACAACAAAGTATAGTATTTTACCTTGTAATGTAACACAGTATAATACAGTATATGACAACACAGTATAGTATATCACAACATGGTATAATGTATAGTATATCACAGTGTAGTGTAATACAGTAGATTATAATACTTCTTCTTCTTCCTCTGCGTTCATCCGGAGTTTTTTTTCCTGGACGTGATTGCGTTTTGCCTGTTTACAGCAGAGCTGCGTTCTTGCGCCGTTAGGCCGACACATCCGACTTCTTCTGGCATTTGTTGACCGGGTTAACCTTCCCGGAGATTATAATACAGTATATGGCATCTCAGTTTAGCATAGTGTACCACTGTATGGTATAGTCTATCACAACACAGTATAGTATTGTATATCAAATTGTAGTATACAAAAACACACTATAGCATTGTATATCAACAGTGCAGTATTTTCACGACGACTAGGGGGTACGGGGTGTCAGGCATTGGTAGCACCTTTGGTAAGGATGACTCTCATGTCCTTTTCAGGACCCATCCCCCACTGGTCCAAGCCTGACACCCAGCTCGTGCCTGTGGCTCCTAGTAGCTGTCAGCATGCGACAGCAGCCACCCCCCGGGCAACAGCTGTGAAAGGCTAGCTAAACCAGGCATGGGTATCCGATTTGATGTCAAACCAAGAGGTAAACTAGGGTATGCCTACCCAGCATGTGAAGACAGGATTCGGCAGACTGCGCGGAAGAAATCATTCCTGATTCAACGGGCAAGACGGCGTTTACCTGCAAAGCGTTGTGGAACGTAATGAGCACGGCAAGGCACGTAGAGCGCCCTGGTCATCCACTGCACCTGTATTCGTCTCCAGTCGTCTCGACTTGTCTTGCCACTGGACTCAGATGGACTCAGGCGAGAGAGTGAGGTCGACGAATTGCGCAACTCTTCCTCACTTTAATCCAAGTCATCGCGCAAGTCATTCTTCATCCAACGTCATATATCACCTTCAAGCCCTGTGGCGATGGGCGAGCGGCGAAGCGGCAGGCGTGGGTACGCTGGCAGCCGTAGTCGCAGACCTGCACACAGGCGGCTCAGGCCATATGGTCGTCTTCTACTGACCGGAGCAGCAGTGGGATTCGGCAGCCCCCTGAGCGACTGAGCAGCCCTCTATAGGAACACACTGCTCACCTCCATAGCATGAGGAAGGGGCTAGAAAAGGTGCCCTAAACATTGTCTGCTCCATCACTACCTAACCAGCTAGCCGCGGTTGGTGGGTACCCTAACTGCGGTCGACATACAAACAAAGATAAAACAAGCAAAGCTAAAAGAGTAAACCATATTCCCTTAACAATTGGAACTTGGAATGTACGCACCCTACTTGACAGAGACGGCGCGTCGGGTCCAGAGAGACGAACAGCACTGATTGGGAGAGAGCTGGGCAGGTACAACATCGACATTGCAGCCTTGAGCGAGACACGACTTGCAGAAGAAGGCCAAATCTGTGAAATAGGTGCCGGCTACACATTTTTCTGGAGTGGAAGGAAAAGCGAGGAAAGACGCCAATCCGGTGTGGGATTTGCCATTAAGTCGGCCCTGGTCGGCAAATTAGCTGGATTTCCAAAGGCTATAAACGACAGGCTCATGACCATGAAGTTGCCCCTGCTGAATGGAAGGAAGCATGCAACCATTGTGAGTGTCTACGCACCAACTATGACCAACGAAGATGATGTCAAGAACAAGTTCTATGAGGACCTGCACAATGTATTAACATCTGTTCCCAAAGGAGACAAACTTATACTCCTTGGGGATTTCAATGCCAGAGTAGGCACGAACACCACCTCTTGGAGTGGCACTATTGGAAAGCATGGAGTCGGAAATTGTAACAGCAATGGACTCCGCCTCCTTCAGACATGTGCCGAACATGATCTCCTGATTACGAACACAATTTTCCGTCTCCCCATGAGAAATAGGACATCGTGGATGCACCCTCGCTCGAAACACTGGCACCTCATTGACTATGTCATTGTCAGGAGGAGTGACAGACAAGACATCCGAGTGACAAAATCCATGTGTGGTGCCGAATGTTGGACAGACCATCGTCTCATTGTCTCAAAAATAAACATTCACATCAGGCCACCACGGCGTCCTCAAGGGGTGAAAATGCAAAAAAAGCTAAATGTCACCCGCCTAAACAGCAAGAAAATGCAGCAGTCGTTTGAAAATATGCTGGAAGACCGCCTCAAGCCAAATGCTGCAGCTAAACAGGATACAGAAACAGAATGGAGAGCCCTAAAGGACATAATTTACAACACTGCTATGGAAATCCTGGGTCCAACCCCCGAAAGCATAAAGACTGATTTGATGAAAATTCCGAAGACATCAACCAATTGCTGGCCGAGAAACATCTTCTCCTCAAGGCACATTTGAATGACCCAAAGTCAACATCAAAAAAAGATGCCTTCAAGAACATTCAGAGAGTAGTGCAGCAGAAACTTCGGCACATGCGGGACTCCTGGCTGAGCAGCAAAGCTGATGAAATTCAGGGCTTTGCTGACAGACATGATATGAAAAACTTCTACGACTCACTGAAAGCGGTCTATGGTCCTACATCACCAGGCATAGTTCCCCTCCTCAGTGCAGATGGGGGAACATTGATCACCGATAAGAAAGAAATCCTTCAACGCTGGGCAGAGCATTTCAGCAACATCTTAAATGCAACTTCCTTCTTCGATGATGAAACCATCAACTGCCTTCCTCAAGTTCCTACCAATGAGACACTTGATGACCTGCCAACCATAGTGGAAGTAAACAAAGCCATCCAGCAACTCTCCAGCGGCAAGGCACCTGGTCCTGACTCCATCCCAGCAGAGATATACAAGGCAGGTGGGCCGGTCCTAACAGAGCAGCTTCACCAAGTCTTTACAAACATATGGGTGAATGAGACCATGCCACAAGATTTCAAGGACGCGTCAATAGTCCACCTTTACAAACGTAAAGGAAACCGCCAATCCTGTGACAACCACCGAGGCATCTCCTTGCTTTCAATTGCAGGGAAGATACTCGCCAGAATTCTTCTCAATCGCCTCACAGGCCCATCTCGATCAAGGTCTTCTTCCTGAGAGTCAGTGTGGCTTCAGAAAAGAACGTGGAACTGTTGACATGATTTTTGCTGCAAGGCAGCTGCAAGAGAAATGTCAGGAACAGAACTGCAAAATGTTCTCCACTTTCACTGACCTTATCAAGGCTTTTGATACAGTCAGCAGAGAAGGACTGTGGAAGATTATGGCAAAATATGGCTGTCCACGAAAGTTTGTCCAAATAGTGCGGCTATTTCATGATGGCATGCAGGCAAGAGTACAGGAAAATGGCGAACTGTCTGAACCCTTTCCTGTCACCAATGGAGTGAAGCAAGGATGTGTCCTGGCACCAACACTGTTCAGCCTCATGTTTTCAGCCATGCTGATGAATGCCTTCGAGAACGACGACATTGGAATAGACATCAACTACCGTATGGATGGAAAGTTATTCAATCTCAGAAGGCTGAAAGCTAAAACCAAAATTAACAGCGACACCGTCAGAGAGCTCCTGTTTGCTGATGATTGCGCTCTGTACGCCAACTCAGAGGCGGACATGCAACATAATGTTTCAGCTTTCTCACATGCCTGTGCCAACTTTGGGCTCAATATCAACTTGGAGAAGACTGTAGTTATGTACCAGCCAGCTCCAGGGAATAATCACACTGTGCCGAATATCAAAGTGAATGATCATAGACTAAGTGTTGTGGACAAATTCACCTATCTTGGCAGCACTGTGTCACAAGCTGCCACAATTGATGACGAAGTGAATGCAAGAATCTCCAAGGCCAGTGCGGCCTTTGGCAGACTGTACAAGAATGTATGGGACAGAACTGGAATAAGCCTGCAAACAAAGCTAAAAGTCTACAAAGCAGTTGTATTATCCACACTGCTATATGCTTGTGAAACCTGAACTGTTTATCAGCGATACGCTAGGAAATTAAACCACTTCCACACAGTCTGCCTAAGGAAGCTACTGAAGATTAAATGGCAAGACAAGATTCCAGACACTGAAGTCCTAGAAAAAGCATCCATGCCCAGTATCCACACTCTACTGATGAAGAATCAGATTCGCTGGGCTGGTCACTTGACTCGCATGCCAGATCACAGGCTCCCTAAACAAATTTTCTACAGCGAACTGCGTTGTGGTAAACGCTCCCAAGGTGGCCTGAGGAAACGCTTTAATGACACTCTGAAAATTTCACTGAAGGCTTTTGGAATTCAGCATGACACCTGGGAGGCTGCAGCCAGAGACCGAAATTTGTGGCGTGCATCATTACGCAAGGGTGCAGTCATATGTGAGGCAACCAGGACTGCAAGAGCTGTGAAGAAAAGGCAGGACAGAAAAACCACTGCAGGAAATCCTCCTCCAGAAACGTCAAGCATTCCTTGCCCACATTGTCAAAGAACATTTCGAGCCAAAATAGGCCTTATCAGCCATCTTAGAACCCATGGCTCCATACCTTCAACCCCACTGGATGAAATGAATCGTCATCATCATTCTTGATGGACAAACAACATTTTCACGACATAGTAAACTACGGTAGTGTACCACAGTGTGGTATATCACAAGACAGTATAGTAAAGTATATAAGTGTAGAATATCACAACGCAGTATATTAAAGTATATCAAAGTGTAGTATATCACAGCTGGCTCCCTGGTCTAGAGGTTACACGACTTTCTCCGTAATCTTGTACTACTCTTGTAAGTAACATGACGTTGTATGAAAATTGGTAGCGATTCTCTCCGCGTCGGTAACTTACGGGGTGTGTGAGCCAGTCACTCAGAAAGCAATGGAAAACTACTGAGCATAATCTTGCCAAAAAATCAACAATCAGCTGAAAGATGCTGATGTTGACAGTGATGTCCTGTAAAGGATATGCGAACCAAAAAAAGTATATCACAACGCAGTATAGTAAAGTAAATCACAGTGTAGTATATCACAACACAGTACAGTAAAGTATATCATAGTGAAGTATATCACAACACAGTACAGTAAAGTATATCACAACCCAGTACAGCAAAGTATATCACAATGTAGTATATCACAACACAGTACAGTAAAGTATATCACAACACAGTACAGTAAAGTATATCACAGTGTAGTATATCACAACACAGTACAGTGTAGTATATCACAACACAGTACAGTAAAGTATATCACAGTGTAGTATATCACAACACAGTACCGTAAAGTATATCACAGTGTAGTATATCACAACACAGTACCGTAAAGTATATCACAGTGTAGTATATCACAACACAGTACCGTAAAGTATATCACAGTGTAGTATATCACAACACAGTATAGTAAAGTATATCACAGTGTAGTATATCACAGCACAGTACTGTAAAGTATATCACAACACAGTACAGTAAAGTATATCATAGTGTAGTATATCACAACACAGTACAGTAAAGTATATCATAGTGTAGTATATCACAACACAGTACAGTAAAGTATATCACAACACAGTACAGTAAAGTATATCACAGTGTAGTATATCACAACACAGTACAGTAAAGTATATCACAACACAGTACAGTAAAGTATATCACAATGTAGTATATCACAACACAGTACAGTAAAGTATATCACAACACAGTACAGTAAAGTATATCACAGTGTAGTATATCACAGCACAGTACTGTAAAGTATATCACAACACAGTACAGTAAAGTATATCATAGTGTAGTATATCACAACACAGTACAGTAAAGTATATCACAGTGTAGTATATCACAACACAGTACAGTAAAGTATATCACAGTGTAGTATATCATAACACAGTACAGTAAAGTATATCACAGTGTAGTATATCACAACACAGTACAGTAAAGTATATTACAGTGTAGTATATCACAACACAGTACAGTAAAGTATATCACAGTGTAGTATATCACAACACAGTACAGTAAAGTATATTACAGTGTAGTATATCACAACACAGTACAGTAAAGTATATCACAGTGTAGTATATCATAACACAGTACAGTAAAGTATATCACAGTGTAGTATATCACAACACAGTACAGTAAAGTATATCACAGTGTAGTATATCACAACACAGTACAGTAAAGTATATCACAGTGTAGTATATCACAACACAGTACAGTAAAGTATATCACAGTGTAGTATATCACAACACAGTACAGTAAAGTATATCACAGTGTAGTATATCACAACACAGTACAGTAAAGTATATCACAGTGTAGTATATCACAACACAGTACAGTAAAGTATATCACAGTGTAGTATATCACAACACAGTACAGTAAAGTATATCACAGTGTAGTATATCACAACACAGTACAGTAAAGTATATCACAGTGTAGTATATCATAACACAGTACAGTAAAGTATATCACAGTGTAGTATATCATAACACAGTACAGTAAAGTATATCACAGTGTAGTATATCATAACACAGTACAGTAAAGTATATCACAGTGTAGTATATCATAACACAGTACAGTAAAGTATATCACAGTGTAGTATATCATAACACAGTACAGTAAAGTATATCACAGTGTAGTATATCACAACACAGTACAGTAAAGTATATTACAGTGTAGTATATCACAACACAGTACAGTAAAGTATATCACAGAGTAGTATATCACAACACAGTACAGTAAAGTATATCACAGTGTAGTATATCACAACACAGTACAGTAAAGTATATCACAGAGTAGTATATCACAACACAGTACAGTAAAGTATATCACAGTGTAGTATATCACAACACAGCACAGTAAAGTATATCACAGTGTAGTATATCACAACACAGTACAGTAAAGTATATCATAGTGTAGTATATCACAACACAGTACAGTAAAGTATATCACAACACAGTACAGTAAAGTATATCACAATGTAGTATATCACAACACAGTACAGTAAAGTCTTCCGGTTTCAAGATGGCGACGGACGGTCGTGTTGTTTTGTGTTCGTTAACTTTTTCGCGTAAGGGATGGATTTATTCATTTCTTGCCTGTAATTGGTGTGCCAGGATGTAAAACCAGGAGTTTCTACTCAAGATCTGCGCGGATGCTACGGAGTTCGTGCATCGAGCGAAGCCATCCTTGAGTGAATTTTCAGCAGCATGTGTGGTTCTCAATCAAAAGTCTGTGTTTACGTTTTTTCAACATGGCGGAACAACGTGTGTTTTCCGAACGATCAGCAGTCAACATACCGAAGCGGCGTGGTAGCCGCGCAGGGAAAAAGAAGCCAGGTAAGCGCGGTGGCTTGAGACGTTTTAGACTCAAGTGTCACCGTCTAGGACTCAGGAACATCCGTATTCTATATTGGAACTGTGCCAGTGTAAAACAACGGGGCTCTATTTTAGAAACCCTAGTTTACAGGAACGACATTGTAGCACTCCAGGAGACGAGACTGGGCGATCAGCTACTCCGAATTGCCGGCTTCAAATGTTTCTATAACAGACGACATCTGGGAACGGCGATTCTCGTTCGCGACAGCATGGTGGCGTCAGAGCTAGACATGTCCAGTTGGAACAGTGACGATATACAAATACAGGCGTTGAGAGTTCATTCCAGTATACCATTCGTGTTGGTTAATGTTTATGCCCGCAATGCGAGTGTGGACGCCCAGAAGTGGCAGTGCTTAAGTGGCATATTAGGCCACGAGAGAAATGTTATTTTCTGTGGTGACTTCAACGCTAAAGGCAGATCATGGGGAAACACTTCCTCCAATACACAAGGGAGGAGCTCGAGACTGCACTGGAAACCATCGACCTGGTTTGTATCAACAGTGGCTGTGTCACCAGGACAGCAAGCCGTCCAGGCGATGAGGACAGTGCTATTGATCTGGCGCTAGTTTCACCTTCACTCACTACAGTGTGTAGATGGGGTGTCCTAGGACACCATGGCAGCGACCACCACCCATGCAGCATATTGGTGGAGAAAGGCAGAACCAGGCAGCACAAGCTAAAGGTAAAGACGTTCCAGTATGACAGTACAGGGCAAGATGTGGTGAGTAAAATAAGACGTGACAAGCGCAGAACGTTTCAGGGCAGGAAGAAAAGGAAAAAAAGCTGGGAGCAGCCACCGTGGTGGAGTTTCGAGGTGGAGAAGGCTTGGGTGGATAAGCGTAGTGCTGTAAGTAGATGGCAAAATGCCAAGAAGAACAGAGCTGGTCATCCTAGTCCCTGCTTGCACTTAGAAAGAGAGATGCACACAAAAGTAAGCTATTTCAAAAAACTGGTCACGGTGGTTAAAAGTGAAAAATGGGCAGAGGTGTGTCAAAGAGTAAGCACAGACAAGTCACTGAAATTGTTCTGGCGACTACATAAAAGCATGAGTGGTGTAGTCAAGAATAAGAGCATTTCTGACTTCCAAGGTGCTGACCTCATCTGGCAGAGGACTGACGAGGACAAGGGCAAAGCCCTCTTTGAACGCTACCTTGAGCAGAGCAACCAGACAGACATGGGAGGCCGGAATCTGGCCAAGGAGGTCACCTCAGACAGATGCAAGGCCCAGAACACTTCGGATGAAGACACAGTGACAGTGAAAGAAATCAAGGCTGTGCTTCGACGATCAAAAAACAGTGCTCCAGGTCCTGATGGCATAAGATACGACGACATAAATAGGTGTACCGACAATGAGCTAGAGAAACTAGCAGACATGTACAACAACAGTATAGGGAGTGCTAGCATCAAGGAGGAATGGTTACACAGCTATCTGATTCCCTTGCCGAAGCCTGACAAAGACCACAAAAAAATTCAGGGATATCGAATTATAACCATGCAGAATACAATAGGCAAGCTGCTGGAGAAGGTAATTGCCAGGAAAATATCAAGCCAACTAGAGAGGCAAGGTGTTTTCCCACCTACCCTGGGTGGGTACCGTCCAAAAAGAGAAACCTGGACCAATGCAGCAGTCTTTGCCCACGATGTCTATGAAGGTTTCCACTCAGGCACTGAAACCGTTGCTGCAGCGATTGATCTTGAGGACGCATACAACAGAGTACCACTGGACTTTTTAATGTTTCAGCTTCTTGAACTAAACGTAAGTCCATTCCTCCTTAGTTGGATCGCTGCAGCTCTCTTCCAACGGAAAGTAGTTTTTAGATGTGGCAGTTGGACTTCGGAACCAACAACAATATATCCTGGCCTACCACAGGGATCACCATTATCTCCGGTACTGTTCAACGCCTACACAGTGAGAATCACCAGTGAGCAGATCACTGGACCTGGCAGGACATTGTCATATGCCGATGATGTTTTAGTGTATCGTCAGGGTAAGGATAGAGAGGAGGTTGCTGTGGAACTACAAACCGAACTCAATCGCATAAGTACTTGGTGTGATGAAGCTGGGGCAATGGTCAACCCAACAAAGGCAACAGTGACTTGGTTCTCGTTGAATAATCATATTGTCAACAATCCAACACCAACTGTAATGCTGTGTTCAGAGACGGTGGAAAGAACGCAGGCAATGAATTACCTGGGGATACGGTTTGATCGAAGCCTTGCTTATAATGTGCACATAGACCAGGTGATAACAAAGGCCAAGCGGGGTTTGGCAGCGATGCGGGTGATGGCGGCAGCAAACTGTGAGCAGCGCCATCTATGTCTTCTGTACGAGGGGCTGGTCATGTCTGTTTTGGAGTATGCAATGGCAATCCTGACTGTCAGCCATAAGCAGATAGAAAGGATGGAAAGGATACAGAATGAAGCTATGCGCATTATTCTTGGATGTACAAGAGATACAGCATGCAGGGCGATGCGCTACCTTCTTGATTTTCCAACCATTGAAGAGAGAATGCAAGTTTGCAGGGCACGTGCCTACCTCAGAATTAACGCAAACACACAGCATCCACTGCATAGTGAAATTAGGAAGGTGAAGGGCAGCAGGTTAAAAAGAGGACGGTCGTGGATGGGTCAAGCCGAGGACATTCTTCAACAGGTGTGTTCACTTGAGGACTTAGAACCTGGCGAGGAGTGGGTGCAAGTGCCAACAGACTTCTGCACATCCTTTTCAGTTTGCATCCAACTAGATAGAAAATGCAGACAAGAAAATCCGGCTGCTGTTGAGGCTGAAGTACAAGCGTTGATTTTCGAGAATTCGCTAGACAGTGACGCGGTCATCTACACAGATGGGTCGGTCGTCCGACATGTGAGAAGCTCATGGGCCTTTACAGCTCGGGCCGGAGGGAGAATTGTGAAGGAGGACTCTGGTGCTTTCACTGAAACCACAAGTAGCCTGACCATGGAAGTCATGGCAGTAAGTAAAGCAATAACGTGGCTCGAGACACAGACATTCACTAGGGCTTGTTTCCTTAGCGACTCAATGAACATGATCAAGAGGATAGAGGAGGGGTCGATCCGAAGAGAATGGTTGCTGCCTCTGAAGCGGTCTCGGCTGGCAAAGATTAGTTTCATCTTCGTGCCAGGGCATGCGGGAGTACAAGGAAATGAGCGGGCTGACAAGCTCGCAGGTGAGGCTACTGTTGAGGGCGGACGCGCCATGGACCAGGCTGACATTCTGAATGCTCTACGAGAAGTGAGACTTTTGCAAGAACCAAGTGATGACTGTGAATCTACAACAATGGCCAGACTGCGAGAGCAGCAAATTAAAAGAGGGGTGGCCAAACAAGAACACTACGCAGGAAGCCAAAGAAGATTGATAAACCAACACAGAACTGGCGTCGTTAGCCGCTACACGCTGCGGGATTTGCTGAGGGGATCCGAGCACTTATGGACTGAATGGTCCGATGTGCAACGAGGATGATCTGTCGACTAACTAACTAACAGTAAAGTATATCACAGTGTAGTATATCACAACACAGTACAGTAAAGTATATCACAACACAGTACAGTAAAGTATATCACAGTGTAGTATATCACACCACAGTACAGTAAAGTATATCACAGTGTAGTATATCACAACACAGTACAGTAAAGTATATCACAGTGTAGTATATCACAACACAGTACAGTAAAGTATATCACAGTGTAGTATATCACAACACAGTATAGTATATCACAACACAGTATAGTATATCACAACACAGTGTAGTATATCACAACACAGTGTAGTATATCACAACACAGTACAGTAAAGTATATCACAGTGTAGTATATCACAACACAGTACAGTAAAGTATATCACAGTGTAGTATATCTCAACACAGTACAGTAAAGTATATCATAGTGTGGTATATCGCAACACAGTACAGTAAAGTATATCACAACACAGCACAGTAAAGTATATCACAGTGTAGTATATCACAACACAGTACAGTAAAGTATATCATATTGTAGTATATCACAACACAGTACAGTGTAGTATATCACAACACAGTACAGTAAAGTATATCACAGTGTAGTATATCACAACACAGTATAGTAAAGTATATCACGGTGTAGTATATCACAACACAGTACAGTAAAGTATATCAGTGTAGTATATCACAACACAGTACAGTAAAGTATATCACAGTGTAGTATATCACAACACAGTACAGTGTAGTATATCACAACACAGTACAGTAAAGTATATCACAGTGTAGTATATCACAACACAGTACAGTAAAGTATATCACAGTGTAGTATATCATAACACAGTACAGTAAAGTATATCACAGTGTAGTATATCACAACACAGTACAGTAAAGTATATTACAGTGTAGTATATCACAACACAGTACAGTAAAGTATATCACAGAGTAGTATATCACAACACAGTACAGTAAAGTATATCACAGTGTAGTATATCACAACACAGTACAGTAAAGTATATCACAACACAGCACAGTAAAGTATATCACAGTGTAGTATATCACAACACAGTACAGTAAAGTATATCACAACACAGTACAGTAAAGTATATCACAGTGTAGTATATCACAACACAGTTTAGTAAAGTATATCATAGTGTAGTATATCGCAACACAGTACAGTAAAGTATATCACAACACAGCACAGTAAAGTATATCACAGTGTAGTATATCACAACACAGTACAGTAAAGTATATCACAACACAGCACAGTAAAGTATATCATAGTGTAGTATATCACAACACAGTACAGTAAAGTATATCACAGTGTAGTATATCACAACACAGTACAGTAAAGTATATCATAGTGTAGTATATCACAACACAGTACAGTAAAGTATATCACAGTGTAGTATATCACAACACAGTACAGTAAAGTATATCATAGTGTAGTATATCACAACACAGCACAGTAAAGTATATCACAGTGTAGTATATCACAACACAGTTTAGTAAAGTATATCATAGTGTAGTATATCACAACACAGTACAGTAAAGATGGCGACACATTAAAAACTCTATGGAGTAAAAAGGAGCTCCAAAACACTGTTGACTACATCATGAGAACTCATCTGTCTGTGTAAACCCCAAAGAACATATTTGAGAAGCAGAAGGAGAACAAGAACACAGACCTAATCCAAGGCTGGTGGTCATGTGAGATGGTGAACCATGGCCACCCATGGCTACTGACATGGCTCATGATGATGATGATTTCACCAATAATGGACATACAGTGTGGATCTGCACAGTTCTCAGATATGAGTGACATGATGATGATGATTCCACCAATAATAGACATATAGTGTGGATCTGCACAGGTCACAGATATGAGTGACCATATGACAGTAAACCGTACAGCCTGATTTCTCTTAGCGCTGAATGTTGGGTAGCTCTCACCAAATTCAACATTCTGCTAACAACTTTGGGTGGAGGAGCACAATTGGGAGGGTACAAGTTTTATCCTGATACCAGGATATGCAACCTAAAGACTAAATGTCATAGCAGAGAAGACCAGGTCCTAAGCCTTGGTTGGCAGCTGATCTAGGATTGAAGCTTGGACAGGCAGACAGTTAGAACATTGCTGTTGAGTTGAGTTGAGTTAAGAACCGACATCACTACACTCAGGACATTCCCATACGTGCTCCATCCCCTCATTCAACAGCCAGCAAAGAATCATACTACTAATCATTCCCACCGCTATCTGATTAAAAATTCTCCTGGTCTTCCCTCTCAGTTTCCAGAACCCTTGCCGGTCCCCCGCAATCTCATTCTTTCCACATATGGGTTCTCAATCTGTTCCTCCACCTTCTGCACCTGGTTCCACATGCGTACGACCACCTCCCCCTTGTCCATAGGCAAACTACCACAAAGAGATGCATTCCTTGCTAGCCTATCAGCTAATCAGGAAATTCTCCCGTACCCCCGCATGGCCAGGGCAAAATATCCATATAATTCTCACAATCTGTGACCTCTGAAGCGACGAGAGCCATCCCACACGAAACATTCCTTTCTCCACCTTACTAAGTATACTCTTTGAATCTGTAATGAATAAGTGTGTTGCAGTGGTCTCCTCTAGTCACCGGAATGCCGCTGTTACTGCCTCCACCTCCATTCTTATGCTGGAGGTCGTAGTCTCGTATGTCACTCTCCTTTTTCAAGACTCGTCCATTAGCCTTTGCAATAAAGCCTCAACCACTACGTCTGTTTCTCACCACTGACCCATCGGTGTAGATGACTATGTCACCTTGATGTGTGTTACTCTAGATCAGCTGTTGCACTTCAAACTCAGTGCGGCCCGCAGCCCATTCTCTGCACTCACAACCCAATGTTATTATTACATTGTGCCAGTCCATCATGTCTTCCGGAACTTCATCCCACTTTCTTTCACAATTGATGGTCTCTAGATCACATACCTGACGTATAGAAAGTTCTGTCTGTGTCATCCAGGACCTGCCTCGTCTTAGTCTATGACCCTTGACAATATCCATGGCTGCATGCAGCAGGTGATCTCTATCTGCAGCAACTCTCAGGTACCATTTGGCCTGAAGAACCCTATGCCTATCCATCATTGTTGGTAGCGCCAGGATGTGCCTTATGCATATAATTGGTGTGTCCTTTGTGCATCCAAGTGAGCATTGCTTTGCCGATTCAGCAGCTTGCCTTGTTCCAGATTTGTATTGGTGTTACCTTTTCTCTGAAGTAAACTAGGCAAGCTGAGAGAGGGATCATGCAGCATGGGCAACACATGGCCTCTACAATTCAACCCAGGCTTTGTGCTATAGAATAGAGGTAAGACTCCATCCCTGGTCCCTGCCATGGGTTGTAGTTATTGTGCCTTTTGTGAAGTACAATGTAACAACCTATCGTCTGTCAAGACGGCCAGGTGCCAGTAAACAGTATTTGCATTTCGAGGTTCTGTCATGGTGTCTTGTTGCAGACGTTATCTTTCTTGTTATCTCCACAACCTTAATTATCTCATTTCTGTGGCTTCAAGGCACATTTTAAAAACAAAACATAGTTTACTATTTCAGCATCTCTAACATGTTCCTGTCTATTTGCTGGTGGTGATGTTCCCTATCTACATGCTTGACACGTCCAACTACCCCCACCCCCCTTTCATAAATGCCCATAACTTCGTAAGTTTTATTTCCTGATTGTTCCCTATTGTTTCAACTATCCACATTTCAGTCTCACCCACATCCTACATTTCAGCTGTCCCTGTTAGTATAATCCTAACTGTGCTTTAATTGTTCACATTTCCCCACCTTCCCTACATTTCTGCCCATTTCATTGACAGGTAGCACTCCTGAGCGCCATTCCCTTTTCCTCCTTTCAGTTTTCTATGGCCTTCAGTGGGATTGCATGATTGACCTTTTGACCCCCATTATACCATCTTTGGACACCTTTCCTGTTCAGCATGTATTTCCAGAATGTTCCCTTCTACCTTCATGAGGCAAATGCTACAAAAATGCCCATGCATGCCACAAAAGTGTTGAGTTCATAACAAGGCACCTTATCATGACAGATGAGTAACTTTTATATGCATTTTCATGTAGTTGCATCAGTGTATGCTTGTGAGCTGATGAAGACTTTAGCTGTAACATCCATGTGGTCACTGGTCAGTGTGGTCTAGTAGAGCTGATGAAGGCTTTAGCTGCATCATCCATGTGGTCACTGGTCAGTGTGGTCTAGTAGAGCTGACTGATTCTACTTCTCATGTTTGTTGATTCACTCATGACATATTTACTTTGAGCATACTTCACATGAGGTCACAATTTACTTCTACAGGTTAAGGTAATCTCTCAGAAGAGATTGTTTACAGAACTGAAGTGTTAGGTACTCATATAGACTAGATCATGGTAATGTAAGGGTCCAGTTCACTTCCACTACATCGTACCTTACCTGACAATTCAAATCCACCTGGTTTCCATTTCCTGAGGTTGGGGCAACCCTAGAGTTGCACTAACCAAACAAGAAAGACCCAGTCCTGGGGATTGAAACCCAGGCCACTCTAATGGCATTCAAAAGGACTAACCATCACATTACCAAAATTCAATATTAGATAAAAGTAGAGCATAATTCAATGGTAGAACAAGCCAGAACACTAACCAGTATGTTACCACAGTTCCGTGCCAGAGACAACAAGAGCGCTAATTACTATCACAATAAAATGTTAGATAAACCAAGAGCACTAAAACAAACAACTAGTGTTTACCATTGATATCAACACAGGTGAGACCATTTATGGCCAGTTTCATCCACTCCGGACACTGGCAAGTCTCTGTCCAAGGGCTTGAAGAAACAACACTGCAAGTGTGGGAGCAGTTCTTCTGTTTGCATGGCACTGTCAGCACAGTAAATTATGTTACAGACATGTACTCGTCTAGATATGTTACAGACATGCACTCTTGTCTAGATATGTTACAGACATGTACTCCTGTCTAGATATGTTACAGACTTGCACTCCTGTCTAGATTTGTTACAGACATGTACTCCTGTCTAGGTATGTTACAGACATGCACTCTTGTCTAGATATGTTACAGACATGTACTCCTGTCTAGATATGTTACAGATATGCGCTTCTGTCTTAGATATGTTACAGACATGTACTCCTGTTTAGATATGTTACAGACATGCGCTTCTGTCTTAGATATGTTACAGACATGTACTCCTGCCTAGGTATGTTACAGACATGCACTCTTGTCTAGATATGTTACAGGACACTCCTGTCTAGATATGTTACAGACATGCACACCTCTCTAGATATGTTACAGACATACACTCCTGTCTAGATATGTTACAGACATGCACACCTCTCTAGATATGTTACAGACATACACTCCTGTCTAGATATGTTACAGACATGCACACCTCTCTAGATATGTTACAGACATACACACCTGTCTAGATATGTTACAGACATGCACTCCTGTCTAGATATGTTACAGACATACACTCCTGTCTAGATATGTTACAGACATGTACTCCTGTTTAGGTATGTTACAGACATGCACTCATCTAGATATGTTACAGACATGCAACCTTGTCTAGATATGTTACAGACATTTACTCCTATATAGATATGTTACAGACATGCCCTTCTGTCTAGATATGTTAGACATGCAATATTGTCTAAGTATGTTACAGACATGCAACCTTGTCTAGATATGTTACAGACATTTACTCCTATATAGATATGTTACAGACATGCCCTTCTGTCTAGATATGTTAGACATGCAATATTGTCTAAGTATGTTACAGACATGCACACATCTCTAGATATTTTAGACATGCACTCCTGTCTAGATATGTTACAGACATGCACTTTTGTCTAGATATGTTAGACATGCAATATTGTCTAAGTATGTTACAGACATGTACTCATCTAGATATGTTACACACATGTACTCCTGTCTAGATATGTTACAGACATGCACTCCTGTCTAGATATGTTACAGACATGTACTCCTGTCTAGGTATGTTACAGACATGCACTCCTGTCTAGATATGTTACAAATATTTACTCCTATATAGATATGTTACAGACATGCACTTCTGTCTAGATATGATAGACATGCAATAATGTCTAAGTATGTTACAGACATGCGCTCCTGTCTAGATATGTTACAGATATGCACTCCTGTCTAGATATGTTACAGACATGCACTTTTGTCTAGATATGTTACAGACACACCTCTCTAGATATGTTACAGACATACACTCCTGTCTAGATATGTTACAGACATGCACACCTCTCTAGATATGTTACAGACATACACTCCTGTCTAGATATGTTACTGACATGCACTCCTGTTTAGATATGTTACAGACATACACTCCTGTCTAGATATGTTACAGACATGCACTACTGTCTAGATATGTTACAGACATGCGCTCATCTAGATATGTTACAGACATGCAACCTTGTCTAGATATGTTACAGACATTTACTCCTATATAGATATGTTACAGACATGCAATCTTGTCTAGATATGTTACAGACATGCACTTCTGTCTAGATATGTTAGACATGCAATATTTTCTAAGTATGTTACAGACATGCACTCTTGTCTAGATTTGTTACAGACATGCACTCCTGTCTAGATATGTTACAAATATGCATTCCTGTATAGATATGTTAGAGACATGATAGATATGCACTCATGTCTAGACATACAGGTACATCTGTCTAGATATGTTAAAGACATGTAATCTTGTCTAGATATATTACAAACATGAATGAATCACCAAAAAGCAAGAAGTAGATTGTGAGCTTTACTAGAATGCGATTACAAGAAAAAAAAATAGACGTTGCAGCTAAAGTCTTCACCAGCACAGAACAAACAGACACACAACTACATGAAAAACACTACATGAAAGTACTAAGGTTACTTATCTGAAACCTTACTTGGTTGAGTGCGCCTTAAGCGCTTACTGTTTGATGTGGATGGAAAGAACCGGATGTATTGTTTAATCGGGTTGATGGGCAACAGAGATTGTCTTAGCTGCCCGATGGAAGGGGTGGGGGGAACGCCCATGTGAGCGAACGGTAAAAAGCAGATTAGCACTGAACTATAGCCGGCCCTGTGGTGAAGGTGTAGTTTGCAATTCGGCACACTGCATAGGAACACAGCTGCGGGCGCTTGGAATGCAGTCTGCCCTGCGTTGGTTTGCATAGAATGGCATGAGCAACGGTCTCTTAGAAAGCAATGACAAACCACTGAATGCAAACTTGTCAACAAATCTCAAGTGGCAAAAGCAATACTAGGGTTGATTGCGATGTTCTGTAAAGGATATGCACAATCAACCCCAGCATTATTTTTACCGCTTGTGATTCGTTGGCAAGATTGCGTTCTGTAGCTTATCATTGCTTTCTGAGCGACCAACACTCATGCCATTTTATGCAAACCAACACAGGGTGGACTGCATTTCAAGTTGTGTTCCTACGCAGTGTGCGGAATTGCAAACTACACCTTCACCATAGGGCCGGCTATAGTTCACTGCTAATCCACTTTTTACCGTTCGCTCACATGCCCCCCCCCCCCCCCCCCCCATCAGGCAGCTAAGACAATCTCTGTTGCCCATCGACCAGTTTCAACAATACATCCGGTTCTTTCCATCCACATCAAATGGTAAGCGCTTAAGGCACACTCGACAAGTAAGGTTTCATAAGTAACCTTTGTATTTTCATGTAGTGCTTTTTGTGTACTTGTGTGTGGTGTGTGTGTGTCTGTTTGTTCTGTGCTGATGAAGGCTTTAGCCACAACTTCCATGTTTTTACTTGTAATCGTGTTCTAGTAAAGCTCACAATCTACTTTTCATTATTTGGTAATTCATTCATTGCCTTTTTAAGCTTTACTGCAGTTCTCCTTATTCTTGTTATATTACAAACATGTACTTCTAGCTAGATATATTTCAATTTAATCCTGCCTATATATGCTACAGACATGTACTCCTGTCTAGATATGTTACAGACATGCACTCCTGTCTAGATATGTTACAGACATGCACTCCTGTCTAGATATGTTACAGACATGTACTTCTGTCTAGATATGGTACAGACATGCACTCCTGTCTAGATATGTTACAGACATGTACTCTTGTCTAGATATGTTACAGAAATATGACACTCTGCACGAGGCAGACATCTCAGCCATGGAGATCCCCTAAGATTGGAGTGACACTCTGCACGAGGCAGACAGCTTAACCACGGAGATCCCCCAAGATTGGAGTGACACTCTGCACGAGGCAGACATCTCAGCCATGGAGATCCCCTAAGATTGGAGTGACACTCTGCACGAGGCAGACAGCTTAACCACGGAGATCCCCTAAGATTGGAGTGACACTCTGCACGAGGCAGACATCTCAGCCATGGAGATCCCCTAAGATTGGAGTGACACTCTGCACGAGGCAGACAGCTTAACCACGGAGATCCCCTAAGATTAGAGTGACACTCTGCAATAGACAAACTACATCAAGCTGGTAACGATGATGAGCTTCAATGCCGTATGAAGATTAACTGTTTTAAAGTAGGAGCAAAATATAGTTGTTTTCTGGATTATCAATAATGCATTTCTAGGAATTGATTTTGTTGATGCTGTGAGCATCTCTTCAGAATAAAGATTTCAGCAAGGCATGATACAATAAATATTCATTTCCCACCAAAAGTATGACAGGGGAAAATAAATTTGAGAACCATTGAATAAATTTCACTTGGCCACATATGTTCCAAATTCTAGAAGCGCTGACTAACACATTCACTTAACCTCAGCCACAAATTGTCTAAATGTTTGATTCACTGACTAACACATTCACTTATACTCAGCCACATAATATCCAAATTGCATAACCACTAACACATTTACTCACCCTCAGCCATGTATGATCAACATTTTAGAACCGCTAACACATTCACTCATTTCAGTCATGTGCGATCCACATTTTATAACCACTAACATATTCACTTACACTCAGCCACATATGATCCTTGGAAGCCTCCCATGTTGACAGAAGCATCGGATATAAAGATAATAAACATGGAGTTCCCTGTCGACTTCATAGGCTTCTGCCAGTTGTCACAGATCTGACTGAGAAGGGGAGCCTGTTTATTGGGACCATCATACACCTCTATGTAGTCATATGGACATCCTTCCGTAGAATAGTTTCGTAGACTGTAAAATAGTGAATTGTTCCCAGAGTTAATAAATGAGTAACAGTTTTTAAACTTTCCGATGTTTTAACAGACAAAAGAATCCCTAATTATTGAGTATCGTGAATGTATTCTGTTTGACAAGTGTAATTAGATGTATTTATCAAATTCTTTTAATTAATTATATAAACTGTTGCAGGAACCCTGAGACTCTAAGACAGCGTAAACAAATTGACAAGTATTAACCCTCCACCGTGCATAAATGTCAGGGAACGTTTCTACTCCAGAACGGGCAATCCGTCCAAAAGTGCCCGTGACTATATGCATTGTAAAAACGTGATCTCTCGGCTTTCCGAGACTTCTGATTGTCTACTTTCGATTTCACTGGTAGCTTGACAATGTGGCCGCCATTCACAAGTGTGTACTTTGAATTTTAACGGGTTTTTAAAATAGTTTATGTGGGTTTTACACTTTGTATTTCAAAATGGATTTCGATGATTCTTCAAGTGATAGTGGAGATTTTGCTGGGTTCAATTTAAGTGACATTGAAAGGCACAAAGTTGACTATTAATCGGAGCTAGATATCAGTGATCAGCGTTACTTTGCTGTTAGCAGTCATGAGTTGGACTTTAAAGAAAGTGATTATGATTCGGAAAATGTGTTTGTAAATTGCCGTATAGATGACTGACAATCACAAACAATATGTTGTTTTTTGTAAATATTTGTGTTCATGTGTGAAATAGTGGCATCATTCACGTGAGTAAAATATTCTGCATGCTTTTCCCTTCATTTTGCTGTTTATTTGACTAAAATCTGTTGACTAACAACTTATATGTGATATTTTTACTAACATAACCCAAAATTTTACTGAACTTCAAAATTCTTCTTACCCGTTCAGGGCTACAAATCAGACAAACATCTGCCCAGTAAAGGTTAATTACCACTTATAGAAATAGAAGAAAGAAGCAGAGATCAAATATATCCTTTAATAAGTACTTCTTTCTTCTGCTTCTACAAGTATCAATCAATACCTGTCCATTCATTTACTCTCTTTTATGTATATGTTTTATATGATCAAAAATAGGTTATAGAAATTAGAATACATTTATTAATGTTGTAGAATAGTAAAAAAAAACATGGAAGAAATTAACCATTTTTTTTTTGCATAGCAGTTAAAAAAAAATACAGAATTATAATAAGAAACAAATTCAACTATTAATATAATTCAAAGTACCAGGGAAAGATAACTTCAAAGTTTGTTCAGGGTATTGCATATATTTTCACTTACACTGGAATTGTATTCATGACCTAAACAGTTCATTTTATGTGTATGCAATATTCCTGGCAGCCACATTGAGCATTTTGTACGATGTTTTGTGTGTTCTATTACAAATGCTAGCAGCTGTTTAGCTAATTTCATATGTTTATGCTTGCAGCTGTATAGAGAATTTAATACATTGTTGTGTATGTTCTGTACTGAGAATATCATATGTTGTGCTGTGTTCTTTATGTTGCCACATATGCTAGCAGCTGTATTGAAAAAATGTTATGTTGTTTTGTGTGTTGTATGTGTTGTCACATTTACTAGCACTGTAATGAGATGTTCGTATGTTGTTTCACGTTCAATGTGTTGTCACATATGCACGCAGCTATATTGAGAATTTCATATGTTGTTTTGTGTTCAATGTGCTATCACATATGCAATTAGTTGGATTGAGAATTTCACATGCTGTTTTGTGTGTTGAGAATTTAATATGTTGTTTTGTGCTCAGTGTGTTGTCACACAGGCTTGTAGCGGTATTGAGAATACTATATTATGGGTTCACACTGCTATCAGAGTTAGCATCCTATAATCTCTGCCTCTGGAAAAGGCGTTCATGGCGTGACTTTGATGGCTATGTGATATCAGCAGAGAGTTCAAAACCAAAGTGTGGTTATCTTTCTGATACCAAGACACATGACAAGCATATGTGTTCTGATGCTGAGGAATTCATGAGTAATGAGGAACAGAGTTGGTCAACCCACTTCATAAAGTGATATTTTAAAATTCACTTTGTATGACGCATATTTATTCATTCATGCATAACTCATGCACCTTTAAATCCCAACTGACTGACAGAAGCTGACACACATCATGTTCCCAGATGAATCTATGTCTGTAGGTAGATACAACACACAACTGATCATCAATCTGGAAGCTGACATACATCATGTTCCCAGATGAGGCTACATTTGTAGGTAGATCCACCACACAACCAGATTATGAATATGGGCATGTGAAGTTCCTAGCATGTCATCTCTCTGAAAGTACCATTTCCCTTTAACTGTATGTTTAGTTGCTACACAATGACCTCACAGGCTGTCTGTTATGCTGTGAATGCTGTTTGTCGTTTTAAGATAAGGAAAATAAGCAAATTACGTGAATGTAATGACTGCGCCAGGTTCACCGGTTGCTATTGTCCATGTGCAGTAGGAGTTGCTGTCATAGAACTGAGGGTAATTGGTCGAAGCTAGGTATCCCGTCTTCTCAGTCATGGTTCGGTTGCAGTCTAATGAAAGAAAAAAAAAACACTGATGAATTGTAGAACTGGCAACTTACATCATAATTCAAATATAATATTAGATCTCTAATAATCACACATATGTCTAATCATTGTGGAATTAATTCATAATGCAGATGTAATACCAGATCTCTGGTAATACCACAAACAAAATGTTGCATGTCTTTTGCAGGATGTTGCAATAAAGCTCATGTTAAGTCTCTAGGTGATTTTACGTTCAGTAGTTTGCCATAGCTTTCTGAATCAGAAGTCGATGTTTAAGTGTTAGTTAATGCAGGTGTAGGGTTGATCCTCCTAACCAGAAATCAATGTTTAAGTTAATGCTGGTGTAGGGTTGAACCACCGTCAATTTGTATGACGCATATTTATTCATTCATGCATAACTCATGCACCTTTACAACCCAATTGACTGACAGAATCATCAAACTGAAAGCATACATCTTGTTCCCAGATGAGGTTACACTTGTAGGTTGATCCCCACACAACTGATCATAAAACCGGAAGCTGACATACATCATGTCCCCAGATGAGGCTACATTTGTAGGTAGATCCACAACACAACTGATCTTCAAACTGAAAGCTGACAGGCATCATGTTCCCAGATGAGGCTACCATGTTTAAGTTAATGTTGGTGTAGGGTTGAACCTCCTAACCTGCCATCAGCACACAAGAAGTCAATGTTTAAGTTAATACTGGTGTAGGGTTGAACCTCCTAACCCTCCACCAGCACACCAGAGGTCAATGTTTAAGTCTAAGTTAATGTCAGTGTAGGGTTGAACCTCCTAACCTGCCATCAGCATACCAGAAGTCAATGTTTAAGTCTAAGTTAATGTCAGTGTAGGGTTGAACCTCCTAACCTACCATTAGCACACAAGAAGTCAATGTTTAAGTTAATGCTGGTGTAGGGTTGAACCTCCTAACCCTCCACCAGCACATCAGAAGTCAATGTCTAAGTTAATGTCGGTGTAGGGTTGAACCTCTTAACCTGTCATCAGCATACCAGATGTCACTTGTTTTCCCGGGAGGAATGTGGAATCAACAAGCACATCTTCAAACTTATTATCTGTTGGGATTATTGACTGACTTCTGTCTACACTCCTCCCTTCTGTCTTCCCTTCCATATATCTATTTCTTTCACTCTCTCGGTTATTCCCTCAACACATACTCCGACAACAGTTCCTTTCAACGATAAATAAAAGATTTATTAATAAAAACTATGTTTGGTGTATGTATGGACTGTGTATATGTAGTTGGTATTGTCTGCTAGTGTGAATGCAAGATAGGACGGTTGACTTCGTATGTGCCATAGTTCTTCTCGCCTTTTCTGTCGGCCAAAACACAGGACAGCACACACAGAAATGGAGTGATCTCACCCTGAATGATCTCCTCCTGCTTGAGTCTGGACTTAATCCAATTCTTGAAGAAAACAACTGTTCAATGTCTTATCACCAGAAAATAATCCGATTTGGTAAGTCACTGAAGTTCATATATTTCCCGTTTTGGAAGGTATTATAATCCACCTCTGAATACACACCGCCACTATCCAACATTGTCTAGAGTTACTATGAATGTTCTACACCATGTCTATTGTTAATAAAGTTTAATGTTTCGGCACAGTGCAATTGCATGCAGTTTTAAGTATCCCTGCTTGCCACAGGTTAACGTCTTTTCCTTTTAAGGGTTTTAGTTGTATATTCGTTTGAGCATACAGTGTTCTGTATTTGACGTTAAGTTATCACTTCTTCATATTAAACCATGTCTATGTTCTTGTTGGTTCTAAGTAGGTACTTTATTTGCTCAAGTGCAGTAACCTTCATCTCTTCTCTGATTTCAATAGGGGGATTGGAACCTGTGGAGAAGATAGGTAATCTGGTGATATGAGTCTGCTTCATATAATTTTCTTATGTGAGAGTCCTTCTCTAGCCATACTGAAAAGCCTCCGAAAAACATACGGACATACGATTTCTGAGTGCACTAAAGTTTACACGACTAGATAAACGAATGCAATTTCACACGTTAAGAACAAACACCTATATCCCTATGCTACTATTACACTAAGATTCTAATACCTTATATATTCACTTATCCTCCTGGAATCGAAATACACTAGCGAATAACACACTAATATCCCATATTCTTTCGACCCTTAGGGACGTGTATTTCTTTCCCCACTCAGGAGGCATATATCATTCAGCCCAGTTTGGAACACACACTAACCAGAAACCCCAGTTGCTACTATTTATAACAAGTGTTCACTCCTCCGTTGATTGTTTGATCTACAATCAAATTTGCCGTATCCTGCCCATCAAAAAGCGGTGAAATCACGTATTGGTTAGTTGTTCGTTTCTCTCCGTTGTTACGCTGTTCCTCCGTTCATCGCTGGTCGCACTTCAAAGAAATCTATTCTCTGATCACCGTCTCCTGCTGTGTTTGTCCGGTGTCGAAGTTTCCCCCAGCGCGATCGTACCGTTTCCCGTGTCCGGTCAGATCGTCAAGCAATGAACTCGGCGAACACCTGGATCCTATTTTTATATTCGTAGGTCAATGATCGTTAATTTTATTCCTCCTCTCAGAATGACGTACACAATGGTTAACCCTCCTCCTTCCTTGTATTTTAATATGTAAGTTATCAAGGAATCACTAAACTGCAGTTTTTTCCGTGACACCAGAAGTCAATGTTTAAGTCTAAGTTAATGCAGGTGTAGGGTTGAACCTCCTAACCTGCCATCAGCACACAAGAAGTCAATGTTTAAATTAATGCTGGTGTAGGGTTGAACCACCTAACCTGCCATCAGCACACCAGAAGTCAATGTTTAAGTTAATGCTGGTGTAGGGTTGAACCTCCTAACCCTCCACCAGCACACCAGAAGTCAATGTTTAAGTTAATACTGGTGTAGGGTTGAACCTCCTAACCCTCCACCAGCACACCAGAGGTCAATGTTTAAGTCTAAGTTAATGTCAGTGTAGGGTTGAACCTCCTAACCTGTCATCAGCATACCAGAAGTCAATGTTTAAGTTAATGTCAGTGTAGGGTTGAACCACGTAACCTGCCATCAGCACACCAGAAGTCAATGTTTAAGTTAATGTCGGTGTAGGGTTGAACCTCCTAACCTGCCATCAGCACACCAGAAATCAATGTTTAAGTCTAAGTTAATGTCAGTGTAGGGTTGAACCTCCTAACCTGTCATCAGCACACCAGAAGTCAATGTTTAAGTCTAAGTTAATGTCAGTGTAGGGTGGAACCTCCTAACCTGCCATCAGCATACCAGAAGTCAATGTTTAAGTCTAAGTTAATGTCAGTGTAGGGTTGAACCTCCTAACCTGCCATCAGCTCACCAGAAGTCAATGTTTAAGTTAATGCTGGTGTAGGGTTGAACCTCCTAACCCTCCACCAGCACACCAGAAGTCAATGTCTAAGTTAATGCTGGTGTAGGGTTGAACCTCCTAACCCTCCACCAGCACACCAGAAGTCAATGTTTAAGTTAATACTGGTGTAGGGTTGAACCTCCTAACCCTCCACCAGCACACCAGAGGTCAATGTTTAAGTCTAAGTTAATGTCAGTGTAGGGTTGAACCTCCTAACCTGTCATCAGCACACCAGAAGTCAATGTTTAAGTCTAAGTTAATGTCAGTGTAGGGTTGAACCTCCTAACCTGTCATCAGCACACCAGAAGTCAATGTTTAAGTTAATGTCAGTGTAGGGTTGAACCACGTAACCTGCCATCAGCACACCAGAAGTCAATGTTTAAGTCTAAGTTAATGTCAGTGTAGGGTGGAACCTCCTAACCTGCCATCAGCACACCAGAAATCAATGTTTAAGTCTAAGTTAATGTCAGTGTAGGGTTGAACCTCCTAACCTGTCATCAGCATACCAGAAGTCAATGTTTAAGTTAATGTCGGTGTAGGGTTGAACCTCCTAACCTGCCATCAGCACACCAGAGGTCAATGTTTAAGTCTAAGTTAATGTCAGTGTAGGGTTGAACCTCCTAACCTGTCATCAGCATACCAGAAGTCAATGTTTAAGTTAATGTCAGTGTAGGGTTGAACCTCCTAACCTGCCATCAGCACACCAGAAATCAATGTTTAAGTCTAAGTTAATGTCAGTGTAGGGTTGAACCTCCTAACCTGTCATCAGCATACCAGAAGTCAATGTTTAAGTTAATGCTGGTGTAGGGTTGAACCTCCTAACCTGTCATCAGCACACCAGAAGTCAATGTTTAAGTTAATGCTGGTGTAGGGTTGAACCTCCTAACCCTCCACCAGCACACAAGAAGTCAATGTTTAAGTTAATGCTGGTGTAGGGTTGAACCTCCTAACCTGTCATCAGCACACCAGAAGTCAATGTTTAAGTTAATGCTGGTGTAGGGTTGAACCTCCTAACCCTCCACCAGCACACCAGAAGTCAATGTTTAAGTTAATGCTGGTGTAGGGTTGAACCACCTAACCTGCCATCAGCACACCAGAAATCAATGTTTAAGTTAATGCTGGTGTAGGGTTGAACCACCTAACCTGCCATCAGCACACCAGAAGTCAATGTTTAAGTTAATGCTGGTGTAGGTTGAACCACCTAACCTGCCATCAGCACACCAGAAGTCAATGTTTAAGTTAATGCTGGTGTAGGTTGAACCACCTAACCTGCCATCAGCACACCAGAAGTCAATGTTTAAGTTAATGCTGGTGTAGGTTGAACCACCTAACCCTCCACCAGCACACCAGAAGTCAATGTTTAAGTTAATGCTGGTGTAGGTTGAACCACCTAACCTGCCATCAGCACACCAGAAATCAATGTTTAAGTTAATGCTGGTGTAGGTTGAACCACCTAACCTGCCATCAGCACACCAGAAATCAATGTTTAAGTTAATGCTGGTGTAGGTTGAACCACCTAACCTGCCATCAGCACACCAGAAGTCAATGTTTAAGTTAATGCTGGTGTAGGTTGAACCACCTAACCTGCCATCAGCACACCAGAAGTCAATATTCAAGTCCAAGTTAATGCAGGCTTAGGGTACACTAAAAGTTTAAAAGTGAGCGCTCTTATTTTGTCACCCACATCAACATCTACAAGTATTTAGTTGAACTAAATTATAATCCAGATTTAATGTTAGATCTCTGGTAATCACACCAGTATCTCAGTGGAGCCAAATCATCATAATCCAGATATAACATTAGATCTCTAGTAATCATACAAGTGGTTAGTTAGTCATCAGATTATCCTCACTGAACATAACAACAATAAGTGCATAAGTGCTTGTATCCCCACCTCAGAATCTCCCTCAGCATGTAGAGGTCAACGACACCATCAAAGCCACCATTTCATGCACTTTCATGTCCTGGTTGTCTCTAACATCATCTTTATGGTCGAAACCTGCCTTACCTTCTGTGAACCGTGCTTTTAATTGCTGTTCTTTCTTAAGCCACCCTGATGTTTGACATGGATAAAGTTGATTTGTTGGAACTGCTGTCTGTTCACTTTTCCCATTGGACAGCGAGGAGCATTTTGTGTTAAATTCACTGGCACAGGAATGGAGCATTATGGGGTGACACTTTGCCATAAATTTGGAACCGCAGCTAACGACTGTTCTTCTTTGGCCACTCTACATAGCCCTCTTGTGTGGCTTCACCCCTGTTGACTTGATGATCTTGCAGTCTGGGCAAGGATGCAGCTTCACAGTCATCACTTGGTTCGTCTCATTGCCCGGCCTCTCCGAGGGCATTCATGACAAAGGTTTCAGCTCAGATGTGGCAACTAAATAGCACCAGAAAATTCTTTCCTCCACCCATACTCTCCTATAAATTCTGCTACCTGTATAACAGAGATGCGGTGGCATAGTAACTAGTGTGCTTGCCTGCCAAGATATTGATCCAGGTTCAAACCCCAGCAGAGGCAGGATTATGTTTCCAATCAGGACAGTTCTGGGGTTGACACAGCCTCATCAAAATGGCCGTCAGACAATTTTCAGAATGTTCCAGGAGTTGTTGGGGAAAGAAAGATGACAAGGCAGGGAAAAGGTCACTTCATCTCATTATGCCGCAATCGAGAATATGTGATGGTCTAACACTTGACCTGTTGCAGTATCTACTGTGTGACCACCTGTTTATGTTTATAATAAATGTGGCATTTGGGTTATAATATGTGGACATGAATGTTATTTCACAAATGTAGGTCAATGATGTCTTTCCACAGTTGCAAACAAAAACCTACTGAAGCCATGTCAACATGTCATTGCTGGTATTTTGTGTTAAACTGTCTACCATCTCTAGTGACTTTCCATATCATCATCACGTACCTTGTCGGCTGGCGTGGGTGATTATTCTTCTCCACAAATTGTGATCTCCGATGGCATGAATCAATTCATGTGTTGACTCCATTCCATGCCGTGGCACAAGACTGTCAAGAATATTCTCTCGTCGTCTTCCTCTATCTCTCTTTCTACAAACCTTTCTGGTTTTCCAGTTTTTATCTTCTCATACTGTGGCCAAAAACCGATGACTGCCTCTTTCTGATGTTTGTGATAAGATGTCTTTGCGACTAAGCCACACTCAAAATGTCCAGATTGCTAATTTTGGATGTCCAATGAATTTTCAGCATTCTTCTTCTATAAAACCACATCTCCAAGGCTTCAAGGGATTTATTTGCCTGTTTACTAAGTTTCATATAGTAAAGAATAAATTAAACAATTAGCACTAGTGAAAACATCATTGTACTCACCTTGACAGGTTCCATTAGGACCGATCTGATTGCCACTCCAGCACACACACTCAAAGCTGCCATTCAAGTTCCTGCACTGCCTGTAGCTAGGACAAGGATTCTGTGAGCATTCATCCACATCCACAGAGCAGTCGTCTCCTGTCCAGCCTGTCTTACACGTACAGTTGCCAGTAGCTCTATCACAGTGATCCGTGTTGCTCTCCACACAGTTGCAGGTAGTTGGGCAACCACTTGTACAGGCTGCATCTGTAGTATTCATAAAGTTCTGTGTTACAACACATCAAATATCCAATAACTATTTTGTTTATATATCATTATATGCAAACAGGTTCAACCCCTAAACTGGTCAGTTGGGCTAAAATGTTGACTTCTTGTCCTTGGCTTGGGGACGTAAACTACAAGTACCACAGAAGATGGAGTGGGTTCACCTCATGGTAATAGGTAAAGCTAATCCACACACAAAAGTCAGTCCAGTACACTAGAAGTAGTAACACATGTACGGACTATGCTTGAGTTTAAAGCAAGTAAACTAAAAAAAAAAGTATATGCACGTAATTTCCCATGTGTGACCTGGGTTCACAAGGGAAGCAAAGAAGAGGAACACTGTAACTTGGCCTACATGTTGTAGGAGGCAACAAGGAGGGTTGGTTTGGGACTGGACACCTCATCTCATATACAACTTCAGCTGCACAATCCAACCAGTCATAAACAACGGGTGTGACATGAGTTGGTTGAGGGCAGCAGCAGCAGCAGATGCAGAGAAAGAGATATACAGACACTCCCATAGAAGATACTGTTAAGGGAATGGAGATGAGTACAAGGCCAAATATGTTCATCATCATCATGTGCCATGTGAGTGATCACAGTTCACCTTCTCACATAATTACCACAGTGGGACTAAGTCTGTATTCACTTTCCAGTTTTGGCCAAGCCATCCAGATATTTATCAGTTTGTCTTTCTTTGACCATTTCCACATATAGTTTGCCTGTTGTCGCTATGTTTTCAAATGTGTCTCTCCCAGAGTTTTACATCAATAACACATGACAATTTAGCAGAACACGCCTTCACAAGTATTGGTCGAAGAGTTGCTCACAAAAATGTGATTGCCATGTAATAAGTTTGAAGTTTTTCATCCCATTCTTAGAGGCTGTCTGATCTGTTTTTCGTTTAGCTCACTGTATTTTCTGCATTTTCCTCAGAATAAAATTTTTGTTGTTTTAAGTTGCATATCCCTTAAAGGATGTTGCAGTCAACACCAGCGTTTTTCAGCTGTTGTTGATGTTCTTGGCAAGATTACGCTTTTTGAGTGACCAGCTCACATACTCTGTAAGTAACCAATATGACGTGATCTGCAGCTGAATCTCATGCAGCTGTGTTCCCCACGTGGATATAAGGATTACGGGAAAAGTTGTTAACACCTACGCCAGGGAGACCGGCAGAATAACATTAAGGCTATCATTAAAACAGTCTTATAAGTCAAGAGGATTGACTTCATTGCACCGGGTTTTATCCCATATGGCTGGGCCTCTTTCTGCAGAACAGCATGCCGAAAACATTGCACAAACTCTATAGCTCCAGCGATGACCCCCAGAAGTCTCTGAGAAAAAGGCACCCATGAACCAAAAGACATAGCCTGGAATCAAACCCACAACCTTCTCATGCAGCTGTGTTCCCCACATGGATATAAGGATTACAGGAAAAGTTGTTAACTCCTACGCCAGGGAGACCGGCAGAATAACATTAAGGCTATCATTAAAACAGTTTTATAAGTCAAGAGGATTGACTTCATTGCACCGGATTTTATCCCATATGGCTCGGCCTCTTTCTGCAGAACAGCATGCTAAAAGCATTGCAGAAACTCTGTAGCTCCAGTGATGACCCCCAGAAGTCTCTGAGAAAAAGGCATCCATGAACCAAAAGACATAGCCTGGAATCAAACCCACAACCTTTGGAGCGCAAGACAAACAGCTTGACTAATTCACAATGGAGACTCCCAGGCTATCATTAAGAAGTGGGGTACCCAGCTCTCTTGCTCACCATCTTTCATTTACACAGAAAGCAGGGCATCCATTTTAGTGTCCTGCTTAGCTAGAGTGTGTACCCAGGATGCTATTCTGGTAACCTAATTTATTGTCCAATATGCTGCCAAGACTCTGATATCAAAATAACGTCATCACAAGACTTGTACTTTGCAGAGCAGTGATCTCATCACAACCTGCCTGAAAGACTCAATCTCTAGCCCTCAAAAACCACATGTTTCTCAGCTTGACTGCTAATTGTCCACATAATACTGTTCTTATAAATTCAGAACTTTAAACAAAAAGCATTGTTTTCTTTACTTTTCCCTCAGAAACAACATTTCCACTGCCATTAGATGTTTCTCAGCGTGACTGCTAATTGTCCACATAATACTGTTCTTATAGATTCAGAACTTTAAACAAAAAGCATGGTATTCTTTACATTTCCTTCAGAAACCATATTTCCACTGTCATTAGATGTTTTGTTTCTCAGCTTGGCTGCTAATTGTCCACATAATACTGTTCTTATAGATTCAGAACTTTAAACAAAAAGCATGGTATTCTTTACATTTCCTTCAGAAACCATATTTCCACTGCAGATGTTTCTCAACTTGGCTGTTAATTGTCCACATAATGTTGTTCTTATAGATTCAGAACTTTAACTGATTTGATGCCAACCGCCACTCAGTTGACAAAAAGTCTCAACTTTTTTGCCCCTTCGCTACTGTATTAGCAAGATCTTGGCAGTTTGTTTGTTTGTTTCGTTTGCGTACCTTGCTTAATTTTGATGCCCTGAAACGAAGTTTTACGCCTAAAGAAGGTTATTCATTTACACACAGGCCATGAGACACCGAAAATGGCTGAAATTTGTTGAGTTTAAGTTGTGTTAAAGTTGTGTCTTACTCTTCTGATGTTTGGAATGGTAACGGCCTTGATTTTCTGCCAAATTTACATTAGATAAAAGTTTTAAACAATGTTAGACTGTAGTTATTCTGATTTAAAGGACTTTGTGAATGATTCTAAACTTATAGCGCATGTTAAATGTGGTTGTTCGGTTGAAATTAATTATTTATGAATGTAAACAAAACTAACAGGCTACCTTAGCTGGTTAGCCGCTAACCGTGAAAGTTTGTCATGTCGAATTAGCTAATGGGCCACACTTGTGCCCCTAAAGTTTGCTTTGCCTATCACGAAGTATTTAAGGAGTATTTAAATAATTAAATTTAAAAGAACAATAATTATGACTAAATAAAAAAATAGTGTACATATTGTAGAAAACGGTCAAAACCTGTTTCGTTATTTTCTGACATGTTTCATTTTATGTTGCAATGATGCGCTTCAAAATATGATGTTTTTATTGTGTTTTATTGATATTAGGTAGCCATTCTAGTGATATTGGTGTAGCAAAGTGGTGTTGTTATCATAAACAGTAAGTTTCATTGGACAGCAGTGGAGCAGTAACGTCTTGGTAAGTGGAAATTTCACGTAATTGTCACCCCCGTCTTCAATTTTATTTTACAACATCTGCTAATATTATTATTATATTTCTAACCTATAGCAACAGTAGCAATACCAACGTGTTTCTTGTGCAATGTCCTTTAATTTGATATATAATACAATATATTTGCTACCATTTTAACAATTTTTAGATCATTATGACACACCCCTACTTCCCATTTTATGCCATAAATTTCTGCTTGGGCCAAACCCACTTTTTGTTTGGCACTGAATTATTTAAACAAAAAGCATGGTATTCTTCACATTTTTTTCAGAAACCACATTTCCACTGCCATTAGATGTTTCTCATCTTGGCTGCTAATTGTCCACATACGACTATTGTTATAGATGCAGCAGCACCAGGAATAGATGGACAGTCTGTCCCTCACTTTTGAAGATGATGAGCCCAGGCATCGAACCTTGGCCTAACCGTGTTCCTGACATTAACAGCACAATTCACATCAACTACACCAGTACCAAGGGTCTGTACACAGCACAAATATAGCTCTAAACAAATAAGGATTGTGGAGAGACATGATTACCCGAACCAGTCAACCAGCAGCTTAAAGATCTATAAGAATAAAAAATATTCCTGTGATAACTCTACAGAATGAATAAGAGAATATAGCTAGTACAATCAGTACATGTTCCACACTTGACTTACTGCCACAGGAAACTCCATCAGCCTGAAGAAATTGTCCTGAATGACATGAACACCGGAAGCTTCCATCTGTGTTGTTGCACGTCTGGCTGCAGGGGTTTCCTTGCTGACATTCATCCACATCTGGACACAAATAGTATATCTCAATTCACATTCACTCAATTAACAAGACTGGCAGCAGACATATATTTTATACCTCATTAAATGATCAGTGCGAAAGGATAATATATTTCCAAATTTTACCTCCCATTTGGACAGAAGGACGATATATATATATATATACAGTCATTGTGTAATTGTTTTATTTTGTGGTACCCTCCACAATTGCAGTGCTCAGTGAACGCAATTTACATTACAATACTTGTTCATTTGATTGTGTACCATGCTTGGTCAAAACCTATTTTTTGTTTGGCACTGAATCAGTTAATAAAGTAAGCACATGTGCTTCTATGATTGTGCAGCCTGAATTTTGTTGTTGTCTAGTATGTCTTTGTAATTCTATATGTGCCAGTCAACACCTAGGACATTTCTGATCCAATGTCAAACAATCAGACACTTCCTCCTGTCAGTGCAACATTTGATAGAAAATTTAAGCAAATTTATAATACTGATAAATCAAACATTGTTTCATTTTTCAGAAAGGACTTTTTCTGGACCTTCCCATCTTCCACCAATCAGTTACAACATATAGAAATGAAAGAGATTCAGTGTTTAATACAATAGCCAAAATGATACTTTACACATTAACAGAACATACATTTACAAACATTGGTGGAAGAGTTGCACATTAACTATACTTGACTCATTAATGAAACATACCTTTACAAGTATTGGCAGATGAGATGTACAACAAATGTACCTTTATAAGCACTGATAGGGAAGTTTTACATCAGTGATGCTTGATAGAGAAGTTGTACATCAACACTACTTGACACATAACAGAACATACCTGTACAAGTATTAGTAGAGAAGTTGTACATCAACAATACTTGATACATAGTAGAACGTACCTGTACAAGCATTGGTAGAGAAGATTGTACATCAACTGATACTTGACAATTAACAAGACATACCTGTACAAGAGTTGCTGGAAGAGTTGTAAACATAACCCCTGTAGCATGAGCAAGTGAAGCCCCCTTGAGTGTTGGTGCAGACCTGATCACAGTTGTGAAGATTTCTGTTCAGACATTCATTTTCATCTGAAAACAATAAATTAGCGTTAATCATATTTGTGAAGCCTACTGTTCAGACATTCATGTTCAACTGAGAACAATTGATTTTAAAAAAAAAAACAAGTCTAAATACTGTGAACAAAAATAATAACAATGGCACTATAGCAACATAAGTGTTATAACTGCTGGAATATGAAATAAAACAAGAATAAACAAATTATAAAGGATGGGAAAGAGGAGAAAATTTAGTATGCCATTTGATAAAGCAAAAGTAGGAATAATAAAAATGAATAAACTAAATACCATGAATAAGGAACATGTCACAATAATGCATATTTCTATAAATATAATGTGCAACATGATATACACTTCACAAGCTGAAATAGACAACACACATATTTCCATATTTCAGCATGGGAACATGTGTGTTGTATATTTCAGCTTTCATATACATATTTATATATGATAAACAGTGGTATAGTGGTTAGTGTGCTTGCAGGGTCTGGGTTCAATCCTATCAGAGGGAGGATGTTTTTTTGCTGTGTGATATTTCGTGGCAAGTTTACATTCAGTAGTTTGCCATTGCTTTCTGAACAACAGGCACTAAAACCTGTATGAAACCAGCGCAAGGCGGTCTGCTTCCAAATACCCACAGCTGTGTTTCAAACGCTTTGCGCGATGTTGCTGTTATTGTATTATTATTACTACAGGAAATCATTGATAAAATGTCCTTCTTACCTTGACACTGTCCACTGACCCAGACAAATCCCTTGCGACACTGACAGACAGAGCTTCCACCGGCAATGACACATTCCTCATTTGTCTCACAAGTCAGTTCACCATTAGCACATCTATCTATGACATCGGTGCAGCGCTCACCTGAAGAGAAAGTACAGGAATAGTAACTAGGCTGACAATATCATTTCCAAGCTGCAAACTTTAGTGTCACTAATATAGACAATAATAATAGACATGCATAACCATTGTAACAATTGGAAAAATGTAGAGTAGAAGAAAGAATTAATGCTGTTGAAATGTGCATATATATATATATATATATAAAAGAGAATGTATGTATGTCTGTTCTTTATGCGTTCGCGAATGGTCCATCCGATTGAGATGACATTTTCTACACGTCTTCTTCTCATTCCCGTGCAGCCAACTGTCATAGTTTGTTAGTGTACAATCAGCTATTTACTTACTAAAATTTAATATTTTAATATCTTATCATTTATATATAGCGAGGGGACTTAACTTAAGAAAAGTTATTTCAAGAGGCATAACTTTTAATAGCATTGCTATATATTTTATATATAGATTGTTGCATTGTTTTCAAAGATTTATAACCTCTTTGTCTACAGTTATTTACAGTCATATGAGTTATAATAAATAATGATATAATCTTTAACTCTTTCACTACCAAACAAAAACTGGGCTGTGACCAAACAGACATTTATGGCAGAAAATTGGAACTAGGGGTGTGTTACAATAATGCTTTTAAAATGGTTAAGGTGGTAGAAGACCTATTGTATTACATATCAAATTAAAGAGGATTGCACAAGGAACATGACAGTGTTAATAATTAATTGATAGGTTACAAATATTATGACAATAATGAGAGGTTTAATAATAACAAATGAAATTAAAGAGGTAAAAATTATTTAAAAACTGCACATATAAGGTGTTTTCTACACTCCTATACGCTAATCATGTTTAATTTACTGAATAATCAAACAAACACCACTTGTCTTCAAGAATATAAACAGTATTGCGCATTAAAGTAACCCAAAAAGAAGTTTTGGTGCATATTCTGAACCATGTATTTTTCACAATAATGACAAAAAATAATGGCTGAAATCCTGAAGGTGGGGTCTGTCACAGTAAAGTTATGAAAATGGTTACAATTGTAGCAGAAATGTTGTATTATATATCAAAATAAAGGGGATTGCACAAGGAATATGTTGGTAGGAGAATGTTTGCTTTAGGTTGTAAATAAAATAAAAATAATAATATAATTTGTAAAATAATTGGACAAAAGTAGGTAAAATAATGTAAACATTGCACTTAGAATGTGTTTTTCTACACTCCTATACTGCTAATCATGTTTAATTTACTGAATAATCAAACAAACACCACTTGTCTTCAAGAATATAAACAGTATTGCTCATTTAAATCACCCAAAAGGAAGTTTTGGTGCATATTCTGAACCATGTCTTTTTCACACAAATGAAAAAAACTAATGGCCGAAATCTGGGAAATTGGTGTATGTCGCAATAATGTTATGAAAATGGTTAAAATTGTAGCAGAAATGTTGTATTATATATCAAAATAAAGGAGATAGCACAAGGAATATGTTGGTAGGAGAATTTTGCTGTATGTTGTAAATAAAATACAAATAATAATATAACTTCTAAAATAATTTGTTAAAAAGAGGTAAAAATAATGTAAACATTGTACTTACCGAGGGGGCGTTGTTATCCAATATCCTGATCACTGCTAATCCAATTGAATTTACTGAACAAACAACACTATTCTAAACTATAAACACCATTGCTTCCAATCAACCATCCGAAAAGAAGTTTCGCCGCAGATTCTGAATCATGTATTTTTTTTTCAGACAAAAATTAGGAAAACACTTGGCAGATTTACATTTAATTGTCATGTCTGTTTGTTTTTATTTACTATATGTGGCAGTCTATTTGTGATAGGCTGCAACGCAAACTTTGGCGCACAAGTCTGGTCTATTAGTACAGCCGGAGCAAACAAAAGATGATATGTGTCGTTTAGTTCGAGTGCTGCAAAAAAACACAGTCTCTATTGACACCGACAAATTCTATTAAATGCTTGGCTCATGTAAATCTTTCGGCATAATTTTCCTGCAACAGACTGAAATTCTTCGGCAGGCAGAGTGTCAAACTTTCAGGAATACTCTGAGCTACTCCGCGATGAGCACTTTCCTTTACTTGAAATCCTTCTGTAACAATTTTTTTCCTCCTTTCTCTGTTTGCCATATGGAATGTAGGATGTGAGCATTGATCTGTGCAATTTCAAAGATCTAGTAGTAGATATTCTTCCACCACGTAATGGTTTTCCTATCATGGATATTATAATATCCAACCATTTGGTCCATTCTGTCGCAGCCATTCATCGCCGTTTTATTTTCATGGAGACCATCTTCAGCTTGCTTTGCGGTTTTTCGCAATCCGCTCTCAACAATTCTAACTACAGACTTGGTAGAGACAACAATGCATGGTTTTTTTAGCTTTGTTTAGCCCTTCCACCAAATAATCATATCATCAATGGACACATTTTCAAATGGGCAAAATGTTTCCTGGATATTCTTCAGAGTCAACAAGAGGATAAATTTTTTTTTTTTTTTTGGGTACCCTCAGGTTGACATACATGAAACATGGTGTGATAAATATATTATAATTTCTAATTGATTACTGGGAAACGTAGTGGCAGTGCCACATACCAAGGAGTATATAAATGTGCACTTGTACACCGGTAGTCTTTGATACATGGTCTTGGATCAAGTCCCATAGCAATAATGACAGACGTAAACTTCAGCCATTCGTGCTTCGTTGTCAAACACTCAGCTGTTGATGAACATTCACTGGTTTTTCTTTATCACCACGTGCTAAAACTTTACACACAACTAAAACTACTTTCTAAATATTCACATTCACATATTATTATAAACAATAATCTAGCTTGATCTCAAGTCATACTACGTGGACGCAAACTGGTGGGCGTTTCCATTGTGAAAAACCAAAACAAACAAATTAACACTACCTTAAAACTGAAATTCACAAGAATCCAAAATTAGAAACGATTTACCGCTCCGAGATGGCGTAGAGATCTTTCGGCTGTACTACTTTTTAGTTTACTGTAACTTAAAATTCCGAAACGGAGCAGAAATATGTGAAATAAACCACTGATCATTTTGTGGCACTAAATCGGCGGACTGCCATCTCAGGAAATACAACGTGCCCACAGATGGGATCACGGTAGCGAAAGAGTTAAGGATTGTCAAAGTTTTCATAAAAATAATGCATCTATTTAAATAGTGAAAATTTTTTAACTCATCTTTTTATGTTTAAAGAAGCTATCTACAGTCATGTAGGTGATTAAAAACAGTTTTCATTAAAAATAATGGATGGTGGGTGTGTGGAAGGACATTCTTAAGTTAATTTATTTTTGTTTATGAATTTAATGAGACGCTCCCCGCCAGGAGCTGGGCGAAGCTGCGCCGGGTCAGATAGATAGACAGACAGACAGACAGATAGTCGGGAACGGGAGCTTATATGATACTTATATGAATTAAATGAGATGCTCCCCACCAGGAACTGGGTGAAGCCGGGCCGGGTCAGACAGACAGACAGACAGACAGACAGACAGATTGTCAGGAATGGGAACGGGAGCTTATATGACTACTTATATGAATTAAATGAGATGCTCCCCACCAGGAGCTGGGAAAAGCCGGGCTGGGTCAGACAGACAGACAGACAGACAGATAGATAGATAGATTGCCGCCGTCTGTGTGTATGGCTTGACTTGGCATGTTTATAGCTCCAGGTTGCTTGTGTCAGGCCTGGGCAGTTTTACTTTCCACTCACAGTCGCGGTCCGTTTAACACTGCATGACTGTGTGGTGTTATTATCAATTCTGAGTCCCCCCCCGGGAAGGTTAACCCGGTCAACAAATGCCCGCAGAAGTCGGATGTGTCGGCCTAACGGCGCAAGAACGCAGCTCTGCTGTAAACAGGCACAACGCAATCACATCCGAAAAAAAACTCCGGATGAACGAAGAAGAAGAATTCTGAGTCCATTTCTCCTTTCCCCAGCATTCTTTATGATAGAGAATTTCGTTTCTTGTTCTGTAATGTCTCTACATGGTTCATCAAAAGTGAACCGACATTTGTTCTGGGAAGTAAAGGCTGCATTTCATGACAATCAGAAAGGATAATACTAGTACAGATCAAAGAAGGAAATAGAACAACAACTTTTATACAAACATACACCCCATGTAATGACACTTACAGCGATGAAGACAAAGACGAATATTTTGATAAACTTGCAGATACGTTAAATAATGTCAAGGAGACAGATGAACTAGTTGTGATGGGTGATTTTAACGGACGAATAGGCACACGAAGAACACCGTAGGAGGATTGCATGGGGCCATTCAGCGACACAGAGACTGGTTGTAACAGCAATGGTCAACTCAACATATGTTTGGAACATGGACTAATAATAGCAAATAGTTTTTTTCAATATCGTTGTAGCCACACCAAAACCTGGTATAAATGGAATAACATAGACAAAGCATCTCAAATTGACTTTATTCTAATTAGGAAATCAGACAGAAGGCTACTATTAGATTCAAGAGCACTCCCAAATACAGATGTTGATACTGATCACAAACCAGTCATAATCAAAAAGATTTCACCACACAGGAAAATAAGAAACAAAAAGGTAACAACACGTCATCAATTATAGGAGGCTGCAGGAAAATACGGTTAAAGACGAATTCAATCAAGAAATCCAAAACCTACATAAGAACATCCCCGATGACCACTCAAGCGTAGATAAGGAATGGACATGTTTCAAGGCTGCCATGCTCGACACACTGAAAAATAAATGTGGAACAAAGAAAGTAGGGCAGGACAAAAAATTAAGAACAGCCTGGTGGAACAACGAAGTTAAAGATAGCATATTCAAAAAGAAGGTAGCATTCAAAAAGTGGATCACAACTAAATCTGAACAGGACTATATTACTTATAGAATAGCACGACGTAATGACAAATGAACAATTAGAGCATCTAGAGATGAATCCTGGAGAATATGCGGTGAACAGATGGCGACCCTTAGCAAAGACTGCACAAGAGAATTTTATAAACGTGTCACCACAATGAGAAACAGAGATGCATCTTACAACCCAACCACCATCATAAACAGCAACAGAGGTATACCGATATTTAATCCCAACAAAGACTAGCAAGGTGGGCAGAATACTTTCAAGAACTACTTAACCCCAAACATAACATAGAAAACCTCATTTTTGTGCCTAAATGCCAGGGACAGCAAGAACCAAATTTCATACCTGCAGAAGTCAAAGCAGTTATACAGAAAAGTCCTAAAAACAAATCACCAGGTCCAGATGGAATAACCACAGAAGCTATTCAGGCCTGTGGGGAAACAGGAGTTAAATGGCTAACAAGACTTTTTAACATAGCATGGGAAGAAAGAAAAGTCCCAGATGATTGGCAACAGGCAATAATAGTACCAATATGGAAAAAGAAAGGCAATATGAGAGAGTGCGAAATATACAGAGGTATATCACTCCTGAGCCATATAGGGAAAATTTATGCAAAACTTTTGGGACAAAGAGCTAGACTAATAGTTGAACAACAGTTAAGCAAAGCACAATTCGGTTTTCGGAAAGGTAAAAGTTGCACTGATGCATTATTTACACTTAGACAAATTTGTGAAAAAACTATCGAATATAGTGACCAGCAGAATAGGCTTTCGATAGAGTTGACAGATACAAATTATGGACCATTCTTGCAGACTACGGGATAGAAGGGCAACTGTTAGAAAACATCATAGCCATGTACCACTCAAGCCAAAGTGCAATAAGAACACAAGAAGGTTTATCAGATATGTTCACAGTCAATACAGGAGTGAGGCAGGGATGTGTGCTCTCTCCCCTGCTATTCAATATCTACATGGACAGAATTTCCAAAGAAGCAAGTCTTGACAGAACAGATTCAGAAAATTTAGAACTCTTTACTCCAGATGAAACAACTGACCCACAGGAATAAATGAACCTTCTATTTGCAGACGATCGTGCCTGTTTTACAGCCATGAGAGGCAGACTACAAAATCATATTACTAATCTGAGTTCAACCTGCAGCAGATACAATATGAGTATAAACACAGCCAAAACCGAAGTAATGCAAGTTAGCAGATCGCCGGGCCCACTAAGTATACAGATAAATAACACACCTCTGAAACAAGTTAAAGAATTCAAATACCTTGGAAGTATGATCACAGAAGATGGCAGATTGGACAGAGAAATTGAAATCAGATGTCAAAAAGCTAGTGCACTTACATATCAACTATCACCCTTACTGAAACATCCAAACATACCCATGTCCGCAAAACGACAGATAATAAACAGCATATTCACACCAACCCTATGCTACCAATCTCAAACCTGGACTTTATCCAAATTACACCTTCGCAAAATCAACACCTGCGAAATGAGATGCCTGAGGAGAGCTGCCAACTTAACAATCCGAGACCGAGTAAGAAATGCTACTATCAGACAGACTGTGGGATCAACACCTTGTGCCACATTTATTGAAAGACAGAAGATCAAGTGGTTTGGCCATGTCGTTAGAATGCAACATCAGCAACTACCATCACTGGCCTTACACCAAAGATCATCTGCGACGAGACCACGAGGACGTCCAAGAAGAAAATGGATTGACGACATCAGAGACATTGTACAACCACACGGAATGACACTATCCAGTGCCGTCCACCAGGCGCTGGAACGCAAATTATTCCTCCCCACGACGCTTGACAGCAGAAGTGGAAGATGATGATGATGATGATATATATCTCCATTCGTCTCTCTGGTTGACCTTCTCTTGCCAGTCGCTGATTCCAAAAGCTTGTAGGTCCATATGTATATTATCTTCTTGGTCTACCTCGGGGTCTATGGTAATTTATGTCCTGAGTGTAAGCGAGTTTTGTTTCCCTATTATCTTCCATCCTTTCTTTATGCCCCAGCCTTTGCAGTCTATTAGCCTTCATGATACCAGTGATTAGCGGGGATTTAAACAGATCATAAATGTCTTTGTTGCTTCTTCTTTTCCACTCTCCACTTTGTGAATCCCTAATGGGCCCAAAGATGCATCGTAAGACTTTGTTCTCAAGATTTGTAAAATTCAGTTAATGCCATGGAAATAAAATCTTTGATAGAGTATTATGGAAATACAAAAAAAAAAATAACGACAAACAAATTAGGAATTTTTGGCCACTTTAAGGATTGAAGAGAGAGTTTATGAGGTTCAACAAATAAAATATGTGGAGCATACAAAGAGAGAGAATTCCCTGCTGTGAGGAAGAGGAGTTAGACATGCTAGTGGAAGACAAAGACTTAAATGAGAGGATAACATCAAAAGAGAGACCGAAAAGATGATATTAGATTCTACCACCGGGAAGGTTAACCCGGTCAACAAATGCCCGCAGAAGTCGGATGTGTCGGCCTAACGGCGCAAGAACGCAGCTCTGCTGTAAACAGGCACAACGCAATCACATCCGAAAAAAAACTCCGGATGAACGAAGAAGAAGAAGAAGATTCTACCATCTGTGGCGAAACGCCAGTGGCCCATGTCCTCATGCCTTCTTTGATTTTGGGGAAACAGAGGGAAACAGCTTTCGGGAACCCTCAGTTCTCTTATTCGCTCAATCCCCATGGAAGATAGTTCTCTTGGTTACTTTGACCACCCGATCTTCTTAATAGAATTATTAGAAATATATCTTTTCTTCGGGGAAAACCTGATAGGGCACCTTGCACCAAATACGCACTAATGTAACTTCTTGGCCATTAATGTCCGTTTAAACAAGTACCATTGGTAGACTGCATCATGTCATTTTGACACTTCAAAGAGTGAGACAGCTGAAGTGCAGATTGGTGGATTTGGAAAGGTAATAATTAGGTTTTAGGTAGTCCTGCCAGACCTAGACTTATAAATGTATGTTGTCTCGACTGGGGAGACGAATTGGCGAAAAGCCAGTCATAACCATATTGGGAGTTGGTTGACCGTTGGCCAATCTAGCTAAGCGTCTTGTTCTTGGCATCGCCGGGGAATGAATCTGAACAATATATCTCCCCAGAGGATTTCACTTGTTCTTGGCAGCAGATGGGCTGTTGCTATCTTTCCTTCTACGGCCTGAACTTGGCATACTGTCATCTTTCATTGGAATATAATCATTATATAGCTACGGTATGCCGGAAGGAGGGAAGGGCTCCGTGGGGATGGGTTCCACCCATCTATGATCTATCTTCTTGAGCCGGAAGAGGGTATCCACTGTGCTATCTCTTTCGTCTTTTAGCAGATGGGGTGGCGGGGTGGATCGAATAGTTACTGGTCAATAAGATCATCTGAATCTACGTGTTATGTGATGCACGGCCGGTACATTGCGGCGACAGCTCCGACAAGAGCAGCGGCCGGGAGGGGTAGTCTCTTCTTTCCTATTCTTGCTAGGGATGGGGAACTACACTGCGTGCCATACAACCCCACTACTATAATATTAGTTAAGGGGGAGAAACACATATCACTACGCACACCACACCACAAGAGCTTTGTCGTGAGAAAGGCATGGTTTTCAAGTGAGAGGGAAGCCAGGAAACGAATGTGCCCAGTAATAATAAAGGCATGGTATGAGTGTGGAGAGTGAGTCTTGTATGCAAAAAGTTCTTAGGATAGCCAACCGGACGTCTACAAGCTGGAGGTCTAATAAAGCAGAGACGTAGCCAATCCAGAGGCTACCTGACATGTCAGGCCCATTCACTTGGGCCTCTTATCTAATTTATTGGGTAAGGAACATATATGACAAATGTAGTAACTGAGGCCCTATTGGTCCTCAGGATTGTGGTACTTGAGTCAGCCTAGTCGCTCACTAATCTCTGTCATCTCCAGGGTCCTCCTTGAATTGAAAGGAGCATAAGGGATCTGCAAGGCCACGAGAGAATCACCTTAAGGCATTCTCAGGTGAACCATGGACTTTCAGGACGGCCAAAGGCTAATGACTCCAATCAAGGAATCAATGTCCGATTAGTCCTGATCTAGTGGCATCCTTCAGTACCCGCTCAGTGCAAATCCCATCGCCAACATTGGAGTGGTTGAACCTATGTCCCTGGCTGGACCTACAGCTCATTCTCGGTCCTACTCATCCGTGTCAGTGACATTGAAAGACCCATACCCATTCCACATTCATGAACGGTTCCCATTGTGTCAAGTGATGTATTCCTGTTGTCAGGATCTTCTATTAGGCTCGTTGGCTAACACATGTGAGACAGTACAAGTACAACGTAATTCGACGTAAGACATAGCAACACAAGTTCAATGGATTTATTACCACATTAAATACATAACAATAGTTACAGCAATGTACAACATATAACTCACAACCACAATACAGCTCATAGGTCTGACGCTCACGATATCAGTCGTTCAGCTCACAACCACGGAGATTCACACAAACGCCTTGCTCTCGACACACACGTCCGTTCAGATGTCCAGTCCCAGCTTGGTCTGAGATTAACACACACACTCTCCACTGCCTCTCGTGGGGTCACGTGGCTTTGCGTGCGTCTGTCGTCAGCGCTGGTCGCGTGTCAGGTAAGAATCTCGCCAGCCGACAACTCTTGTCCGCCGGGTGCCGTAACGATGTTGCTGCACACTTAGGCTCTGACATTCTCCCCGGGTACTTCAATGAAAGATGCCATCTTTCATTCATGATGTATGTATATACTGGGGTAGTGTTAATTTCATGTCAGAGACTACTCTTTCCCAGTGTTATGCATGAAAATACATATAAGGCATAGAAATATATACACAAAAAATGTAAGTTGTATTGACATGACAAATGAAGTACAATTTTTAACACAATTCAGGTTTCATCCCCCTGATGCCTGGTTACCTTCATTGCAATAATACCCAGTCAGATCAGTAGCACCAGCTTCACGCATCTACCTCCCAGCTATTTGAAAAAAAAGTAATAATATGATTGTTTTGCAACAACCATCTAGCCAGACTGAAATACGGCTTTGTATTAGTCGTATTAAACACTTAAACTCTGCCCTCATTTGGTCAGGAGTTCTTATGTTGGTTTGCAATGTTGGCAGCTCTATGACATGCTTGGTGGACGCCTACCTGCTGTGCCAAACCTTTGAGCAACAAAATGCCTATCTATACAACACACATTAATGAATATGTTTCAAATTATGGCCCTTGATGTAATTCACAAATGCAAGGGAAGTAATTTTGACATTTAAGAAATTCCATACATTACAATAATTATTTAATTTCTTAGCGTCATTGCTTGACGTTTCTTCATATTAACGAGAAAAAGTCGGTAATATGAATACATTAATCAAGATATGATTCTAAGATTACACTAATCAAAATAAATAAGTACCCAATTGGTATATTATATTTTATAGATTCGAAAGGATTTTACAAGTGTCATAAATTTTTGGAAATTTGTACATAGTCTGCTAATTATGTTATACTTTTTAAATTATACCGGAAATGCACACGAAACGAAAAATTTGGTTGATGTTACATTTTCTGAACACAAATGATCCGGTTTTATTTCGGAACGGATAGTAGAATGTTCTCACAGTTCGTGTCTGATGTTATAGTATGACAACGGATTATGATGGAATGTTCTTATTTCCGATGTGTTCACACGTCGAACGATTTGGATCACATTCGCTGTAGAGGTGATGTAGGAGTCAATGTTCGGTCCACATTTGCACATGTTAAAATATCACGGTGAAAAAAAATCACCCACAAATGTCACAATGGTAAAGTTCGCTTTTGATAATTGGTTAAGCGTTTGTGACACTGTTGTTGGTGTCTATATACAATTAATATCGTTCTCATTCTAACACACACTACACAATTATACTACACTCATTACATGACTTGATTAAAATAAGTATATTATACATGTCGGTCTCCAAACCGTATCACAATTTTGATTATTGACCTTACACAGTAGGTGAATGGAAAAAAATTCACTCATTGGTGGCTGTGTTGGGCTGAGTGTAATATTACACAGTGCACTCAGACATTGCTTACTGGGTCTGTCGGACAACGGGACAAAAGGTCGGCGATTGTATTCATTCTGCCGGGAATATGGCGAACTTCAAAACTGAAATTCTGAAGCTTCAAGGACCAGCGAGCAATCATGTTATTTGATGGTACTGTGGAATTGATATACCTTAATGGACTGTTGTCAGTTTCGATGATAAAGTGACGTCCTAGAAGATATCTGGACAGCTTTGTTACACTTTCTACTAAGGCCAATGCCTCTAACTGCGGAATGGACCAGGCCCGCTCTCGGGGTCTTAGTTTTCTTGATAGAAAACAAACGGGATGCAGGATATCGTTGTATTCCTGCAAAAGGACTGCACCGATCGCAATGGAGCTAGCATCTGTTCTCAATCTGAAAGGTAAACGAATGTTGGGCAATTTAAGGATGAGATTAGGTGTATTCTTATCAGAAAAGTGTGCCAAAACTTTATCAAATGCATTTCGTAGGCATTCATCGTTTACAACTTTTTCGGGTTTATTCTTGGTTAGTAAGTTAGAAAAAAACCTCAGTCAGTTCTGAAAAATCAGGAATAAAGTTTCTATAATAATTAATAAGTCCCAACAAACTGCGGACTTGTTTCTTATTTGTTGGAAGTGACAGTTTTAGAATTTTGGAGACAATTTTGTTGTCTGTCATGACAAAGCCATTGGATATTCTGTACCCCAAAAATGATATTTCTTGATAAGCTATGCTGACCTTTGAAGGTTTCACTGTCAGTCCGTGTTGTCTGATACTAGGTAGTAGTAGTAGAACGTCCTGTCCAGGTGTCAATGTTATAGTTCCGTCGTTGTCTCTGTATGGACACAGATGTCGTCAGTATAGTGAATGATATTAGGAATGTCAGATAGGAGGAGTCGTATAGCAGACAAGGCCAGTCTGGAGTTACTGGATCTAAGGATATAAAGTGGGTTACGGTTAAAATCTTCCAAAAGGATTTTCAAATTTCATGTTGAGATCACTTTGAGTGCTATCTCCAACCCTGCACTCGTACATGTGTGTATACGTTCAATAGTTCAAACAATAATAATACACCATGTATAGTTGTGAAATGTAATCGTGCATGTTTGTATGATCTTTTGCAATTTGTGTATATTTTCCAAAATATGTAGGGTAATTTGTTGCTGATTTTTGTCAGTAATTCCACCGACTGATGCTTTACATTGTTCAGCATAGGTATTCGTATGAGTTGATTTAACATAGAGATTATGAGTGGCAGTAACAAAATTTGGTTCAACCGTAATGACATAAGTAACAAAGTCTGCTGGTTTGTCATGAGTAATATCATATGTGTTGTGTCATGATGCTGTGGAAATATAACTGTTTGTGAAGACATTTGTTTTGTATTTACAATCAGTAGTGCAAGAATAACTATCCACTGTGTGCACTTGGTTATGTGTGTAGTTAACAGGGAGTAAAGTAGGTATAGTATATACCATGATGATTTATGATCTTTCATCGCTGTTGTGAACTGTTTGTTTTCTGCACCTTTTTCTTTGTGCTGATACCCACTAGTTTCTGTTTCTTCTTGTTCTGAGATGGTAATCACGTTGGTATGGTGTGGTATCTTGGTCTGTTCATCATGTTGTTGTATGATGAGTTGGGTAGTTAAGGCAGTATTTGTTGTGGTGTTAACTTTTTGCCTTGTGTGAGGTTTGGACTCTATGTAATCTGTCACATTCAATACATTTCCAATTAATAAATCACAACATGGATTGTCTAATAAAGCACAAGTTACTCTGCCTGATAGGAAAGGTGATTTTATATTGGCCCATGCCATGGGATATTTCTCTACTGTCCCTGAAACAGTTTTGCAATGGATGTACTCATCTAGGTAGTCTTTAGGATCAGCTAAGGTCTTTCGAAGACCGATAAGACAGGACCCTGTGTCGCGTACACATGTGCATACTGTGTCATTGATGTAACCTTTATGGAATGTTAATTTTCCTAATGACAGTTTTGAGGTTTTGTTCAATTCCTCACTTTCTTGTTGAGCATTGACCTCTTTATATAAAGAATGAGGTTGAGTGATGTTAACAACATTATTACAATGTGGTACAAAGTCTGGTGTTGTCTTCATGTCTGTGATGTTCACTTTTCTTACGTTCTTTGCTGAACTGCATTTTGAGTCTATTGCCAAGTTAGCTTCCTCATTGGCAATAGGGACGGCGTGCCCGCATGTTAAGGTACCATTTTCATTGAAGGTATTACAGACAGTACATTTGTTAGCACTAAATACATCACAAGCCTGTGCTGCATGTACAGGATGTTTTTCTGGATTTTCGTCTTCTGACGCTGAGCTATCGAACAAGGCGGCATTGGCTTTGTTGGTCATATGCCTGCCTCTACAATCCATGCGATGGTGACCGTAAGCCTTGCAGAGAAAACATTTACGTGTACTTTTGAACGATTTACGTTCTCTGTCTTGTCTGTTTACCATATTTTGCAAGTATGTTGGGTACCCTGGGTTCTTATCGCACATCTCGTTCAAATGGTGGAAAAATTTACAATGAATGCAATGTATAGCTTTATCAGAGGTAGGCCTGTTCGGTTTTTGCCTACTATAGTTGTTCTCATAGTTGGCTGCTGCTACCCAGTTACTGTCAGTAGCTTCAGTGGCAAAACACTGTTTATTTGCCGTATAATAGGCCGACCCACGTCTTTCCATTTCTTCCACACTTGTGCATTCATTCTCTTGCAAGAACTTAGAAAAAGATGATGGGATAGAAGAAATGACCTTATCTCGAATGATGAGATCTTCTAATTTATCATAATTTTTGTTAATTTTGGCTGATGAAGTCCATTTGCTGAAAATGTCTCGGACTAAACAGAGGTAGTCAGAGAACGTTTGAGTTGATTTTGGACTCAGTTTACTGAATTGTTCTCTGTACCCTGCTTCATCTAACATGAAATGTGCCATTATTTTAGATTTAATGTAATGGTACTCTTTTCTGAGGTCTTTGGGGATGGTTTCAATGACTTTCAGAGGTTCCCCAGATAGACTCCTCATATATAAAATATTCCATTCCGAAAGTGGAACTTGGTAATGTTCCATTAAAGTCTCAAAATTTTGGGTAAAGGCTGCTATGCAGTCACCCGAGGTATAGTTACGAACGATACCTTGGTACTTCTTATACTGGTTTTCTTTTTCCAGTCTTTCAGATTTCTTTGACTCTTTATTTATTGCAGTCTCGGTGTCGAGTTGTTTTATTTTCAACTGTAATTCTAGTTCTTCCCTCTTACTCTGAGCTGCTATTTCTGCTTTCTTAAGTTCACCGTCTATCTCAGCTTGTTTGGCAGCCTTTTCAATCTCTGCCTGTTTCAAGGCTGTTTCTGCCTCTGCTTGCTTGGCAGCCTTTTCAATTTCTGACTGTTTCAAAGCTGTTTCCATCTCTGCTTGTTTTAGAGCTGTTTCTGCCTCAGCTTGCTTGGCAGCCATTTCTGCTTGTTTTAGAGCTCTTTCTGCTGCTCTATCTTCGCGTTCACAGTATTCAGCGTATTTCTTCTCACTCCATTTTGTTAATTCATCACCTTCTAACTTTAATTTTAAACCCATATCGATGAAATCAAATAATGACGACATGATGGAGAAAATATGTCAATGAAAATCAACCACACAAAATATGTTGTAAATGGTTAGTAGAAAAATAACTTACAATTGATTTGACTATACGATGCGTGCCCACTAATGCATACGTAAAGTTAAAGTGAAGAAAAATATACTCAAGTGCCCTTGGATATGATGAATGGTTGGGCAATCGGGCTAGAAAACGGTAAGGTCGTACTTCGGAACCACAAATGACCTCTACGGCAGGGTTATGGATGGTACGCAAAAAACCTGCTTTGTTTTTGGAGAGAAATAAGTTAGCGTGTGTTTGTTGGTGTGTGCCTGTAAGTCACCAAGTGTTGATTTGGTTTGGATGGCGTTGAGTATAATTGTATGTCGTAAATTTGTCGTCAACAGTGTTTCTTTCAACAGAAGTTACACTCTTTCCAAAACTCTTTGCGTTCCACAAACTCAATAAACAAAGACAATCTATCTGTATTTGAACACTCAATAACATTGATGACACATCACTTACATCAAGATGACATTCAGTAAGGACAAAGACATCAAGTTTACAAGATGGCGACAAGGTCAAAATGGTGGCAAAATCACAATGTTGACAAGGTCAAACGATGACAATTTTCACAGATCACAAATGTTTAACACGTTTACAGGATCAAACAATATGTACTGTACATTTACTAATGATCTTAAACATATTTAGACAATGTAGTAATGGATCACACTGAGACTTTTCCGATCACATGTACATCACTATAACCTTGACAAATTTTACAAGTACAAGAATTATAGTTTTAAATCACAAAGATGAACAACACACGTCTAAATATATTAGGTTCTTAAATAAAGACGAGCAACCCACGTCCACACATGTCAGGATCTTCTATTAGGCTCGTTGGCTAACACATGTGAGACAGTACAAGTACAACGTAATTCGACGTAAGACATAGCAACACAAGTTCAATGGATTTATTACCACATTAAATACATAACAATAGTTACAGCAATGTACAACATATAACTCACAACCACAATACAGCTCATAGGTCTGACGCTCACGATATCAGTCGTTCAGCTCACAACCACGGAGATTCACACAAACGCCTTGCTCTCGACACACACGTCCGTTCAGATGTCCAGTCCCAGCTTGGTCTGAGATTAACACACACACTCTCCACTGCCTCTCGTGGGGTCACGTGGCTTTGCGTGCGTCTGTCGTCAGCGCTGGTCGCGTGTCAGGTAAGAATCTCGCCAGCCGACAACTCTTGTCCGCCGGGTGCCGTAACGATGTTGCTGCACACTTAGGCTCTGACACCTGTACCATGGGGCTACAAAGAACACAGGACTCATTGTGTAGAGAAGACCACTGGAACTAGTAGGCCTGGTTCTACAGGCGCCTGCTGTTTGTACAACCGATCGGGAAGGAGGAAAATACCTAAGGACCTAATCGGTGAGGCAGATGTCGACTGACGGGACTTTGTAGTACTCTTTGGTCTATGAGGAAAAGCCATGAGGCTCTGTGCCTGAACTTTATCCTTGTTGTGTCTGTTTAAAACTATCTGTTTTAACTGCCTTAATGTTTTCCTGTGCTGTTCTTTATTAGGTTAATAAAATTACTTTCAAGTTACTCTGACGATCGCCGTGTTATCTATGCGTCAGCCAGAAAGACACCTTAGGGAATAGGCCCCGAGGTCGAAAGAGAGAGTGACAGTGAGTCCAGGGAATGGAGGAGGGTTGGCAAGCAAAGACCTATCCCAGCCAGAGCTATATAATAGTATTGAAGAATTGTGACAGGAGTAATTGGGACCCTCCACTTAGCTTGTTACACCATCTTGGTGAGGCATGGAGAGTGTTCGAGGAGATCATCCTAATAAAGAAGGCAGCTGATTTGATCTGAAAATACGTAAACCCCAGTGATAATAGAACAATGCAAGGAGAAAATAAGTGGACACCAAAATTGCAATAGACATAATGTTTTTTTAAGGACAGAAAGTCTTGGCAGAAAACTGAAATACTGGCAAGAGATAGACACAGCAAGAAATAAATTAAAAAGAGAAAAGTGCCCCTACAACTTTCTTGTTATGGGAGACGGAAGGAAACAGGACTGCAATTATCAAATAGAAATATGAAGTAGCTACATTGAACAATTGTGGAAGATCACTGTCAACAGAATGATACCGAAGCAAACCGTGCTTGCAGCAAAGAGAGTTTTCAAGTCGCCAGCTGAGAAAGATAACAAATGACATTTAACGAACAATTCCCTACCTGTGTATCCAGGTTTACAGACACATCCGGTCCCTGGGTCATAACGAAGGGCTCCTTTTCCACAAGAACAGCTTCTGTTACACTGAACGCCCCAGGTTCCCCCGCTGCAGGCTGGTGGAAGAGAATCAAACCACACATGCAGCTGCTGATCAAACAACTATAGATACAGAAGCACAATAACATCTAAAGACACACAAGTTGTTTCTGGTGATACTCCAAACATCAAGACAATGTAAACAACTTATAGACACTGTTTAACTAACCAACTCTCAATCTTGACCAGTCAGTTAAAACCCAGACACAAACAAACCCCACCAAACCTCCATTAAGAGTTACAACCCAGACAAGCACTTATAAATAAGAGATCAAAAGAAAGACATGCCATGACTAACCTGTACATGTCCTGGCATCATTCTCCAGCCTGTAGCCTGGTGGACAGGAACAAGTGTAGCCTCCTTGTGTGTTGTTGCATCTGTCTTTGTGATCACACTGATTGTCTTCTTGTGAGAGACACTCATTGATGTCTGCAACAACAGTCACCATGTCAATATACATACATGTGTAAATTAAGGCAGTCCCATGGACCACCAATGGGATCTGTTGTATACACCTTCACATATTCTAGGCCATGGCATAATGAGATAGGGTGACCAGTTCTCTTCCTTAGTGCCTGTTCTTTCCAGAAAATGATCTAGAACCCATTTTCTGAGGCTGGCTCAACCCCAGAGCTGTATTGGCTGGACAAAAACAACCTGTCACTGCTTGGCACTGAATCCAGACCAATGTCTTGATAAAAAAGTTAGTTGATATCCTTTACAGGACATCACAGTCAACCCCAGTATTTTTTTTACTGATTGTGCTTTCTTGGCAAGTTTACATTCATTACTTTCTGAATGACCAGGACCCATACCATTGTATGAAAACCATTGCAAGGCAGTCTGCTTTCAAATCGCCAGCAGTTGTGTTTTGAATGCGGCATACAGGATTATTAATTGTGTTCATAACCCCTTTGCCACAGAGCTGGTCTTGGTCAGCAAGAGCAGTAGCAACTATCCTAATGTGTGTGAGGTAATTTAGTGGCTAGACCACTTTCTCACTTGTCCAGTAGTCCTGAGTTCAAATCCATTCTGAAGCAGGATTTACCTTTACATGGCTCAATAGGGTTGACCCATCCTCTTAAAATGCATACCAGAACATTTTCTAGGAAGTCAATCATGATACCAACTACATCACCCTTCCGTCAGTGTTGTGTAGGAAATTAGTATTAACTGCAGTGATCTATTAAACCAATGTTGATTACATTGAGGAATACACATCACTGCACTTGAGACAAGCTAATGAACACTCAGTCTCTTCCAGCAGAAGATGAAGGGTGTGCTTGCTGATTGTGCTTGTGGTGGTAGCTACACAATGGAAGCTTCTTGACCTCTGTTCACTGTAACCATTTCTACTCTATTCCTTGCTTCAACAGCCATAATTGAGCAGATTCATCAAGAGATATCTCACCATATATCCTCTCTGTCCACCTTCAATGTCTGAATTATGCGTGCTACTGAAGCCAGCATACCAACTTTGAGGTTCTAACAATAACTGAAGCCAGTATCTCAATTCTCAGGTTTCATGAATAACTGAAGCAAAATTTATTATAAGTCATTCTAACAAATGGTCGAATCTCAGTTAACATGGATAAATCCATCAATGCTTTTTTCTTCTTCCTAGATCTCAGCACAGTGAGAAGCTCCCTAGCAACAGCGGAGATCTCTACATGTATTATCAACATACCTTCTAACATCTGTGCCTGTGGCTGCTAGTTGTTCTCATCAAATATTTGCTAGGGCAGTGAGCTGCTGGCCAACACTGTCTGAATTAGAACAGCTGAAGTCTTCTTCTGCCTTGTAACTCACATTGGAGCAATGTGCTGTGACTACATTCAACACTAAACCACTTGTAGCCCCTCAGTTTACCAAAGAAAAAGTTAGTTGCATGTCCTCCTTTACAGGACATCACAAACAACCCCAGCATTTTTTGGCTGTTTGTGATTTCCTGGCAAGTTTACGTTCAGTAGTCAGCCATTGCTTTCTGAATGATCAGCACTCATACCATTGTATGAAAACCAGTTCAAGACGGTTTTCTTTAAAATCACCTGCATATGTGCGGGATTATGAATTGCGCATGTTACCACTTCACCATAGCATCATTCAGCTTTACTAAAGCTGTAAATACATCGTCACAGAAACTACAAAATAGTTGAGTTTTTACTTCACATTTTTGGTAGTATTAAACACATTATTTATATGATGATGTTTCTTTTTACCTTGGCAAGCATTCGTTCCAATCCTTCTATATCCACGAGGGCAAATGCAGAAAAATGTTCCATTCTCATTACGGCTACATCCATTGGTACAGTTCAGGTTACACACTGTTTTATCTATATCCATATAAAAACAATACTAATAACATGCTTATATAAATTCAACAGTTCTGGAATACAAGCATGCAAATTAAGGGATTAACTTCACAACTCTAGCCACAACAACTTTATACATACATATGTCCACTAACAGAGGCCAGTAATACGAGTTGAAGGTTTTAATATAAATAATCTATGCTCAGCTAATAATATAAAAACATTAAATTTTCACTTTAACTCACATCTAACATTTAATGTTTCCTTTCATTATGAAGGTAGGCAAAACCCTACAGCAATACTTGCAGTACTTATAATAAAGTAACTAATAGAAGCCACGGATAGTTACATATAATATTATATATATTGTAACATCATTTGTCCCTTATTCCTTAGTGGAGCTAGCCCATCAACCAACTCACAGTTAAAGCCATTCTGTTCTATGCTATCTCCTGCAGCTCGCTCCATATCTATCCCATATTATTCTCCGTTTCTAATTCTCTCTATATTTTTATACCTCCCACTAGTTTGTTTGCATTGTGGGTTCTACTGAAATGACCTTTTAATCTTACTATTATCAAATTTTCTCTGTTAGTGTTCTATCCAGCACCATCTTTCCCTCACATTTTGAATCAAGATGTGGTTATAAATTAACATGCCTCTCAACAGATAGTTTAGTTTAGTTTTCTCAACAGATGTGAAGGTTCAGTACTGGTCTAGCACACCCTGCTGGCTTCAGAGTTTGCAGAGGGGGAGAAGAGCTCTGCTACAATCCTTGCGGAGATGCTAATTTGGTTCTGGATTGAGAGATGTCTCTACACCAACCTCACTCCAACAGTCTCCAGGCTCAGGTAACCTGGACACCAACGCATACAACTTCAAGAGTTGATTGAAACAGTCTTCCAGAGGACTCAGTTGAGTCAAGAACTGACACAACACTCGGGACATTCCCATACATACTCTGTCCCCATCTACAACATCCAGCCAAGAGTTCCAATACTAATGGTACCAGTAGCAGTCTGATGAATCCATCTGGAGAGTCTCTGTGGTGAAGTGGTCAAGCCATTTGACACATGCTCCGAAAGTTGTGGGTTCGATTCCGGGCTGCGTCCTTCGGTTTACGCGTTAAACGTTTCGGAGACTCCTGTGGGTCGTCGCTAAAAGCTACGGAGTTCGTGCTCTGTGCGACGCTTTCCATGCTGCAGAAAGAGACCGAGCCATATGGGATAAAACCTGGTGCAATGAAGTCAACCATGTCGACTTTTAAGCGACTTTTTTTTATGAGTCCATCTGGCCTTTCCTCAGCTTTGAGTGTCAGATCCTCTGGTCTCTTCCTGCAGCACCATTCTCTCCAAGTCGTGATGATCTCACCTGTTTTCTGCACTATACACATGATTCCAAAGGGCCCCAACCATATCTGCCTTAATCATACTTCAAGGACTCATCAACCACCCACCCACCCAGCAAACCAACCACCCACCCACCCAGCAAACCAACCAGCCATCCATACAAATACAGACTGTTTTGTAAGTGCTCACATTCTATGCACCCTTTCATTAATTGCTTGAATCTCCTAAACACTGGTTACAACTTTGATACTTACACATCTCACACTTGCGTTGGTCAGCAGCCAGTCTGTATCCCTCATTACAAACACATCTGTAGCTTCCAGGTCCATTTTCACAGATATGCTCACAGCCATCATTGTGACTGGCACACTCATCGATATCTGAGACAGGAATCAATGGTTAATGTTAACAACTGATGGGAACAGAGCCACTGACTACCACTTGTTTCTTTGTTGGTTGTTTGCATTCGCTCATTTTGAACTCAAGCATAGTTCATACACGTGCTACAACTTCTAGTGCACTGGACTGATTTTTGCGTGTGGATTCGCTTTTCTTATTACCAGTGTCCCTCGCCATCAGGCGAACCCACTCCGACTTCTGAGGTACTTGTAATTTACATCCCCAAGTCAAGAAAGAGAATTCAAAATTTTAGTTGAAGTGACCGGTGTAGGGGTTGAACATGCTACCTCGGCATCACCCCATTGGATGTTCAAGAACAAGTACACTTATTGATTCGGACATGCTGACCTCACCCAAAAATAAGCATGCAGAATGAGACAAAGGCACTCAATTAGAAGAACATGTTGTGTAAGTGATCCCTACCCATAGAAGTGAGAAAATTAGTTACAAGATGTTACATACTGCCCACACATTAATATGCTTTGTCACATAACTGACTGGTTTGCCTTATGTGGTAATGTGTGGCTTCTGGTTTTCTAGTCACTGTCGCTTCCATCCATGATGAACTGTATTTTTCGTGGAGGACTTTGGTGTTGCATTCTGACGGTGGCATTATGCCCAGTGTACCTGTGTGGGCTGTTGGTTTGTCGAGACTCCTGTCTGTTCCACTTTTCACATGGGGCAGTAAGGAGCATTTTTTGTGATATTCACTGGCACAGGAACAGAGCATAATAGGGATGACCCGTTGCCGTGAAGTTGGAACCGCGACTAAAGACTAATACCAGGAGTAGAGAGAAATTAGAGGCCACACAGATATGGTCCCATTGTATAATAATCAGATTCCAATAAATATGAAAGATGACCAATCATCAAGTTCTACAACCTCAGATACCTCGTCTATGGCAGACATTGGTGATCATGACTCTGCAAACCTCTGTCATCTGATATTTTGACCATGTTGATGTTGCATATATTATTATTTGCTGTTCAGCTATTTAAGTTTTCCACATAAATCTTTCTGTCTTTTTATACCTCTCTTGCTTAATATGATCAAAAGTTGGGCTCCTTTCTCTATTCCACCTCTTCTGTTGGTATGTTTAAACATTTCATTTCATTTTCTTTTTCCAATTGTTTTGGTGACCTATTTTGTAACATACGCAGCTGTCAATACCTCATTTTGTTTTCCTTCTCTGTCCATGATACTCTCATCATTCTTCTAAAACAATCACATCTCTTGTCTTCAGTTTCTTCACCATTTCATTACTGAGGCAATGTTACAAATACAGATGACTACCCACATTACAGAGACAATGTCACAAAAACAGATGACTACCCATATTATAGAGGCAATGTCACAAAAACAGATGTCCATCCATATTTAGACAAAACAATAATTTGTTGGTCACATTATGAGAAGACAAGAGGCTGGAGGCAGTTGTGCCACTATGATGATTAACTCTTAAAGTGCACAGGCATTTGGTGCCAGATTTGTCAGATTTTTAATTTTGTGGAAAAGATCAATGATTCATTCTCATCTCATCTTGTACTGTGCTGTGTCGAGGTAAAGCATAAACAGCAGGAGAGTGCCCATTTATGAGCTTCATGTATTGAGATTCCCACAGACTCAGTTATTGCCTCTGTCCATCGTTTGCATTGGTGCTTATTCATCTGGTTTAATTTGGTCTGTACATCACTGCTTGTGGCATACTGTTAGTTGGTAGCCTACTTATATGGCCGATCCATTTAACTTGCTGCCTTCTAATGAAATCGAGCGCTTCTATAACCCCCACTTTAGTCTTGATTTTCTCTCTTCTGGATACATTGAGTATTGTATTCTTCACAGGAATTATGGTTCAATTATTTCCATAATTTTCATTTATTCTTATATTAAACTAGGAATAAAATTATATTGGTGGTACAACAACAGGAACAGTAATAACATCTGATGGGAGATGCCTTGAAGAGATTAGAACAAGAATAGTAGCCTTTAGCAAGATGAAAAACATACTGACCAATAAAAAGATGTCAACTGAAACGAGAAAAAGAGTGTTGAGATGCTACATAGAACCTGTACTTTTATATGGATGTGAAGCTTGGACAATGAGCAGCCAGGCTGAAAAACATCTGATGGCTGTAGAAATGTGGTTTCTGAGGAAAATGCAAAGAATACCATGGACAGCCAGAAAGACCAATGAAGAAGTCCTTCAAGAAACAAATGAAGATTGTAAACTGATCAGAGACATTAGACGTAGACAGTCACAATTTTTTGGGCATGTTATGAGAAGAAATGATTTGGAGAACTTGGTGACAACTGGTAAGATCGAGGGGAACAGACCAAGGGGAAGACCTAGAAACAAGTATCTGGATGGCTTGGCCTTGTGGCATGGTCGAGACAGAAACACGGAACTGATCCACGACTCTGTTGATCGAGTGAGATGGCAGAACATGACCGCCCACGCTTACCGGCATGGCACATGATGGATGATGGATGGTACAACAAAAATAAAGACAATAAAAGACCCTTTTACACACCCAAAGAGTGAGATGAAACCCTAAGGGTCACACATTGAGTGACCCATAATTTTTTAGACTAATCGTCACTCGATGGGTCATGTGGTCATTAAAGATAAAATTGTTACTTGTTTGTCATCTTTGTTTTTGCTTTTAGTTTGTTTTCTGTTATTTGTTTGTTATCTGAGTTTATTTTTTTTCATTTGTTTGACATCTTTCTTTTATTTTTTTTTGTTTTAACCCTTTACAGGGCACAGCGGCCATTTCCGGCCGATGCCATAAAACGCGCATAGCGGCCATTTACGTCCGATACTATTATGCATTGTAAAAACGCGATCTCTCGGCTTTCTGACACTTCCGACGGCTACTTTCTCTTTCGAAGACAGCTTGACAACGTGGCCGCCATTTGTAAACGCAATAGTATGAATTTGAACGGACTTTTACGGACTTTTTTTGATAGTTTTCGGGATTTTTACGCTGTTTTTCAAAATGGATTTCGGCGATTCTTCAAGTGATAGCCGAGATTTCGCTAGGTTCAATTTAAATGACATTAAAGGGCACGAAGTTGACTATTAATCGGAGCTAGATATCAGTGCAAAGCGTTACTTTGCATTAGCAGTCTGAGTTGGACTTTAAAGAAAGTGTTTATGATTCTGAAAATGTGTTTGTAAATTGCCGTATAGATGACGGAAAATCACATACAAGATGCCGTATTTCGTAAATATTTGTGTTCATATATGGATTACCAACAACAATCACGTGAGTAACATATTCTGCATGCTTTTCCCTTCATTGTGTTGTTTATTTAACTAAAATCGGTTGACTAACACCTTACTTGTGATGTTTTTACTAACGCGACCCAAAATTTTACCGAACCTGACAAAATCTTGCCCGTTCAGGGCTACAAAACGGACAAGCGTCTGCCCTGTAAAGGGTTAAGACATATTTATTTTTATCATGTGTTTGATGTCTGTGTATTTAAAAAAAATTATTTGACATCTTTATTTATGTTTGATGTATTCGGTTTTTATGTTGGTTTGGCTTATTTGTGTTTGCTTTTGTTACTTGTTGTCATCATTCACTGTTGTTATTGTTTGACAGCTTTGTTTGCTGTGTTGTTTATTTTTCCAATATTTTTGTCACCCATGTCTGATTTTTCTTATTTGTTTGACTTCTTTGTTTGCTTATATTATTTGGTCGTCATCTTTGCTTGTTTCTGCTATTTGTCAATGTTTGCTTTTTTATTTGTTTATCGTCTTTGATTTTGCCGAACGTCTCTATTTGTTTCGTTATTTTATTTTTACATCTCTGTTTGTTATTTGTTTGCTGATGAAGGCTTGTCACTGCAACATCTTTTTGTGACTATGCTCTTTGTAAAGCTGATCTTCAACATTTCAAGAGGTTTTACCTATGATATCTTACCTTCACAAAGACCTGTAGCCAGATTTCGTGTGTAACCTTCCTTACACCTACAACTGTAGTTGCCCACGCTGTTGTAGCAATCTTCTACAGTCAGATCACATCGATTCCTGTAGTCTGCACATTCATCAATGTCTGAAAACAAAGTTTATGACAACTGGTAATGTTATTCAGTCTGGACATTGTATTCATACAGAAAACAAATCACAGGACCCTGCCATGATGGACAACACCAGCAAACAGCGATACAACTTCAACAGCAACAAATATGGTGAATGTTGAGTAACCTGTGCTGGAAGTTGTGAGTGACTTGATCATCATTTAAGGCATTTGCTTATTGTTATTCTTGAGATATAGACAATATAACACATAATTATTCCAGAAATAGTTTCACAGAGTTGAGTTGAATCAACATCACAGCACTTGGGACATTCCCATACATACTCAATCCTCATCAGCAACTGCCAGCAAAGAGTCACAGTATTAATGGTACCAGTAACAGTCTGATTATGTGTATGTCTGGCCTTCCCTCAGAGCCCTGAGTGTCCACTAGATCCCCAGGTCACTCCCTGCAGCACCATTCTCTCCAAGCATGATGATCTATCTGTTCTTCTGCACTATACACATGATTCCAACAGACCCTGACAATATCTGCCTTATCACGCACCAATACCCCACCAAGTGGTGCAGACCCAGCCAATCTGTCCGTCTGCTCATTTCCCACAACACCAGCATGTCCTAGGGTAAAAATCCAACATTGATCAATAATGGAGCCATGGTGGCGTAGTGACTAGTGCACATGCCTGCCAGGACATTGGTCCAGGTTCAATCCCCAGCAGAGCCAGGATTTATTTTTCCCGAGTGCTGCAGCTCTGAGGTTGATTTCACCTCACAGACATGGGTACCAGACAGTTCCCTGTATTTTCTGGGGATTTTCTATACAGGAAAAGCAATGAGGAAGAAAACTGGCCACCCCACCTCATTATGCCATGACTTGGATTATGGGAAGGCCTAACACTTCACATCTCAATGACAGTATCTCCATATAACTACCTTCACCTTTCAATAATACAGAATGTGTAATAGTGATGTAAAAATGTCAGACTGCAAAATAAAAGAACCATTATTATATATTGGCCAAATGTAGCAGATTGCCTTCGCAATAAAAGCAAACAAGTCACTTGCATAACACGAGTAAAAGATACTTTATGGATCACTGTAATCTTCTGTATGGTAAACATGTTTCATAAATGCTGGGAGATGATAATGACAGGCTGTGACTGGGATCCTGCTAGACTGAAAACAAGGGAAACAAACAGAGAATGATATCCATAATATTTCAAAAAGTCATAATCTGCAGGTCTGGTCATGTTTTTGTTTCTGTACATATTCAGGCATGGATTGTTAAGTTCTGAGAAAAAGTTGTATGTTTTAAGATCATTACAAAATCTCACCTGAGCAAACTCCATTGTCCATTAGGTAGCCATCTGGGCAAACACAGCTAAAAGAGCCAGGCTCATTTACACAGACAAGTCCATCAGCACATGTGCCAGAATCTGCACATTCATTCACATCTTTATCACAATTTGTCCCTGACCAGTGCTCGTCACAGACACATCCCCGAACTTTGTCACAGGTCCCTTTACCCCGACAGTCACAAGTGCTGGAGCAATTGTCTCCAAAGTTAGGGCTCTCACATTCTGGACATCAAGAGAGATTTGGAAATGTTGACAAAAAATTTACTTGATGAAACAAAACATTGAAACAGACATCTGTATGTTCCTAGTTACCTAAGCTGAATGATAATAGCACAGTACAACACTATATGAGAAAGCTGCTAGAGATGGATAATCTAACATGGTTTTCCCCACCCTCCCCCATCCAAGAATACCAATAAGATTGTGAATGCCTGTCACTGCATCATCATCATGTGCCCTGTCAAATCAGGTAAGAGCTCATGTCTCTCCACAGATCTTGGTACTTAGTGTTTTGGGTGAATTCTACTGCTGATACCTTCTCTTCCCCCCCCCCCCCCATATTAAATCATCAAGCATCATATCACTCTGTCTTGCTACCACTGATCTTTCCCATCATCACAATGTTCTTCTATACCTCACTACTCATTATATGATCAAAGAACAATTTCTGTGGATAAACGACGTAAATTATTCCGCCAAACTAACAAACAAGAAATGTCGTGATGTTATTATTCATTTCAAAATCACAATGACATTGTTATTGAATAAAAATAAAATGATTTGCTCTCTGCATACTAACACAATTTTCAATACAAACAAAAATGTATGTTCTAGAAATGTCATTAAGTTTAAATAATTAAATGCACATTCATTCATTTTGTATGTAAGTAAAAAGTAAAGCATAAGACGCTTGTCCACGCCTTGACATATATTGGGCATAAAGTGAGAGCACCATTTTTTATAAATCAATCGGCTTTTGATGGGTGATGTGGTCAGTATCTTTAACTGATTCAGTGCCAAACAAACAATGGGTCTGGCCCAAACAGAAACTGATGGCAGAAAATTGGAAGTAGGGGTGTGTCACATAAATGATCTACAAATTGTTAAAAAGGTAGCAGATATATTGTATTATATATAAACTTAAAGGAGATTGCACAAGGAACACATTGGTATTGCTACTATTGCTATAGGTTAGAAATATAATAATAATATTAGCAGATGTTGTTAAAAAAAACTTGAAGACAGGGATGACAATTATGTGAAATTTCATCTTACCTAGGCGCAACTGCTCAATTGCTAATTATAATCCAATGAAATTTACTGAATAATGATAAATACACCACTTTTCTACACTGATATCACTAGAACGGCTCCATAACACCAATAAAACACAAATAAAACATCAAAGTTTGAAGTGCATCATTGTCACACAAAATGGAAAATGTCAGGAAAACATGAGGCAGGTTTGGACCATTTTCTACTGAGAAACAATATGTATACTAATTTTTATTTAGTTATAATTCTTCTTCTTCCTCTTCTTCAGCGTTCCAAGCCCTTGAGGTTCTTTGTAGCAGATACAATCTGTCTCCATTCGTCTCTCTGGCTGACCTTCTCTTGCCAGTCGTTGATTCCAAGTGCTTGTAGGTCTGTACATATATTATCTCTACACCGTCTTCTTGGTCTACCTCGGGGTCTACGGTCATTTATTACCTGAGTGTAAGCGAGTTTTATTGGACATTGTAGTATCAGAGAGTGCACAGAAAGGACTCTCCTTGAATATCAAGAAAACAATAACAATGGTGATATCAAAGAAACTGGGGACACCAAAAGGTGACATAGAAATAGAAGGGGAAATTCTCAACCAAGTGGATAATTTTAAATACCTAGGGGCACTTATAACATCAGATGGAAGATGTACAACAGAGATTAAGAGCAGAATAGAAAATCAGAAAATCAAGAGTATCTTATGCAATAAGTCGCTATCAATGAATGTAAGAAAGAGAGTGCTAAAATGCTATATAGAACCAGTTTTGCTGTATGGCAGCGAATGTTGGAATGTAAATGAACAAATTAGGAAGAACTTAGAAGCAACAGAGATGTGGTTTTTAAGACGAATGTTGCGAATTCCTTGGACGGCCAGAGTAACTAACCACGATTGCCTGAAAGAGGCTAATGAAACTATTCCACTATATACAACAATAAGAAAGAGACAAACAGCTTTCTTTGGTCATGTGATGAGAAGAGAGGCATTGGAGAACATCATGACAACTGGAAAGATCGAGGGGAAGAGAGGCAGAGGCAGACCAAGAAAAATGATGCTGGGCGGATTGAGACGGTGGCATGGAGGAATATCATCAGCAGAGTTGATCCAGAACACCAAAGACCGAGATCTGTGGAGAGCCATGACCGCCTACGCCAGCCAGCACGGCACTTGATGATGATGATGATCAAGCGAGTTTTGTTTCCCTATTATCTTCCATTCTTTCTATATGCCCCAGCCATTGTAGTTTATTAGCCTTCATGATACCAGTGATTAGCGGGGACTTAAACAGATCATAAATGTCTTTGTTACTTCTTATAATTATTATTCTTTTAAATTTAATTATTTAAATATTATTCAGCCTATTTGTGTTAGGCATACGCAAACTTAGGGACACAAGTGTGGCCCATTAGTGCGAGCATAATAATTCAACATGATGACGAACTTTCACGGTTAGTTTTGTTTTCCATTCTGAATGTCTGCTAAATAATTTATTTTAACTGAATAACCACATTTAACATATGCTATCAGTTTAGAATCTTTCACAAAATCCTTTAAATCAGAATAACTATAATCAAACATTGTTTAAAACTATTATCTAATGTAAATATGTGAGGCAATAACCCAAGGTCGTTGTCATTCCTAAAATGCGAAAAGTAACCACAACTTATAACTAAGAATTTCTGCACAAACAGATATTTTCTTGGTCTCATGGGCTGTTTCGAAACGAAAAACCTTCTTCATGTGTGAAACATCATTTAGAAGGCATTAACATTAAGGAAGATATGCTAAATGAAACAAATAATGAACTGTCAAGATTGTGTCAATGAAATATGGGCCCCAGAGTTGAGACCATTTGCCATTGAAATGGCATATGGCACTGAATCAGTTAACTCTTTCGCTACCGTGATCCCATCTATCGGCACGTTGTATTTCCTGAGATGGCAGTCCGCCGATTTAGTGCCACAAAATGATCAGTGGATTATTTCACATATTTCTGCTCCGTTTCGGAATTTTAAGTTACAGTAAATTAAAAAGTCGTACAGCCGAAAGATCTCTACGCCATCTTGGTGCGTCAATGGTATTCTAATATATTGGATTCTTGTGAATTTTCAGTTTTAAGGTAGTGTTAATTTGTTTGTTTTGGTTTTTCACAATGGAAACGCCCACCAGTATGCGTCCACGTAGAATGACTTCAGATCAAGCTAGATTATTATTCGAAACTGTTTTAAACAATAGTGATTCCGATAATAGTGATTCAGACAGCAGTTATATCTGTGAATCTAACATTTTAGCACGTGGTGATAAAGATATTACTAGTGGAACGTCGTCTTCAGCTGAGGTGTCTGATGAATTTCCGTCTGACAATGAATGTCAGGATGTCACAATCACTTCTCAGCGGAAAGGAAAGCAAACAGTACAAAATAAGAATAAAACTGGAGGAAAAAACTTGAATCTACAAGCTTCTGTACAGCGTGATGCACCTATCCCATCACCATCGACATGGCAAGATGTGTCAAAAGGAGAAACAAAACCGAAGTTTGAGTTTCGTCCTCGAAGATCTCACGTCAACTCTAAACTTTATCATCTGCAAACACCTATGGATTTTCTCAAAGTTTTTTTTGATGATGACATAGTGGATTGTTTAATTAAAAATGTAAACAAATATGCAGAAAAGATCTTGACGCAGAACACTCCTAAAAGAAAACATTCTAGTCTGTTATCCTGGACCCCACTCACGAAGCATGAATGGCTGAAGTTTACGTCTGTCATTATTGCTATGGGACTTGATCCAAGACCATCTATCAAAGACTATTGGTGTACAAGTGCACATTTATATACCCCTTGGTATGCCACTATGTTTCCCAGGAACAGATTTGAATCTATTTTTCACACCATGTTTCACGTATGTGAACCAGAAGCATCAGGTGAAGAGATTCCAGGAAGCATTTTACCCATTTGAAAATGTGTCCATTGATGAAATGATTATTGGATGGAAGGGCAGATTTCAGCACAGACAATACAATGCAACAAAACCTCACAAGTACCACATCAAAACATTTGGCCTTTGTGATTCTGCGACTGGCTATGTGGTGAATTTAAAAATTTACTATGGACGAAACACCGAATACAGTCCGGATGTAGATCCCACAACTGCTCATGCAGTGAAAGTGTTTGCCACACTACTGAATGTTCTCGGAGCTGGCCATCACATCTTTGCTGACAGATTCTACACTTCGAAAGCTCTGATTGATTATCTGCATTCCAACAATTTCAATTATACAGGGACACTGAATGTCAACCGAGTAGGCTTCCCTCCTGAGTTGAAGCATTTGCGACTTCAGCATCAAGAGATGAAGTGGTTTCTTGAAGGAGAAAGAATATTGTGTGTGGCATGGAGAGATAAATAGTTTATAGTTTAGAATAGTGTTGTTTTTTCAGTAAATTCAATTGGATTAGCAGTGATCAGGATATTGGATAACAACGCCCCCTCGGTAAGTACAATGTTTACATTATTTTAACATTCTATTTAACAAATTATGTTAGAAGTTATATTATTATTTTTATTTTATTTACAACATACAGCAAAAATTCTCCTACCAACATATTCCTTGTGCAATCCCCTTTATTTTGATATATAATACAACATTTCTGCTAAAATTTTAACCATTTTCATAACATTATTGCGACATACACCAATTTCCAGATTTCGGCCATTAGTTTTTTTCATTTTTTTGAAAAAGACATGGTTCAGAATATGCACCAAAACTTCCTTTTGGGTGATTTATATGAGCAATACTATTTATAGTCTTGAAGACAAGTGGTGTTTGTTTGATTATTCAGTAAATTAAACATGATTAGCAGTATAGGAGTGTAGAAAACACATTCTAAGTGCAATGTTTACATTATTTTTACCTACTTTTGTCCAATTATTTTACAAATTATATTATTATTTTTATTTTATTTACAACCTAAAGCAAACATTCTCCTACCAACATATTCCTTGTGCAATCCCCTTTATTTTGATATATAATACAACATTTCTGCTAAAATTTTAACCATTTTCATAACATTATTGCGACATACACCAATTTCCAGATTTCGGCCATTAGTTTTTTTTCATTTTTTTGAAAAAGACATGGTTCAGAATATGCACCAAAACTTCCTTTTGGGTGATTTATATGAGCAATACTATTTATATTCTTGAAGACAAGTGGTGTTTGTTTGATTATTCAGTAAATTAAACATGATTAGCAGTATAGGAGTGTAGAAAACACCTTATAAGTGCAGTTTTTTAAATAATTTTTACCTCTTTAATTTCAGTTGTTATTATTAAACCTCTCATTATTGTCATAATATTTGTAACCTATCAATTAATTATTAACACTGTCATGTTCCTTGTGCAATCCTCTTTAATTTGATATGTAATACAATAGATCTTCTACCATCTTAACCATTTTAAAAGCATTATTGTAACACACCCCTAGTTCCAATTTTCTGCCATAAATTTCTGTTTGGTCACAGCCCAGTTTTTGTTTGGTAGTGAAAGAGTTAAATATACTCTAAATATTTCTGTGAGAGTGCATGTTCAATGCTTGATTAAATCAAAACCAAGGCAAAAATCAATGTAAATATTAGCTTGGTTTTAATAAACATTCAGCAGAAAGTCTTCAATCTGAATAGCCAGATACATGTATAACTATAGCTTTATGAGGTTAATAGTTTATTCTTGGCGGGTGTATTTGTGTAGCTGATAGGGAGCTTCACTGATAATATCATGAGCATGGTCGGACTAGGGTTCCCAACCCTCTGTTTGTCATCTGCTGTAAAAAAACACACTGTCATCTACTGTCTACAGTACCTTGCGTCATCTGTTAAAATGAGGAAAAGACTGGCCACCTAACCCCCTGAGGTCTACAAAATGTGATGGTTCTCCCACATCACAGACCCGTAACTGGCTCCTGCTTAAGGACATATTTTCAGCTTTATTCTCAATAACCTTCAGGACATGTTTTCAGTTTTAATCTCAATAACCTTCAGGACATGTTTTCAGTTTTAATCTCAATAATCTTTTTTGTTTTGTTTTAACTCAAGTGTAGTGCTACTACTTCTAGTGCACTGGACAGATCTTTGCATGTGATTTAGTTTTTCCATTTACAAGTGTCCTTCGCCATCAAGCGAGCCCACTCTGACTTCAAAGGTGCTTGTAATTTACGTTCCCAAGTCAAGACATCACCATTTTAGTCCAACTGACCGGTGTAAGGTACCTCAGCATCAGTCTTAATAACCTAGTGTTAAATTTATTTTTTTTTAATGCCTTTGCACAAGAGGATGCAAGATAGTAAGAAAAGGAGACTCAAAACAGTTTGAGAAGCACTGCTTCAGAGCATTCTGGCCCACTGTAATAAAAATGTCTTAGTGTGGAGTCAGATAAAGCATCCAAATGAGGCTAATCATAGTGATGCGACATTTAGCAGACAAAAATAAATGCAGCAGATTAAACAACTGTGTAATAAAAGAGACAAAGATTTGACACACCATAGTTTACAGATACCATTGCACATCAACAGAACAGCAGAAATACAATTATCCTTGCACTGATCCACTAACTATACTGATAAGTTCACTTCATCATCATCAAGTGCCGTGCCGACTGGCGTAGGCGTTCATGACTTTCTATAGATCTCTCAGTCTTTGGTTTTCTGGATAGACTCTGCCGTTGATATTCCTCCATGCCACCATCGCAACCCATCCAGCATCATTTCTCGTGGTCTGCCTCTGCGTCTCTTCCCCTCGATCTTACTAGTTGTCACGATGTTCTCCAGCACCTCTTCTCATCACATGACCAAATAAAAGCTGTTTGTCTCTTTCTTATTGTTGTATATAATGTTCTAGTTTTGTTTGCCTCTTTAAGGTATTCGTTGTTAGTTGCTTTGGCAGTCCAAGGAATTCGCAACATTTGTCTAAGGAACCACATCTCTATTGCTTCCAATCTCTTCCTAATTTGTTCATTTATATTCCAAGATTCACAGCCATACAGCAAAACAGGTTCTATATAGCTCTTCAGCATTCTCTTTCTTACATTCAATGATAGTGACTTATTGCATAAGATACTCTTCATTTTCTGAAATGAGGCTTTTGCTTGCCCTATTCTGCTCTTAATCTCTGTTGTGCATTTTCCATCTGATGTTTTAAAAGTTCACTTATCATTCTTTAATTCAAATATTGCCAACTATACTACTTGGTACAAGTCCACTTTTTATTCCTACACACCAAAAACATCACCAGACATTTAAAATCTCTACTCACCCAAACACGTGACCCTATCTATGTCCAGTCTGTACCCAGGATAACATGAGCATTCAAATGTGCCCACTGTGTTGGAACAATTCTGGCTGCAGGGGGAGCTACCTTCCTGGCTGCATTCATCCACATCTGCAATTGAGAATTAATATTTGTATTACACTCTGTTTATAAACAAATACAAGATACATACACACACACACACACAAGGAGGGACGGGCGAGAGAGAGAGAGAGAGAGAGAGAGAGAGAGAGAGAGAGAGAGAGAGAGAGAGAGAGAGAGAGAGAGAGAGAGAGAGACAGACAGACAGACAGACAGACAGAGACAGAGAGGGGAGAGGACTGGTAAATAGATGGGGAGGGAAAGAGATTGAGGCAAGGAGAGACAGGGGATGAAGAGAAAGAGGGAGAGGAAGGTGAAGAGAGAAAGAGAGGGGGAGGGGTATAAGAGACAGGAGGGAGGAGGGGGAGAGAGGAGATCTGGGAAGTCATGCATGAGGGCACGAGAGATTATCAGCCTATGAGTTGATATATACACTGCTTCAGAACATGACTTTAGAAGAGACATAATCACCTACAAGCCAGCTGGCCCAGCAGTATGTAGTTATATAACATTTGTCTATCTCAGCCAATGAGGACCACACTGTTATCTTTCAGTGGGTATAGAGGTGGCTGATGAGACCTACCTGACAATGGAAAACCTCAATTTCAGTGAAGGCAGAGGAATGCTGACTGTTGATCAGGCAGCGGTAGCTTCAGGTTTTTTATGCAGCAAGTCTCTGTGTAGCTTCTTTGATTCACAGCTGCTGAAAGGTCACCACACCAGCAAAGATTTGACTACACCAGGCAGAGCGAGCGGCAGCCATGTGCTCCCATTTTCAAATACAATAACTATCTAGCCCACTCACTCAATTTGTACAAACATGCATGTACATATACTGACATATACAAACAGACAGCAGAGCACATACTCCAGGACTGCCCAAACTACAACATATCCAGGTGAACCTTCTGGCCTAGAAAGACAACAGTGGAAGATAAACTCTATGGACCGCTGAGTGAACTAAAAAAGACTGTTAGATTCATACAAGAGACAACATTGCAGTTATAGACATATTTCAGGCGAACGAAAGAAGAAGAACATATACACACATAGTTCTTAACTTCATGGATATCTAAGGCATATCAATTATATATCAAAAGAAAACAGATTCCTATAAATCTTCTCTTACTGTTAGAGAACTCCAAGAGGTAGTTTGAATTTCTGGTGGGAATTCTGGTCTCACAAAGTTTGCATATAAACCTACACAGCATGTAACTGGCTAAAAGTACCTCCTCAACTTGTATAACCACACAAAGCTACATTACACACACTGCTACATGTAAACATTTACCAACACATCTGCTAGGATCACTGTCACTGATTCTGTACCCGATATTACAGCTACAAGACACTTGACCATTGGTAGTTGAGCAGACTTGTTCACATTGTCCACACTGTGATGAGATGTTGGCACCTGAAACAAACCAGTCAGGGTTAGTTAACACAAGCTGAAAGTATTGGCTATTGGATACAAGAAGCCGGGAACGTTAACCCAGTCAACAAATGCCCACAAAAGTCGGATGTGTCAGCCTAACAGCACAAGAACACAGCTATGCTGTAAACAGGCACAACACAATCACGCCTGAAAGAACTCTCCGGATAAAAGCAGCAGAAGAAGAAGATACAAGAAGCAAGGTCACTGCATTCAGGACTTCCACATAAGCACTCCATTTGCCTCAGCAGAAATCAAAGATGTATAGATGCTGGCTATTCTCATTGCATTATAATTGGATACAAGAAGCAAAGTCACTGCATTCAGTACTTGCATATAAGCACTCCATTTGCCTCAGCAGAAACCAAAAATGTATTCTCATTGCACTATAACTGGATACACATCCAGCATCATCATGTAGCAGGTCCTTTGCAGAATGTCGCTGTCATCATGGCTGGCTGACAAATGTTTTTATCCATTGCCAGTTGTCCTGCTTCATACACTCCTGTCTGAGCTGTCCTGCTCCATACACTCCTGTCTGAGGTGTCCTGTGTCCATCTTTGTGCTGGAAGACCCCTGCCTCTTCTTCCAGGAACCATGCCTTCTATGACTATTCTCTCCCAACCACTGAGACGTTTTATATGGCCAAAGTATTTCAGTTTCCTAGACATGATGCTGTTTATGAGCTAGTGTTCTTTAATGTTCAGATCTTGAAGAATGACAGTATTTTACTCCTTCTTGGTCAATTGTATTCTAAGAATGTTTCTGTAATATTTAAATTTGAGTACAGCAAAATGTGATGTCGCACACAGCTTGCACAATTGGTGCTTAATTCATTCCATTGCAATGCACTATACATTAATCTGTTACTCCTTACAATACTAAAATATTGATCAATTACCTCTCAAATGGCGAAAACACTGGTCAGTTATTCCTTATGTGACTAAATGACATAACTGATTAGCAGACAAGTGTGGAATCATGTGGAAGCTGTAGTTTTACAGAAGAATGGTGAGAATACCGTGGACAAATCGTTAGGCCAATGAGGATATCTTGAAAGAGATCAACTCACAAAGAGAACCAGTTACTCACATCAGAAGAAGGCAGTCCATATTCTTTGGGCATGTCATGAGAAGGGGAAAGCTTGAGTTTGTCATCACAATGGGAGGGTTGAAGGGGAAGAGAGGCAGGGGGAGACAATGAGAGAAGATGCCAGACAGCTTGACATGGAAGATTGTTGGTATCAGAAATGACTCGCAGCACAAGAGACAGAAGGTTGTGAACACACATGATCATCAACGCCACATGGCATGGACTATTAGAAGAAGACGACATGATTAAAATACTTAGATACTTTTGGGCACTTTCAGCCACAGACAGTGGCAACTTTTACCCAGCTCGTCCTAACTGTGGCTTTCAATGTTTATGTAAAATTAACTCCTTCGTTTCTCAACAGTTCTTATTGTAAAACCTTTAGTCTCAGAATGTTATTTTAATCGTTCCTGGAACAGAAAGAGTTAACAGACTTGTTGCCCTAATCAAAAGCTGAAATAAGTCATACATCAAAATGAAGGTTAACAGCAAAAATAAAACAAGTGCACAAACATTAACAGCACGCATTTTCATCATAATGAAATTCAAGATTAAAATGAATAAGACCATTCTCAATAAACGGATAATGCCTGAAGAAGAAAAAAAGAAAAGAAAATAGCAAAGATAGAAAGAAACCAGAAGAATATGAGATAAGAATATAAAATTAAATGATGGATATCTCACCAATGATACATGTTTTCCCATCAGTGCCCAGTGTATAGCCCTGTTTACATGAACATGTGTAGTTTCCTGCTGTGTTTGTGCACTCCTGTGTACAGCCAGATGTTCTCTCTTCACATTCGTTAATGTCTGTGGGCACAATTGACATATATCAATGGATAGTTAAAGATTACAAGTTAATAACTGCAACAGTAAAATAATGGCAAAATTGACATCAAACTCAACAGACACACAGATGTTTTCTGTAATAAATGCAGCAGTAGAATAATGACAACACTGAGAATATTCTTAACAGACAAATATCTTTTGCCTTCCCCGACTTCTTGAATCTCTTGCTGAGACTCACATATTTACAAATGTATTGTATAGCATTCTTTTAAATCATATTTTAATGTAATTGTGGAACATGTAAAATGACAGCTAAACATTTGCTGCAGGTGTGTCCAACATATGCAGAACAGACAAAAATATGTTGGACTACATCTGCTCTATCTGAGGACAAACTCTATGGGGATACCAACAGGCTCAAGTGGACTGCTGCTTTATTTGCATTTATTCATATTGACATCTGAAGGTGAACGAAGAAGAAATCATATTTCTCGACACCACTGCTAAATACTTAATGCCATCCGCATTTTCTGTACACCGTACAATCTTTCTACTGCCATCAGTACATACTATATATAGTTCAACCTTATGTTAAGTAATATGTCTTCACACTATTACTACATACTTAATGCTGTCAGTACATACTATATATAGTTCAACCTTATGTTAAGTAATATGTCTTCACACTACTGCTAAATACTTAATGCTGTCAGTAATACTATATATAGTTCAAGCTTATGTTAAGTAATATGTCTTCACACTACTGCTAAATACTTAATGCTGTCAGTAATACTATATATAGTTTAACTTTACTTTAAGTAATACGTTCATAATCAGCTGCAGTCAGTTTGGAAGCAGACTGCCTTGTGTTGATTTTCAACAATGGTGTGAGCGCTGGTTGTTCAGTCAGCAATGGCAAACTACTGAAAGTAAACTTGCCTAGTAGATCACAGACAGCCAATAAATGCTGGAGTTGATTGCAACATTCTGTAAAGACATGCAAATAACTGGTTCAACTGCTAATTACCTAATGCCAGGAATATTTAATATAAAGAATACAACCTGTCTGTAAAGCAATATTTGTTGACATGACTATGGAATACTTAATGGCACACATCAGTTCAGAAGTTAATCAGTGACTGAACTTATCAAGGACACAGTGGATGGATGTTTCTAGAGGAACTTGACTTTCTACGCCATTCGGAATGGCACATGATATCAATTTGCATTCAACACAAAGGAAAACAATATTACCAACGCAAGCTCGGGAGTTTGTCTGGTTCAGTCTAAACCCTGGCCTGCAGTAGCAACTGTATGACCTGTATGTATTCAGACACCCTTGATCACATGTTTTGTTGTTGAGGCATTCGTTTATATCTGTAACAGAAGGATACATAATCAAATTAATAAACACAGGGAAAATAGTTTCCTGTTTCTGTATTACAAAAGAAATGAACAAAGTTCCTGAGGCAATAAAAGCAATGGGTTATTTTTGTTGTTGTTGCATATGCTCACTTTGAACTCAAGTATAGCCAGTCTGCTACTACTTCTAGTGCACGGGACTGATATTTGCGTGTGGATTAACTTTGCCTATTACCAGTGTGCCTTGCCATTAGGCAAACCCACTCTGACTTCAGAGGTACTTGTAATTTGTCTCCAAGTCAAGGACGAGAAGTCAAGAATTTAGTCCAACTGACCAGTGTAGGGGTTGACCCCGGTACTTCAGCATCAGCACATTGAATGTTTAAGAACGAGCGCTCTTATCCATTCAACCATGCTGACTCCATGGGTTTTGTTACAATCGTTCTTCTGTGACTGCTTTGTGTCCCTCAATGGAGTACACATTCAACTGCCTTGTGTCCCTCAATGGAGTACACATTCAACTGCCTTGTGTCCCTCAATGGAGTACACATTCAACTGCCTTGTGTCCCTCAATGGAGTACACATTCAACTGCCTTGTGTCCCTGAATGGAGTATACATTCAACTGCCTTTTGTCCCTCAATGGAGTACACATTCAACTGTCTTGTGTCCCTCAGTGGAGTACACATTCAACTGCCTTGTGTCCCTCAATGGAATACACATTCAACTGCCTTGTGTCCCTCAATGGAGTACACATTCAACTGCCTTTTGTCCCTCAATGGAGTACACATTCAACTGCCTTGTGTCCCTCAATGGAGTACACATTCAACTGCCTTGTGTCCCTCAATGGAGTACACATTCAACTGCCTTGTGTCCCTCAATGGAGTACACATTCAACTGCCTTGTGTCCCTCAATGGAGTACACATTCAACTGCCTTGTGTCCCTCAATGGAGTATACATTCAACTGCCTTTTGTCCCTCAATGGAGTACACATTCAACTGTCTTGTGTCCCTCAATGGAGTACACATTCAACTGCCTTGTGTCCCTCAATGGAGTACACATTCAACTGCCTTGTGTCCCTCAATGGAGTACACATTCAACTGCCTTGTGTCCCTCAATAGAGTAATCATTCAACTGCCTTTTGTCCCTCAATGGAGTACACATTCAACTGTCTTGTGTCCCTCAATAGAGTACACATTCAACTGTCTTGTGTCCCTCAATTGAGTATACATTCAACTGCCTCACTCCAAGCCCTCCTTTCCTTTGCTTTCTTATGCAGCTACCTCCATGCCCCCCCCCCAATATTATTCATATCTGTTTGTCTGTAATTAGTGTGTTTTAGGTCACCCTATAATGACTTTGCCCTTTGGGTTCAGAGGAAGGACTCTCTAGTTATAATGTTAACAGGTTTTCCAAATTGTGTCCTTCCCAATGCCAGCATCTTTTCCTCAGCTCTTGATTGACTGGGATTTGATCAGTTCTCTCCATGAGCTCCAAACTGGCAATTCTGTCATACCATTTCAGTCCTAATCTACACAGACAACAATTAATAAGTGCCTGTAGTTTTTAGTCATTGTTTTAGTCATTGTTTTAGTCATTGTTTTAGTCATTGTTTTAGCCATTGTTTTAGTCATTGTTTTAGTCATTGTTTTAGCCATTGTTTTAGTCGTTGTTTTAGTCGTTGTTTTAGTCATTGTTTTAGTCATTGTTTTAGTCATTGTTTTAGTCATTGTTTTAGTCATTGTTTTAGCCGTTGTTTTAGTCATTGTTTTAGTCATTGTTTTAGTCATTGTTTTAGTCATTGTTTTAGTCATTGTTTTAGTCGTTGTTTTAGTCATTGTTTTAGTCGTTGTTTTAGTCGTTGTTTTAGTCGTTGTTTTAGTCATTGTTTTAGCCATTGTTTTAGTCATTGTTTTAGTCATTGTTTTAGTCATTGTTTTAGCCATTGTTTTAGTCATTGTTTTAGTCATTGTTTTAGTCATTGTTTTAGCCATTGTTTTAGTCATTGTTTTAGTCATTGTTTTAGTCATTGTTTTAGCCATTGTTTTAGTCATTGTTTTAGTCATTGTTTTAGTCATTGTTTTAGTCATTGTTTTAGCCATTGTTTTAGTCATTGTTTTAGTCATTGTTTTAGTCATTGTTTTAGTCATTGTTTTAGTCATTGTTTTAGTCATTGTTTTAGTCGTTGTTTTAGTCATTGTTTTAGTCATTGTTTTAGTCATTGTTTTAGTCATTGTTTTAGCCATTGTTTTAGTCATTGTTTTAGTCATTGTTTTAGTCATTGTTTTAGTCATTGTTTTAGTCATTGTTTTAGTCATTGTTTTAGTCATTGTTTTAGTCATTGTTTTAGTCATTGTTTTAGTCATTGTTTTAGTCATTGTTTTAGTCATTGTTTGAGCCGTTGGCAATGTTTCTGGTTCATACAGCAGTACTCACTGACACTGGGATTCAATCAATCAAGTGCTGTCTCCACAATGAAGGTTGGCTGCAATGGATCTCCAACACTGTCTCCCGTCTTGATTGTACATTCTGTCAGACTGCTGTTCGTCCATCTCTTGATAATATCTTCCCACTTGTATTGTTGTCTACCTCTTGCCTTCAACCTTACCCTTCAGTATGGTTTTTATAAAAGTGTTGTGTCTTTTAATAACCTAATGTTACCAGTTTCCAGGAGTCTCCTGAAAAATGCACTCATGAACCGAAAAGGCAAATCAGTCAATTTAGCAACAGCCGGTAGCCACTGTTCCGAACATGCAGGTCACTGTACAGGACAGATGTAAAAGCATTCCATGCGAATTTAACAGCTCACAGTGTCACCCACGCACTCACTCAATAGCAGGGCGACGAAACCATGTACTACCAGTCCAACATGTAGAAAATGCGATTGCAAACCATAGCTGCAAGCATAAACACGCCACAGGCCTTAACGGTTCAATGCCTAACCGCCATGTTGGCGACCGGAAGACCGTGCTTTATGCGACACTTTCGGCGGGTCGCCCTGCAGTAAAAGACATGTGAGAAAACTCGGGTCAATGAGGTCTTTCTGGTGACTGTCGAGTCCATCGACAATGAACTGTGGTTTTCATGGATGAATTTTGTGCGGGCTGTTGGATTGCCGAGACTCCTGTCTATTCCACTTTTCACATTGGACAGTGGGAAGCATTTCGTGTGATGTTCACTGGCACAGGAATGGAACATAATGGGGACAACCCGTAGCCGTGAAGTTGGAACCTCGACTAACTAACTACCAGTTTCCATCTGTACTGTTTTTACTTCACAGAAAATGTTTAATATTATCTTGTAGTATGTTTATTCAAAAACAAATCAATGCCATGGTCCTATAGTTGAGAAAACAATACAATCCTGCAACTGCTGAAGACTGAACCAAGGACCAATAACCAATTGTTCTAACAACTATAATGCCATAGTTCTTAAAATATGACTCATTCATTGGCACCTTGCCTTCTTGACAGACGATAGTTTGTAAGGGATGGAGTTATTGCCTCTCCATAGCACAAAGCCTGGGCTAAAATATAGAAATCATGTGTTGCCCATGCAGCATGATCCCTCTCTCGGCCAGCCTAGTTCACTCCAGAGGAAAGGTAACACCTCTACATCTGGAAAAAGACAAGCTGCAGAAGCTGCCGGATCAGCAAAGCAATGCTCTAAATGTCCGCCTGTCGGAGCTTCAATCCTAGACCAGCCGCCAACCAAGACTTAGGGCCTGGTCTGCCCTGCCATGACACTTTGTCTTTAGGTTGCATTTCCTCGCACCAGGGTAAGGCTTGTACCCTCCCAATTGCGCTCTTCCGCCCGAAGCCGTTGGCACAATGTCGGGTGTCGGGTTTGGTAAGCGCCGCCCAACATTCGGCGCTAACAGAAAGCAGGTAGTACCGTCTACTGTTATACGGTAGCTCAGTCATATCTGACTAAGACCTGACACACACACACACAAAATATGACTACACTCATGACATTAACACATTCTCATGGTTTGCTTAAATTAAACATTTAATAATCACTAAGCTCAAATGAATAATTTATGAACTGCTTGAATTAATCAGTAGTTCAGAACTTCTATAAATTATTATGTTCTGTTAAAATTAAAGAATTACCCATAGATTGGTCTATTAAAACATATGGGGCTAGCATCATATTTACACCTTAAGGCACACCTTACTGTTATTTTATTTTATAACTTACATTTTTAGATACAACTATATTTGTAAAATATAAAAATAAATTAATCCTGTCTAAGGATGTTTTTGTTAATCTGGTATGGCTTGTGGTTCCCCAAGGGCCAGAGCTGCCCCATCAGGTCCCATGTCCTTGTGTGTCAATCGGATGAGCGCCTCAGCATGTGGTCCCTGGCAAGATCAAGTGCAGATACTACACTTTGATGTTAGCCAAAAAGCTGAGAAGCTAATGAGTTAAATCAAACAACAGCACAAGCAACCCTCACATGATCTATTCATATTTGTAATACCACTTACTTCACATGATCTATTGATATCTATTGTACCACTCACCTTCACATGATCCATTCACATCTGTGGTACCAGCCGGACAAGGTCCACAACTGTAGCCCACAGAGCTGTTTCCCTGCTGGGCTGCTGTCAGGTCAGTGCAGTTCTGTCCCTCAGAACAGGGAGATAACTGACAAGCACTGAGCTCAGACTCGCAGTTGTTGCCTGATGTTTTAAATAAACAAGCGAGAATGAGACCCCACTCAGATAATACAGGGTATCAGTCATATAGGCAGCGAGAATGAGACCCCACTCAGATAATACTGGGTATCGGTCCTGTTCATTGTCTGCAAGCTTATTATAACTCTTTCTGTCCCAGGCAGTTGGTACTGTAATACAATACATCTCACTCAGAATAGGTTAAAATAATAACCATCTAGTTCAAAAGAAGATTAAATAATTTTCTAGGATAAAACAAGTTAAACAAATGTCCAGGACATAGGTTAACATGATCTCTCTGAAAAGCTATAAATATTCATTGCAACTAGTGGCAGCATTGTTTTGCATCTACTTTCACTCAACAGAGTGAAACTGTTTTCTATCGAGTACTTTCTGAAAGACTTCAACACAGTCTTCCTCCTAACATTATGCTATTAATGTCACACAAGAAATTAAAACAACAGAAATGAAACGTCTAAGACCATTTTTAAATGCACACGTAAGAGACGCATCCAGAAATCCTGATATCAGAAAGCAAGCAAAGACAGCACTAGGGTTAAACTATTAAGATAAAGCAAATAAGACAGTTTGGTATGCAACAAGATTATCAAGAGACAGCTCCCCAAAAATAGCTCACACATGATGGGTAGGTCAACAAAAGATAGACTAATGGAATATCTGAGGCTGCAAATACCACGATGTATGAAGCTAGAGTTCTCACCAAATGTCTCTTCATAATTTAATGCTGAAATGTAAAATATGAACGGATGAGAAGAATATGGCTGTCTGATGGTTATAATACATAGACAATCAGGGGAGCTGAGTGGTCTCGAGGTATGGTGTCCGCCTCGAGTGCTGGAGGTCCCGGGTTCAGGCCCCGGTAATGACCGGGATTTTTTCACGTGGACTTCTAGTAATAAAATTTCCCCTGGTCTCTGGGTAGTGAGATCGGACGCCCGTGTGTATTGCTGCGCACGTAAAAAATCCCTTAGCAGTTGGAAATCAAAAGATAGTAGCCTAACGGCGCTGCCCGGGCAAAATTTTGAGTTAAACATCTATCCAAAGTATTTCAGGATCCTCGCCGATGCAACAGAGTTCGTGCATCGAGCTGAGTTTCTCCAGACTCAGGTTTAAGTGTGACAGTGCTACACACAAAGGCTATGATCGTGAACGTATAGCACCAGACAAGTCAGTCTTCGCGTTGTTAGAAAAGGATTTTATTGATGAATCATTCTAGCTCAGCACATATGATGGAGACTCCCTTCTCGGTGTTGACATCTGTTCTCGCTGGCCCCCAAGTGACGTGTGTGTTTTCCTAGATACCCTTCTTCATTCGTGCACACACGTTCACTATGGTTTTCCCCCTAGTCAAGGAATGCGCAGCATTCCTTAACTCTTTACTCCTAACCTAGAATCCCTCACTGTTACAATACCTCCCCTTCTTCAAAGAGAATTTTTCCTTGAAAAAATCTCAACCCCAACTTTTAATTAGTTAACTTTACCTCTCTATACTACAATAACAACAATTCTATATATTTCCTAAGTCAATTCTCCTATCTCCTCATAGCCAATTGCTACCCAGAGATCATAATATCGAAACTCTCTACAAAACTCGTCATAAAGTTCTCTAGAAAACTTTCTACAAAACTCTCCATAAAATTCCCCACAATACAAAAGTCTCCATAAGCGAACCGCTTTTAACTTTAAAACGTCCATCTAAATTATGATTGACAAAACTGAAGATATTCCCCTTATCCTTTAATTTCCCCCTTATTCACATTCTCACTCTCTCAGTATTCTAGGATAGACAGGAAAAAATAGCTAGATTAGATTTGTGTAGGTGCGCACCTGAAATCAATAAAAGTAAGGAAAAAGTAAGAAAGTAAGAAGTAATCACCTTTCTCTTCCCATACATTCTCAAAACTTTATCAAAAAATAAAGTTTCAAAATTTATCTTCAGTTTCCGTCAATAATAATTGTTATTATCAAAAAAGTATGTTAATCCAAAACTGCCAGCCTTTGTATTATTCAGACCAACAATTTCCTGTTTACCTTTCCTTCAACCACAAAAACCTCCTAACTGTTAAGTACAGTCTTCTTCTTCCAATATGCAGTTAAATGCCAAATTTCAACCTGGCATTCCCCCCATATTCTCCCCTTAAACGCTGTTCAATCCAGCTCCTATTATAAACCTTGTATATACATTGCATACCCCACATGTATAACTACATACCCCTCCATTGCTACTGCACTTCACTAACTACTATTTTAATTCATCTTCTAACTGAACTTCAAAGTAATAATCATTTTAACCACCCTTAGGGTAACTCAATCAACCCAAAACATCGTAAAAATAACCATCTAAGTTAACTTATTTTTCACATTTCATAAAACACAATTGAAGTCCCAACAATTGAACAAAGCATTTCAATCCCCTCATCATATTTATCCCCCCACATTAATCAATGTACACATACATTATAAATTTCAAGACCAATTTCTGAGTACCCAATAATAATTTTCCGCTTTAGAAAAATTCCATCAAGTACCTTTGTAAACACAAAATTATCGTGTCCAACTTCTTCTTCTATCTGCTATCTGCAGAACCCTATATCACTCTTTTCATCTATCACTTCTCCATTTCTTTAATAACCTCAAATTTTTTTCAATAATTGCAATATCTACATCAATGTCTCTATCCTCTCGAGGAGAGCTATCTTCTTTCATATCAGCTTCTTCATCAGTTTCTGACTTTTCATCCATCTCTTGTTCCCCATCTGTCTACTGACATCGGAATACACCAAAATCCTGCCCTTGCGTCCAGCGTTGTGAAATATGTAGAACCATTAAGTAGCCCCAAAATATCATCAATTACTGGCAGTGGGTACGCTACATTCTTAGTAATTTTATTTAACGCCCTGTAGTCACAACAGAACCTGTTCGAACCATCAGACTTGGCCACTATTACCACCGGAGATGACCATTCTGATTTTGATCTTGTTATTATGCCTGCTTTCAACATATCTTCTATTGCCTTTTCTACTACTTCTCTATTTCTTAACGGAGTTCTGTATGGTTTTAAACTAATTGGTGGATGATCTCCCGTGTCTATTTCCATCGTAACTGTTTGTGTCTTACCCAATTCTAAATCATTTATCGCAAACACATCTTGATTTTGCTTTATCAGTTGTTCTAACACTTCCTTGTTTTCTGGCGAAGTTTTTAATTGTGCTAACAATTCTTTTTCTCTTGTTACTTTGTCTAGTGAATGTATTTGTGCTGTATTTCTTCTATATGGATGGATCAATTCATCCATTCTTGCGTTCCCTTTCCTTCTGTATCCGCGTCTATTATTACTTCTTTCATTAGAGGTTTCTGAATAACTTATTCCCACCATATTTACTCTATCTGTTGTCAATATGTCACTAACGCTGTCATGTTCTAGCTTAGCTATTACACATCCTCTGTATAATTTAATTTCTCTACCTGTGTTATTAATAACCATTACTGGAAATGTTAAACTTTTATCTAATTCTATTATTCCATCCGGAACTTCTAAACCTGGCTCATCAATTATTTCATTTTGCAATTCTGTGATTCTAACTATGTTTCCTGCTACATAATATGGGTTTCTCTTCAGTCTTGCTTGTATCAAATTAACTGACTGTGGTTTTAAATTCATGGTTGTTTTAACTCTAACTAATGTCGACACATGCATATCTTCCTCTAGATCTACGTAAACATCTTGGAATTTTAATTTATGCAAATCAAATAAAAGTCTCACCCCATTTTTCAATAAAAATCTCGTCCCAATATCATATTTCTATTTAAATCTTTAACCACATGGAACATATGCCTAACATTTATCCCTCCTAATTTCAAATTTATCATCGTTTGTCCTAACACTTCCAATTTTTGTCCCGTTACCGAATGAAGATTCTCTTGAATTCTAATTATTTTACAATTTTTTAACATTCGATATAAAAATGCTTCTTTAATCACGCTAACTTGTGCTCCCGAATCAACTAATGTTCTAACTTTATATTTTCCTATCTGTACTATACATGAGCTAGGATCTACCATATTTAATGACAATTGCTTTACCTCGGCTTGTTTTTTATTTCTAAATGTTCTATTATACTCATCCTTTGGGTTTTTAATATATTGATGCCCTTTTTGGATCTTACTATCTTCCCTCTTACTGCCGATCCTATTCAATAAGCGGGATGCCAATTTCCCTGATTTCCTGACCTTCTAAAATTTCTCTGTATTTCTCCAGAATTCCAATTTGCTGGTCTACCATTTGCCATTCTATTCTGTATACTCGTCTGAACACCTCTACTATTTTGCGTAATCGATGGGCCACTTCTGTTACCACAAAAGCGAAAAATGTGCCCACGTTGGTGACATCCCCAACAAACCACATTCGAGTTATTTGTGTTACCTTCCATGTTTCTTACAGTATTTCTCACTTGTCCTCTTCTATCTTGATTATATACATTCTCGTTTCTTTGCACCATCTGTATTTCTCCTCGTCTTCCTCTCCATCCATGTCTATACTGACCTATTTCCATAGGTTCTTCAATTCTATCTTCTGAACTACTACCTAACTCTCGTCCTACCCTTAGCCTAAACCTCCTCCTCAAGCTTTCCTCTTGTATAGCGATATCTACCGCTTGTGACAATCTTGCAGGATTCTCTCTTAATAATTTAAATTTCAATCCATCTGACTTAATTCCATCAACAAAAATCCCTACCAACATCCGTTCCACTTCCTCTGCTCGTACATTCTGTCCTAAGAATGACTCTTCAGCTAAGTTGATTAACCTGTCACTGTATAGCTGAACACTTTCTGTGCTGTTTTGTCTAGTCTGTCGCAATACTGAGAATGCGTGTTGTGGATCAGTAATTTCAGCATATTTTCTTGCGAGATCATCTTTGAATTCTTCCCAAGTTTCACCTCCTGCTGCTTCTAACTTTCTTCTAATATGGTCAGAAACTGGACTTGTACTTGTTCTGTATGCCAAGTTCTTTTTCTCTCCGTCTGTAGCATTTACTAAATATGCATGTTTTTCAATGGAAATAATCCATTTCTTAAACTGATTTGCTTGACCACTAAATCTTTCAACATCATTGCTTATATTCTGTTGTCTTAACACCGCATCCAACCTTGATATTGCCCCGCCAACTCCAGTGAGTACCTGTGAAAAATCTTGGGATTCCATCCTAAAATTTATAATTATCAAGCAATATACAAATATTTCAACAATATTGATTTCAAACCCAGCAACAATACACAATCTGTTAATTACTCTAATATTATCTAATTAACTTAACTAAATCCTCCAATCGAAGATCCTGACGAAGAAATATTCCTGTTTCAACCCTGAATTTTGATAAAAGAATTTAAATGACCTCCTGATTCAAAATTTCCTACACCACATAAAAAAAAGGACTCTAATCAAGCTCGTTAAAATGATTAGAACAACGAAGAGCCTCTGGATTTCTTTCCTTACTAATTTACTCGAAGTCGAATTCAGATTATTTCCAATTATTTCCTGACGTTGATCACGCTCGATATCAGGCTCGCAACAAGACTTTGATTACCTGCTCGATTACTGTAGATTCCCTTCAGATAAGTTCACCTTCATGCAAGAAGCGACAATTGCTCACGACTTCAGCAAAAAAAACTTACTTTCCAGCAGCAATCTGTGACTTTCATATATATCAAACGTAATCCAGTCAACAACAACTGGACTTAAAGCTGACGCTATCCAGTCTCTTATTTTCATGTGGAACTCTCGCCATGGTCAGTTTAAATAGTTGAAAGTATAAAGTATTGCAGACCTTGATTTCATAATTCTGGAATTCGTACCATAACCTTGAGTTCACCTTCAACAGTCCCACGGGTTAAAACTCATTTTTTTCTTACTGATTTTTGATGCAGAACGGCATTACTTATAGCATTTTGCGTTGGTCAGTTCTCCAACTAATTTCATAATTATGCAATAACATCAGTCTTTCAAAAAAATAAGTATCACTCAAACCTTTTCTTTAGCGCTGACCTTGAAATTGGATCTCCTTCTTAATCAGGAATCTAGTGCAAACCCAGAACAGCTACCAACAGTCGGCTTTCATCTGTTGTTTTTCAAATTAATTACTTCTCCAGACATGCCCGACATAACTATGGCGGTATTCTCTCTCCGCGACCTCCCATGTTTCGTAAGGTCAAAGGCACCAAATCAGCCTCGTGTGACAGTGCTACACACAAAGGCTATGATCGTGAACGTATAGCACCAGACAAGTCAGTCTTCGCGTTGTTAGAAAAGGATTTTATTGATGAATCATTCTAGCTCAGCACATATGATGGAGACTCCCTTCTCGGTGTTGACATCTGTTCTCGCTGGCCCCCAAGTGACGTGTGTGTTTTCCTAGATACCCTTCTTCATTCGTGCACACACGTTCACTATGGTTTTCCCCCTAGTCAAGGAATGCGCAGCATTCCTTAACTCTTTACTCCTAACCTAGAATCCCTCACTGTTACATAAGTTAGGAGGAAAACGGAGCACTTATGGGTTAAACCCGTGTGCCATGATGTTGATCCGACGACTAAACTAAACATGCATAGACAATCCCAGATGTTCAGCCTCACTTAGGTGTCACTTCAAGTAGAATGATTTATTCTACAGATGGCACCTTGCCGTCTTGACAGATGATAGTTTGTTACATTGTGCTTCAAAAAGGCATAACTACAACCCATGGCGGTAGAGAATGTGACTAATAAGGCCAATTCGCGCTGTAAATGTTTGTTCACAGTGGATGCATGTGAACACATGGTCATTTTTACCATCATGCACCATCTTACGTCTCACATGCTCGGTGTGTGACTTATCTGCAATCATTTTTCTCCTTTCTCTTTACCCATCTCTTTACACATCTTTGTATCGTAGTTGAGGCCAAGCCTGAGATCTTTTACCCATCTATAATTCACCAAAAAAAAGAAAGAAATCCTTTGGTATTCTACCATCATCCATCTTCCTAACGTACCCTATCTACCTAAGTCTACGAAGACTGAATATGGAACAAACCGTCACACAACCTGATCTTTTTAATACTTCAGTATTTGTGCTTTTGTCTTGCCACTTAATACCAAGTATTCTTCGCAGACACCACATATGAAAGCTGCTTAAACGTTTCTCTTGGTGTGAGTAAGTTGACCAGGATTTACTGCCATATGTAATCTAAAAGTTAACAATCATATCTGTACATTATTCTGTACTAAGCACTTTGCAATATGCTTATTGATTACCCCATTGGAACAGTCATATCATCTGATCAGAGATGCCTTATAGAGATTAGAACAAGAATTGCTATGGAAAAAGCCTGCTTTAGCAATATGGTCCCCATCAGTTGTTACAGTGATCAACCCTTTCTGAGCCAATGCTTTCGCTTCTTGTGTTGTGCACATTTGTGACTTTAACCCAATGTAACCCACTTGATGCTTTAAGTTCTCATCCAGACAGTCATTACTTAAACTTAATAGATGTCTAAGGTGAACAGAGTTAAGATTCACATCTAAAGTGACCTCACCTGTGTAGGCAGGGTAACAGTTGCACTTCAGTATCTGGAACTGTCCCTCCAGGAACTCGGCCTGAGTCTCATTGCTGCTGCATGCCCCATGTTGACTACAGACTGGACATACAGCTATGGCAATTCTCAGAACTGGGGAGTAGGCTCCCTTAGAATCTTTGGCTCTAATGCTGCAAATATATCAGAAATAATGTGGTGACAACATGCATATTGCATACTGTTGACTGAAACAATAATACACCACCCTGGGCAAATCGGTAAGTGTCTGTCTTCTACAGCATGTGTTTAAACTGTTCAAATTCTGTATCCAATTGTTTGTATGCCCCTGAGGTTCAGTATTATATCTAACTTCTTATAACAGCAATCTTATATTTCCTATCACAACAATAACTACATATTCATTCAGGAGTCAATAATTCATTTATTTGTATTCAGAAGTCAATATTTTTCATGATGTCTTCATGTAGGTGTCAATATATTAAACACATTTGGCCAATGCTATCACAATATGTATATTGTCAGCCCATCAAACTTGATTGATTACTCTTTCATGACCAGATTGTTGATTCCCTTAACTCTTTTGGAACCAATGAGTTCACTATATGTTTCTTGAATACTCCATGAATGATGTGATGTTCTGAACTTCCTTTATCCCACATTGTTGTTACATAAATCTACACTGTCCTAGCTGTTACTGTCATTCTTTCTGTTTCACAGTGGCTATGATAACTCCTTCAGATGCATCAGTTTATGACTTTATTAAAGCAACTGCCTGTGATAGAAAGAGTTACAGTAACTGCTGTCCAGGACATAAAGAGTTACAGTAACTGCTGTCCGGGACAAAAAGAGTTACAGTAACTGCTGCCAAGGACAGAAAGAGTTACAGAAACTGCTGCCTGGAGCAGAAAGAGTTACAGTAACTGCTACCTGGGACAGAAAGAGTTACACAGCCATTTTATCACTATTTAATTTGTCTAAATATAACCATGAGAGAATATTTTCAAAATACTTCAAAGAAAACAAAATAGTTAAAATGCATAAGAAAGAAGTGCAGTATCTGTAATGACAGCTACGTAGACAAGAGGGTGATTGCTCAATACTAGAACAGTCAGCTTACATGTCCTTTTGTATCTTTAGGAAAACTGAGCACTTAGGTCTTTGTCTTTAGTGCACTCACATGAATTTTAATGACAGATTTAAATAATGTCACTTTCATACAATATCACCTTTACTATGGAAATGATGATAGAGGCAGTCACTGCAGCTAGGAGATGACTGTCAGAGACTCATTAGTGTGTTCATATATACAATTATCAGTATTTGCTTCAGATGGTAAAACAGAGGCTGTGGCATGCTTCGAGGACATTGACAGAATCACAACTTGATCAGCTATATTTAATTTTCTATACCTTATATCAGGGGTGGGCAAACTAAGGCCCGCGGGCCACATGCGGCCCGGCAACTGATTTTATGAGGCCCGCGAGGGCATTTAGAAATAAACATTTTTTACATCGTTTTTAAGTTATATTGTTGAATTGTACAGAATTTCATGTACTGCTATGATTGTTTTAAAATTTTTGATAACATTTCTTTCTAATTACTGGTATATATTTTTGTAAACAGTCCTTGACCTTCGTAATGTAATGCTTCTTCTTCTTTCTTTCGCCTTAAATATGACTATAACTGCAATGTTGCCTCTTGTATGAATTTAACTGTCCTTTTTAGTTCACTCAGCGGTCCATAGAGTTTATCTTCCACTGTCGTCTCTCTAGGCCAGAAGGTTTGCCTAGATATGTTGTAATTTGGGCAGTCTTTGAGTATGTGCTCTGCTGTCTGCGACGCCAATCCACATGTGCACATAGCTGATACACCAATCTTGAATCTTGTATACATGTGGTTGCGTAATCTATTGTGTCCTGTTCTGAGGCGCAGAATAATGACTTGTTCTGGTCTGTCCATAATGTGGTAGTCATCTTGAGCAGGTTTTGGTGGCTTTCTGACTGATTTGATCATTCTTTTCTTTTGGTGGTATGTAACGGGCACATCAGGCTGTTCTTCTTTTGCTCCTTCCTTAGCCAATTCGATCAGCTCTGTCGTTTCCAGGTATTCCACAGTGGGATGGTATCCACTGTATGGTGACCTTATGCTGACTGCTAAGTTCAGAAAGTAGTGTCCTTAGTACTGGCAATTTCCCAGACAGGAGCGCCTCGAGTACTGATTTTGCATCTGTCAATAGCACCACAGGTTGTGTACCATGGCTGGTATTTAGTAATTTCTCTGTTGCTATCTTGATTGCCTCAATTACAGCATCATAGTTATGGCAGTACTTTCCTGTTGGTACTCTGGCCGCGTCCGTAGTATTATCTGGATATTCTATGTACACTCCCGCTCCTCCATTTCGAACAGCATTTTGTGCTGACCCATCTGTGTAGACTCGGATCCAGAGGTCCTGTGGGTATTCTTCATCAAGGAAGCTGAGAGTGGCTGTTCTGCGCTGTACACTGTTCTGTTCTTCCTTGTCAAATATTCCTCTCACTTTTGTCTGGATTTGTAGTGATAGTCTATGTTCATCTTTCCATGGAGTTCGCTCTGGAATAGTTTTCAGGGGGATACCAACTGTGGGCAGATCGGTGGTTTCTCTGCAGAGTCGTTTGGCCTGGTGGATAAAACTGCTTCTTTTCAACCGCCCCATAGCTAAGTTTTCAAATCTGTTCTTCATAGGGTGGCCTGGCAAGCTGAGGAACTTTTCTGCTTGTATTAGCAGTTTTCGTATCTCTGCGCTCTCTCAGTGCTTGTGTCCTCCCCATCTTCTCCATCTCCACTATAGGGGTTGATCTCATCCCTCCTGTGGTGACTCTAAGTGCTTGATTTTGCACCTTGTCCAGCTCTTGTAGTGTGGTTTTTGATGCTGAACACCACGCAGTTGACCCGTATTCCAGGTGTGGTCGTATGCTCTGTTGATAAATTTTGCTAAGTATTTTCCCACTGGCTCCCCATGTGGTTCCACTTAGTTTTCTCAGGATGGCTATTTTCCTTCTGGCGTTTGCTACTGCTTTGTTGATGTGCTTTCTCCATGTCAGCCTGCCATCAAATGTTACTCCAAGGTATGTTGGTTCTTTATCTTCTCTAAGGGGTATTCCATTTATCTGGATGATCCCTGCCTTTTGTTTTGGAGAGAGGGTAAATAGAGTGGTGCTGCACTTGTCAGTGTTTATGCTGACACACCATCTATTTGCCCATGCAACAAATGCATCTACAGCTCTTTGTAGCGATCTGGTGGCCACTGATGCATGTTCATTTGTGCTCCATAGAACCAGGTCATCAGCGTACATTGCTGCTTTAATTCCATGCAGTAGATTAGCAACAAGATCATTGATGAAGATTAGAAAAAGTGTGGGGGACAAGACTCCGCCCTGGGGAACACCGTGATGCAGTAGTACTTTCTTGCTCTTGAGTCCGTCTATCTGTACTCGGGCTCTTCTGTTGTGCAAGTATGCTTTCACCCATTTGTACATTCTTCCATTGACTTTACAGTTTCTCAGTTTCTTCATCAGACCTTCTTTCCAGACTTTGTCAAAGGCTTTCTTCAGATCTATCCATGCAGCAAGCACCAGCTTCTTCTCTTGGAATGCATCCTCAATTTCTTGAGAGAGGTAGGTTGTCTGATCTTCCGTAGAGTAGCACTGCCTAAAGCCAGCTTGCTGTGGCACAAGGATGTTTTCACTTTCAATGTACCACTGCAGTCTGTGATTGATGATGCGCTCCATTGTTTTGCAGAGACAGCTGGTGAGGCTAATTGGTCTGTAGCTGGAGGCAACAGAACTATCTTTCCTTGATTTTAGGAGGGGTATCATGATTGCTTCTCTCCAGGCTTGTGGAACACTGCCTAAGGTCCAGCTGTTATTGAAGATCTGCAACAGCTTTGCTTTGGCCTCTGTTCCTAGGTTCCTGATCATTTCATTGGAGATACCATCAGCTCCTGGTGACTTTCTCATTTTCAGTTTTGATATGGCTAGCTCCAGTTCGCTGATTGCGATAGGTGCCTCCAGAACCTTATGTACTGTATCATTCTGTCCTGTATGTTGCCATTCCTCTCGAATCTCTTGTTGTTTCTCTGGACTAATGTAGATATTGTTATCTTGTGCGAATGAGTCCGCAAAATGGTCAGCTGCTTGCTTTCCTGTTAAGATGTTTCCGTCTTTATGTAGTGCAATTTTTGAGTTTCTCCCTGTGCCCTCATCGTTAAGTTGTTTTATTAGCTTCCACAATTTCCTTGTGTCTCTTTCAAAGTTCAGAGACTCTGTTTTCTCCTGCCAGCTTTTCCGTCTAGCCTGCAGCTTGGCCCTTTGAAATTTGGCTTTTGCGTGCTGGTATTTATTGTGGTGCTCTTGGCTGGGTTTGGCCTCTGCTTGCTTTCTACACACTTCCACATCATTATGCAACTGTTCCAGTTCACTACTCCAGTAGGGTTTATAATGTTTACGGGCTCCTCTTGGTACTGTTTCTCGTGCTGCCTGTAGTATGCATTTCCCAAACTCTTCAACTACTTTATTTATGTCTTTCTCAGTGTTCAGGTTTCTAACCAGTATGCTGGTGCGATGCTTGTACATTGCCCAGCCTTTTTTCTTGTAGTTCCACCTTGAGAGGGTGCTGCTTTAACTTACAAGCTCATTTTCTACAGTTAGAAAGACTGGCCGATGGTCACTGCCACCAAGTTGTTTCCCAACAATTCATGTAATGTTCCACTCCAGGTCTGGTGAGTGAAAAGCCAGGTCAGGTGTAGTTGTAGTGTGCCATGATCTCGAGTAGAAAGTATGTGGGTCGGACGGCTTGTTAATCAAGATGAATCTATTCTCATCCTGCCAGTCTTCCAGTCTCTCTCCTCTCTGGTCCATGTGATCATAGCCCCAGCTCTGCGAGTGGCTGTTGAAGTCGCCACACACAATCATTTTTTCTTTTAATGGTAGTGTGTCCAGTGCCTGTGGGCGGTCACTTGGACAGTAGTAATTGATCAGATGTAGGTCTGTATTGCCTGTCTTAAGTTTAAGTGTCTGATACTCAGCCCCTTCCATGTAAACTTCAATTTGAGAAGCAGTGATGTTATTTTTTACAAGGGTCAGTATCCCACCCTTTCGCCTGTCCTTTCGGTCAGATCGGTAACACTGGTAGCCTCTGATTTTGAAGGCTATATTTTCATTGAGGTGAGTTTCTTGCAAGCAACATACACTTACTTTTTCTTGGTCCAAGATGTTTTCTAGTTCTATTTTTTGTTTTGCTGACTCTCTCCGCATTCCAGTGCATTATTTTTAGTCTTTGTTTGGTATGGCCAGATGCTCTATTCTCAGGTCCCCTGGCTCCACAGGACATCTGAGAAGGACCTCCAGTAGTTGTGGTTGGACACTTTCGAGGCATAGGGCCCGGCACTGCACCTGCCTGGGGGTCCAAAGCAGGGTGAGCACCATAACATTTAGCAGTAGTCGACATATTTCATTATGCGTGATTGCGTGGCATCCTGATTTATGTGGTGCGCCTCCTGGCTGGTTGCCTCCGTCTTCAGCACCTTTCCTTTGCTAGAGCAGACTGTGGTCTTACTCGAGTTTAGGTGTGTAGGCACGCACACACATGTCTGCGCATGCATGTACGTGCATACACATCTAGAGCGTTCTGGTTATTTCTCGGCGCCAGTGACTCGCCGCCGCTCCTTCTCCTGTTAGTTCAAAACAGCTCCGCCACTAGAAGGCCAGGAGTTGGACTTTTGCTGCATAGGTGATGAATGCATGAGCCATAAGGGTATTTATGCAAGGTTGGACGCTCACCCAATCTCACCCCTGGCTACATATAGCAACATTTGGAGCCAGTAATACAGATGAGTCTGTTTATTATCATTACAGATGCATTGTGAATATAAAATTACAACAAAAATTTACAATGAAAACATATATAAAATATCATCATCATTATCATCATCATCTTCCACTTCTGCCGTCAAGCGTCGTGGGGAGGAATAATTTGCGTTCCAGCGTCCCGGTGGACGGCACTGGATAGATATATAAAATATAGTGCTGAAAAATGTTATCAGAACTGCAATAAATTCAGTAAACTTTTTTTGCTTTACGTATTTTTAACAAGTCAAATACAAGTTAGATTCCCAGTAGAGATGAGAAGAGCAAATTCAACAATGACAAACAGGCAACCTACCCCAGACTGATATTAGCTTGAATATTTGGTGTGTAGCTGACAGTTCCGTTCTGGTACAGCACTACGCCAGTGGCAGCCGCAACCAACTCATAAGTGACTTTGTCACCATCACTATCACGTGCTTCAACTCTGAAAGAATTCTGCTTACCCTCATTCACAAGCCAGCGGTTGTTTTTGACGTTGTTGTTGCTGGCTGACAACTGTATTGTGGGTGGGGTGTTTTCTGTGGATAACATACCATTATATTGAAAACTATAGCAGGCACACTGGTATAACGGTTAGGATGTTATACTGACAATGGCATGAGTGCTGCCAGGTGAGGGTTCGATGCCAGCTATTGCCATTCTCTATGGAAGGAAAACACTGGCCACCCATCCCTCCATGCACTCAGGCCTACACAAATGTGATGACCTTAACACTTGACGTACTCACGGCAGGCTCATGCTATCTAACTTTCTTTTTTAAACCTGCAAACTGCCAGGATGACAATAATATCAATGTCTAACTGGTAGGAGGTAAAGACATTGCAGGTGCTGCATATAAGTTTGATGTGATAGGAGTTCATATACACTACGCAAGGGAGTCAATGGTGAAGTGGTTGCTGAAAAATGTCTAAACAGAAGTCAATACAAATCATCAACAGGCAAGGTGTCCAGGGTGTGACACAATTCCAACAAATCCAGAAGCAGGTAAACTCAACGGCAATAAAAGGTCTGAAGGCCGGCAGATCATATAGTCCAGTGTATTTTCAAGACAATCCATGAAAATCAATAATATATATATATATACCGTGTCTGCTGTGGCCAGACGGGCCGGTAATTACAATATGAGATATGAATAATAGATCGTTGAAACCACTAGACCCTAACGATTCTCAAATCCATGCCGCTATCCTTCTCTCATTCCTAATCTGGATGGGTTTGACCTTGCTGTGAGGAGCCAAGTCCCGTTTGGATATGTTGCCTTCTGTCCCATTATTTCGGGCTCATATATATCGTTCCAACTCTTCTCATTGTCCATGATAACGTTGTCCTGCCAGTCAGTATCTTTCCAAATTCCAGACAACTTCAACGTGCTGCTTCTTTGGTAAAAATCTGTGATCTGAATGCTCGTAGCTATTGATAAACAAAAACTGACGTGATCTCCGTTATACGTGAGATGCTAGATATCTCTGCATTTTGGTTCGGGAGTTTTGCTCCCTCATATTTTTGCGTCATGGGCTCTGCTACGACTTGGCAGCAGTTATGCCTAAAGCTCTAAAGTTTGTGGGTTTGATTCTGTTCATGAGTGTAATTTTCTCAGAGACCCCTGGGTGTCATCGCTGGAGCTATGGAGTTCATGCATTGTGAAACGTTTTCGGCAGGATGACCTGCAGAAAGAGGCCGAGCCCTATGGGATAAAACCTGGTGCAATGAAGTCGATCCTCTAGTCTTATAAAACCCTGTTATATACAAAGTAATGGCATGAGAGTTGGTGGCCAGCTGCCGTCCTCTTCTCTTTCCAAGAGTAATCTCTTTAGTACTCTTTACACAACATCCATTGTCCATGGCCAGCTGCCCTCTTCTCCTCTCTCCATGAGTGATCTCTTTAGTACTCTTTAAACAACATCCACTGTCCACTGAAGACGGCTGCCAGACCATTGCTGTAAGTCTGTGCACTATCCATTATGTGACCATGGTTGCATTCTCCATTTGTAGAAGTGAGTTGTACATACCCTGGCCATTGTTGTGGTTGAATGGATACAGCCATAGTTAAGATCCACTATTATTATTAATGTATCCTTTCTGTACATATATGGCTGAACACATCATGTTCAAGTGCCTTGCCGACTGGCATGGGTGATCATGCTTCTCCTCACATTGCAATATCTGCCGGCATGGATCAGTTCATATCTTGACTTCCTTTTGTGCATGACACAAGACTTTCAAGAATTTTTCTCTCACTGTCTTTCTCTATCTCTCTTTCAACAAATCTTTCTGACTGTCACAATATGTTCCAGTTTTTGTCGTCTCATAATGTTGCAAAGAAATGCTGACTGCCTCTTACTGATGTTTGTGGTAAGTTGTCTTTGTTACTTAGCCTCCCTCAAAATGTATAGATTGCTCATTTTGGCTGTCCAAGAAATGTTTAGCATTCTAATATAAAACCACATCTCCATGACTTCTAGAGATGTTTTGCTTGTTTACTAATTGTCAAGAATTCACAGCCTTACGCTAAAATTGGTTTTAGGCAACATGCAAGAATTTCTTTTCTGACTTCCAATAATCATGCTGAACAAATAGAATTGTCAAATTATCATTGTAAACATTGTGGCTCAAATTTGTGATAAACTGACAACATTCTTCTAGAGATCCCCAATAAAGACTTATTTGGTAAATGTATTGTGTTCTTGAACACATAGAATTCAAGGAGAAAGTTAACAAAAAGTTAGTTGCATATCCTTTACAAGATGTAGCAGTCAATTCCAGCATTTTTTCTGTTTGTGATTCCTGGGCAGGTGTTACGTTTAGTAATTTGCCATTGCTTTCTGAACGACAGGCACTCATACCATTGTATGGAAACCAGTGCAAGGCGGTCTGCTTCCAAATCGCCTGCTGCTTCGAACACAATCATAACCCTTTTGTCATAGGAGAAAGTATTCACAGTATAAATAATGGCCTTTATTTAGTTGAGAATGCTTCTTTATTTTGATGCAGTGACACATGTTTCTGTGATCATTTATAACTGGAACTGTCAGTTGTATCATTACATCAAAACGTAAGACAAGGTTATGAAAGAAGGATGCTAAAACTGAGGTCCATTCTCACTTACTGAAACTTTGTTCTTTATAGTCATTGGCTTCCTTCCTAACTTTAGTATTGTTGGCAAAATCAGGATTCCCTGTAACAATGTAATCTTGCATGCAGGCTCTATTGGTGGCCCCACAAAATTTCTGTGCTTTTTCCATCAGGTTTGGTTCAGTGTCATCAAAAAAATGTGGCACAAACTCTGGATGCTGGTAATCCTCAGTGCTCTCCCCTTCGTTGTATATAAATACAGATTTGGTTTCAGTTACCAAGTCTGAAAATATAAATGAACATAAATAATGCTACTTTATTATCAATACATTATTACAGCAATCTATTTTTTTTTTAAAAACAATGAAGCCATAAACAATATAAGGCACAATTTATTGCCTGTCATATTTCGCTGCATCTTGTCAGATGCATTTTTTTGGCATATCCTATTTACAGGATATTACTGTTAACACCAGCACTGCTGTTGTTGATGTCTTGGCAGGTTTACATTCAGTAGTTTCGTCAGGTGCATACTGCAGAGTTATATATCATATGAAGTGAATAAACTAATAATTACTTGGCTGAAATACTAAATACACACTCACCGATATTGTTTAAATGCGGAGTATATTATTCCCATAGAAGTCTAAGATTTAAAAGGAAGTCCTTCTGTTTGCTATGTAGCAACAGCTGGAATCACCTAACTGATAATGCTTTGATATATTTGAACAATTTATCATTGTTTGTTGAATACATTCTACGAAATGTGTGTTTTTTTTTTTGGGGGGGGGGGGGGGGGGGGGGGGGGGGGGGTAGGAGAGGAGAGGAGAAAGTAATCATATAAAGCATTCAAAAATGTATGCATGCTTTATATGACCATTCCCCCCTCATCCCCCCCACTGAGCCACGGTGGTCTAGTAGCTAGACACTCACCTGTCAGCTCGGTGGTCATGAGTTTGATCCACATCGGTGTGGATTTAGAATTGTTTAACTGACCTGGACTCCCAGGTTGACCCGGCCTAGAATGTATACCCAGAAATGTCTGGGGAAGTCCGGGCGGGTCAGTGTGATACTAACCACATCAGCCACCCAGTGCATGCTGGTCTATACAAACATGGATCTAGCACTGTATGCCAAATTGCCCTTCAGGCTTGTCAAAGGGTCTTTTACTTACTTTTACTTAAAACTGTAGCCTGCCTGTCTACTTTCACTGTTTGCTGTTTTTCACTGCTATATTTACATTAATGTTGACTTATATTTTCATGCTTCCAAGACAAATGCTTCCTGCCCATATTGATCTGTGGTCATGATTTCAAAGCCTTCTGTTTTGATTTTCACATATTTACTGTATTCAATTTCCATAATGTAAGAAAAGGAACTCACAGTTTTTAGCAAAGTTGTAATAGATTTGTTTCTCTGTGGCATTAGGAAGAAGTATGGTGCCATCAGGTGACAGGTAATCATCTGTGCTATTTCCATTAAAGTTGCCGAGCAGACCTCTTGTTTGGCCTCGGAGTGAAGTGTCTACCTCTAGCTCAATCTCCAAACTGATCTTACCCACACGCACTTTGAAGGACACACCTAAACAAAGAGCACAAATATATGTACACATTTTCTTGCATTCAATCTTTACAAATATGCTTTCGGCTAATGTTATATTTAAAATAAAGATTATATGATTTTTTTTTACATAGTAAAAATGCTGTAAGAATATATTCATTTGGGATGCAGCCTGTCACAGACCGCCGCGTTACCATCCCAGAATACTTTCTCAGTCTACAAATCTGATGGACCGCTTAGCGAAACTACAGAAGAATAAACTGTATTCTCTACATTAAAGAAGCTGGCGCAATGTTATGCGGCATGGTACATGACCAACCTCTAGCCATGATGTAAGATTGCAGACGGCAAGTAAACAAAATGACCACGGCCTGCTTGAGACATGGGAACGAGTTTGATTTGAAGCCAGCACCTTTCACTAATATAATACAGGTGGAAGTGGATAAGACCTGGGGCACACATGGCTAGATGGACTGGTGCCTTCTCGCTGAGAACGACCCTTGCTATGGACTATCCCATAGACTGATCACGGCACTTAAGCCCGGAGATCAGATACTCTTATGATACCACTACTGACCCTTTGATCTGCTAAACCAACTTTTGAATGGAGCGGCTGTAAGGAACCAGGTGTCTGAATTAGTGACATGGACTTAGGACATTTCATTCCTCATGACTGGACATTACAAGGTGTCATGTGGCAGAAATGAGTTAATTAGTTTGCACACACATAAACTAATAATAGAAATAGAAGAATAGAAGTTAAGCACCAAAAGTAATTATAAAATGCAACGCGATAGAAATACAGCATAGATTTGCGTCGTTTAACAACGAAAACACTGCAACGGCACTTCAGCACGGAACACCGACACTAACGCCACGAATATTCTACACTCTCAACTTAGGACTGTTAGAACCAGACACAGACACAATGTCATTAGCCTTCAACATGACACTTATCGAGCACATCAAGCGGCACATGGACATTAAGGCTATCAGTGCCGGATTCTAATCAATGAAGGTTATGCAGTAAAACTTGGAGACCAACCGCCAGGGGCATCCATCAAAAGACCACGCCACACACTATAGACACCCACACTCACATGGGACGGTTGCAAGTGGGACGGATGGAAGTATTGTAACAGTGTCTGCAGCGGGAGTATGTGCATTGGTAGATCAGTAGTTAACGTTTCCTCGTGGTTTGTTCTGATGCTCGGCGATCGAGTGGATGTCAGATGAAAGGGTTCGTGTGACTGAGGAGCGGCTGGCTGTGGCATACTTGTAACCGTGATATCAATGCAGCACTGCGAATAAATCGTCTTATGTTTGGTCCCTCGTCAGCCAGAGTCCTGTTATATATGGAGTGGAGAAGTCTTCTAGCCAAGAGTTGCAGTCGAAGGGTGTGAGGAACCCCCAGGGTTCGGTTTGAGTGACTGTCGTTCTTTGAGACCATTAATCATCCACCTAGACAAGAATGAAGAGTACAGTACCACAAGTCAACATCTACAACGGGGCGATGGCAGTGGCTTGATCATTGATCCTTGAACATTGAGTAGTGAGGGAGAGCAAAGCAGCGATTGAAGTAAAACCCTCCTCATAACACGGTCCTCCTCCATCATCATAATCTATCAGACAACTACGATACGATAAAAACCACCTCACCACGCCACCCAACCTCATGACACAAGGGATGGCAGTAATTGTAACTACAGGCATTTCTTCTTCTGCTGCGTTCATCCGGATTTTTTTGTGTGGATGTGACTGCGTTGTGCCTGTTTACAGCAGACCTGCGTTCTTGCGCCGTTAGGCCGACACATCCGACTTCTGCAGGACTACAGGCATTTTAGACGATTGAAAAGTCTTTCCCAGACTCTACAGTAATAGAGAGATTTAGAGGGAAAAAGAGGAGAGAACACAGTAAAGCTGGAAGATAAACAATGCCAGACTCTTCAATATGAGTGTGTAGGGGGGTGACAGATTGTATGTATTACTTAGGATTGTACTGATGTAGAACTAGATAATGCACATTCTTTATTATGTCTTCCAAGCTCTCAACAAGAGCACCAGGGTATAGATCCCAAGAACGAGAGACGACCAGGTAGCTTGAGGACTGGGCAGTCAACCAGAAAACCGGCAGGCTGTTCCTATTGGATCGTAGGTGTTTACTGGATCTAAGCTGAACTCTACTGGAAGGGAGGTGTAACTCATATGTAACCCAGCCACAGATCCAGACAGGATACAAGTAACTTTAGAGTTATGTATATACTTGTCATCACTACACTGTTGTATTGCATAACCCTCTATAGTTCACTATCATCCTCAGAATAACCATCAATGTTCAATGATTAATGACAGACAATAAAAGTAATTGGAGTTAATTTTAACTTATGGTTCAGTTGTTATACTTTTGTTTTCCAAGGGATGCAATTGCCTTGCTTACCTGGTAGGGGATTAATTACGTAACAGGAAGGGGAAATAAGTTAGAGGGGGGAAACCTGCTCTGCCTAGTAGTCCATTGGTCGACATAAACCAAGGTATCTAACTTCCCTTTTCCCACTTCTTGGGGGATATCAAGACAAGCTAATTTATCTTTGTTTAACGAGCCACTTTCAGCTGTACTCTTGGATATTCATGAGCTTAATCTTTATTTCAGCCATATAGATTTTGTCCCGAGTCAATTTCTGACAAATTGTGGTCTCGGTCAGAGATCAACAATTGTCACTTCTGACAAACCGGGGTTGCTTGCTAGTGATAAGTGCATAACTTGGCGGCGGCGCACCATCACTTCTGACACTGCCTTTAATTGATCTCTGTCAGTGTATATCTGTTAACATCCGAGAGGTTAAATCGATCAAGTAATGACTGGGAATCTGTAACTTTGACCAGGCTGCAAGAACATCAAGTCAAACAGGGTGACGCCAAACAAGAGCAGTATGCAGGAGAACAAAGAATAATAGTCATCTAACACAGAACTAATGTCCACAGCTGCTACCTGCTGGAATGTCGTCATATCCATTGTGATAGTTTATCTAATGACAAGTCAAATAGGATGATATTCTTCTCATGAATGCATGTACATTGTAAAGGACAACAGGGATAAGATGTACACCTTTAGAGGTTTTACACACAGTTACAATATGATAATCTAATATGGAGCTGTGACAGGTGATGAACCAAGCACTTATGGACTGAATGATTGAATGTGCAGTGAGGATAATCTACTGACTAACTATTATATTCCAAGCAGATATTTTAAAATAATAAAACTATGGCCATGATGAGTTAAAGCACAAACTACCTGGAACTGGAGTGGTCAAGAAAACCAAAAAATCAGCTGAGAGGAAACTGACCAATGATGATTGATTGTGTATCTTCACAGCACAGACAAGTCACTTGCTACAGATAATAATGATGGAGTAATTTGGTCAGACTTGTAAAGAACCCAATTCATGGCACAGAAAAGTCACCTGCTACAAATAATAATGAGGGAGTAATTTGGTATGACTTTGAAAGAACCCCATTCAATCATAAAATAACAACCACACAGCAAACATAAAATATCACTAACCACATGGGAATGTTACTGCAACTGTGACCTTGTCACTTTCGTCTCTTCTTACAACATTTATGTAGTCTGTTGATTGACTGAAACGTGGATTCTTGTAGAATTTGTTGGTAAGATCCATTCCATCAATTAAAATTACCATGGCTGTGAATAAAGAGAATGCAAGTTTAAAAACAGTTTCTTCAGAAACTAAAATAGTACACACATTTCAAGTTATTATTTGATAATTATAATCACGAGACCAACAGCTTCCTGCCAACTTAGGCATTCATGTATCTCCACAGATCTTCCTCCTCTGTGTTCTGGGCCAATTCTATGATGATATTCCTCCATTCCAGCTCATCCAGCAGAATTTCTCTCTGCCTTTCCCTGCCTCTTTTACTGCAGCAGGGAGTGACCAGAGGACCTGGAAGACACACATTACACCGAGGAAAGGCCAGAAGGACACATAATCAGATGACAACTGGCACCATTAGTATCAAGACTTTTCACTGGCTGTTGAAGATGAGGACGGGAATGTCCTAAGTGCTGTGATCTTGGTTCTGGACTCAACTCATTCTACTGCTAATCTTTCCAGGTATCAAAATGTTTTTTATTCTCTCTCTCTCTCTCATGACATGAACAAAGAACACAGCTTTTCTCCTCTTACATTTGTAAATAATGTTCTACTTTCATTAGCCTTGCTCCTGGCACATTGTTAGTTACTCTAGCAGTCCATGGTATTGGTAACATTTTTCTCTGTTGGCTCCAGTCTCTTCTTAATTTGTTCATTCCACGTTTAACTGCCATACAGCACAACAGGTTCTCTATAACATTTCTGACATTCAGTGATAGTGATTTATTATATAAGACACTTTTCATTTTCTGAAATGTAGCCTTTACGTGACCAATTCTGCTCTTAGTGTCTGTCACACTGAGAATACAGACCACAAAGTGGAACCCAAGAACTCTGCTAAACCAGATGCTTGCAGTCAGCAAACCACAGCTTGACTGCTCGTGTCAGGGTTAGCAGACCAGAGCGGGTCAAGATCATACTCCACTTCCAAGTGGAAGTCCTAGAAACAGAGGAAATAAACAAAGAGGGAAGGGTCATCAGATCACAAGTATGTGTTGGTTCCAGTGAAAGGACTTCTAGTTATGCTATTCTCAAGTTTTTTTTAGTGTGTGTCCTTTCCAGTGCCAGTGCCCTTCCCTCATCTCTTGGTGCACTGGAATCTGTCAAGTTCTCTCCCTTAGCTCTTGGTTCACTGGAATCTGTCAAGTTCTCTCCCTTAGCTCTTGGTTCACTGGAATGTGTCAAGTTCTCTCCCTAAGCTCCGCATGAGTGATTCTCACATACTGCTTAATGCCACATTAGTACAATGATCTATATGCTTGCTTAAAAACATAGTGGTCAAGGGTTGATCCCCAGCAGGGGCAAGATGTATTTGTTTCACTCAATCCACAATCCACTCATAAAATGGGTACTGAATAGTTTTCTTGGAGTTGTCTGGCAAGAAAGGTTGGAAAGAAATGTAAATGGCCACCCCACCTAATTATATTGTGGCCTAGAATATGTGAAGGCCCAACTCTGTTTCCAGGTAGCAGTGTATAACTTGGGACTATGTTCACTACTAATGTAACACTGCAGTATGATTCAGAGACTTGTAATTTCAGAATACTACATCTAGACTGTAGATATGTCTCAAAATATGTCTTCAGGTTCTTTGGTTAGATGGCCGTGTCTGATAATAAACAATGCATTACCAAGGAAGACGATCAGCAATGGAGATCAACAAATAAAAAAAAAGAGAAATAAAGATGGTTTCTCATGGAAGAGCAGACAAACATAGCACTGAGAAATGTCTATTCTGGCACGGAACTCACAAGGAATAAGAGGGAAGAGGAATCCAAACTGGACCTGGAAAAGAATTAGAAAATATATAAGAAGAAAGTTTGTAACGACAGGGAGACAGCTGGGAAAATATTTATAGCCTAGGATGGACATGTGTTCAGAGCAACAAATGTAGATGTAAGCTACATGACCTAGCTATATTGTATGGCATCCAAGTATGGTCATTTATACAAAATGTCCAGTCCTAACATGGTACTGATCACATACTTGTGTTTGTTGGAGACAGCTGCACTTGAAACCTGGCATAGTCTCTCTCTTGAGCAGCAAAAGCTGAGAACACAGTTCCATTGAACAATGTCCCATTGATTTCTATTCTCTGTGTGCGTGCCTGTTCAACAACAAAACTGAACATGTAAATCTGTGCCCTAAAGTAGACCCATGATGTGTTAGCATAAATACAATTGTCTGGGATCACACTAGGATGTCTTTCTATCCTTGAACAGCTAAGGAGTCAACTTAGCCTCGTAAAATGAGTACTGGGGTCAAGAAGGCATTTGGTCTCCTCACCTCATAATTAAGTGAACTAGTACGTGCGAAGTCATATTACTTCATCATCCTTGACTTGGGGACGCAAATTACAAGTGCCTCTGAAGCCTGATGGTGAGATACACTGGTAATAGGGAAAGATAATCGACATGCAAAATTCAGCCCAGTGCCACTAGAAGTAGTGTGTATGGACTACACTTGAGTTCAAAGCAAGTGAGCTGCCAAAAATACTACTTCACATCCCCATGTCAGCATTGATCAAGTGAATATCTTTATCTGTATTCTATCGGTAAGTCAACATACATCAAACGATAGAGTAAAATTTAAATCTATTAAAAAATAAAACAAGTAAAGGACTCTTTTACATGTGTTGGGGCTTGCTGAATACATGGTGCTAACCTCATATTTTTTTTATTAGAGCAATCAGCACTTAATGGGTGTTGAGATCCAATATACTGTTCAAAACATCTTGTTCCACAATTATTTATAAATTGTAGTCCACATTTGAAATTGGAGGATTTCATTAACTTATTCTCTTTAAAGCAATTAACTGACCTGTCACTCTTTTTATGACTAACATGTTTTTTTACTGTTTTCCTCACTTCTTCAATCCAAGAGATTTAAATTCAATAGTACATCCCGAAGATTGTATTCCACACACACACACACACACACACACAATCCCCCCCCCCCCCCCCCCCCCAAAAAAAATAATTCCAGAAAACATTTTAAAGCACAGCGGGAGGTCAGCATGGTTGAATGGGTAAGAGCACTTGCTCTTAAACTTCCGATATGCTGATGCCAAGGTAGCGGGTTCAACCCCTTCACAGGTCAATTGGACTAAAATGTTGACTTCTTGATCTTGACATGGGGACATAAATTACAAGTAGCTCAGGGTGGGTTTGCCCGAGGCAAGAGACACTAGTAATTAGTAATTTTTTTTGTGTGCATATCCCTTACAGGACGTTGCAGTCAACACTAGCATTTTTCAGCTGCTGTTGATATACTAGGCAAGATTACGCTCAGTAGTTTGCCATTGCTTTCTGAGTAGTAGGGAAAGCTAATTAGATCGCAAAAATCAGTCCAGTGTACTAGTAGTAGTAGAGGCAAACCATGGGCTATACTTGAGTTGAAAGTGAGCAAACTAAAAAAAAAAACTAAATACATAAAGCACAGCGCTTTTTACAAAATAATATCATGAAATCAGAGTGGAATGTTAACTGAGAGTTAAGACAACTGTTAACAAACTCTCCATTGTGACAAGAGTCAAGACAATGACTTACCTGAAGAGTGAAGTTCTGACTCTGGACAATCATTAAACTGTACACTCCCCAGCCGTTCATGGCATACGTACAATTGTCTAGTGTGGTGATGGTGGGATCACCCAGGGCAGAAGCTGGAGTATGAAAATATAGGAGAAAACATATTTGATTAAATCATTCACACTAAGAATCCCACAGACAGGTTGGTTTCTTGGCTTCTAAGAATAAACATCACAGCATTCTGGGACGAACCACAGATCAACTGTCTCAAGTACTGCGAGAGGCCAGTTCAAAAAAACATTTGATTAACTACATCAGTACAAGATCATCATTGTTTGAGTGTAATATCAGAATGAGGGCCTGGAAAAATTTGTGACAACGTCCAAGATCAAGGTGTTAGAGACAGAGGAAATCATACCACATAGGTTGGCAAGAGTGTCTTGGAGGATCATCAGCGGTCCGAGTGATCAAAAATACAGCAGACAGATGTTTATTAAACTGCATTGTCACCTGTGCTGCTTGAAATTACAGACAATGATGTTTCATTCATTCATGATCATCATCACATTCCCCCCCCCCCTCCCACACCATCATCATCATTATTGTCATGTCATGATGCCAACCTGTCCAGAATCTGCTCTCTGCCTTCCTCTATTTCCACTAATCTGTCCTCTTTTTCTTCTGCCTTTCTCATGTTCCTATGGAGCATAGGCCCTCAAACAACTTATGACAAGCAATGTGTGGACTTGATTCATGGTTAGGTTCTGTAGCCAGTTTTTTGTGGGATGAGGTAGCCTCTCTCACACCATCCCCCCTTAGTGGTCTCTTATGACATGCATGGTAGGTTACAGTGTTAATACTCTTTGCTTCTTTAAGGGACTTATAACACGGATGATTAATCTTTGGACATTTTGAAGGAAGCTGATTTGCAAAGACAACTTATCACATACATCAGAAAGAAGTAGTCATTGAGTTTTTTGGCCACATTATGAGTGTCGCGTAACGTATTCTACTAGGATGGAATTGGATCAAAGTAGATACTAAATAGACTTCTACGAATAGAGAATCTAACCACTGCTGAAGAAGCGATCAAATGGCTCGCAGTTCTAGAAGAATGATTAACAAAGTCCCAGAATGGATCACTACTTCTAAACAGTGCCAGGCGGAAAGTTATGACGACTAACTGTACTAACACACGAAGACAGTATGTCAAGTTATTCCTGCTAACGTGCCTGGATGAATAATGAGCCCCCACTGCCTAATGTATTATCACACAACAGGAGATAAGACAGAATGATACGTATAGATAGTCCTTTCACTCGTCACACAATCTGATGATGCTAATTCTAATTATATAATGACAGACGCAGTTGTTAAAATTACAAATATAACATAACGTTTAATCCTAAAGAACACTACGTGAGCCCCACTGGGAACTCACTGACACATAAGAGATACGCAGATCCCTGAAATTTCTATAAGATAATGTTCAGCTAGAGGATATAATCATAGACTCTTAGCCACTAGCGGACAAATTGTGTGATTGCTGTGCAGTGGCAAACGGGTGGGTAGCCACTCATCTGATAATCCTTAGCCTCCTGGATGGTAAGCTGTCAGTGCTGACTGGATCATGGTATGGACTCCACTCTCTGCTGCATCAAGTGAGTGGTTCGTAGCTCAATCACCGGTCGTGACTACGGCTACAGATGATCAGGGTGCAGGCTCCTGCAACTAGATTTTGACTGGCCTATCGGGAGTGGAGACTATCATTGGCTTTTCTATGTTTTAGAGGGTTTTTCGGCTTAACAAGAGCCAGCAATAAAATATGTTTAAACACAGACAGGTGTTCAATTTTAGCCAATTGACGGGATAGTAGCTCCTGCTCCTTCCAGCCGGCTGTCAGAAAATGGCAGACGTTAGGGTGCTACCGGAAGTTAACTTCTCATCCAGGAGAGTTCCCTTCCTGTGGCCAAATTATTACTCACAGCCAAACCTGAATATAAAATTCAGCCTGACTTGATTTCTTGGCTTGTAAACGAACTCTACCCTACATCTACTTCTAACTATAAGAAGAAATAGTATTTAACTCTCTCTATAGTTTTATGTATATAAATACACTAACCAAAGACGATTTTATCTAATATTTGAAAATATAGATAAAAAATAAAAAATAATACAGACTACATAGAGGGGTTTACTGAGGGCTATCTCCATCTAGTAACAAAACGATCTGAGAGGTGGGCCAACCTGTCACAATGAGAGGACAAAAACTGGAACATGTTGTGACAACTGGAAAGATTTGCGGAAAGAGACATAGAGGAAGATAGCATGAGAAGATTCTTGACAGTCTTGTGTCATGGCACAGAAGGGAGTCAACACACGAAATGATCCTTGCCGTCAGAGATTGCAATTTGTGGAGAGGCTTGATCGCCCACGTCAGGCAGCAAGGCAATGGATGATGATGATGATGGTGATTAACCTTACTAGTTACTTATAATTTTTTTCATTTTTCCCTTCTCATGGTGTGGCCAAAGATCGTTGGTCGTTTCAAGAGTTGTCTGTGGTAAGTTATCTATTTTATTGTAAGCACATAAAAATAGTCACTTATTGCAGATTACTTTCTTCTTCTTCTTCTTCTTCTTCTTCTTCTTCAAGTACCTTGATGTAGAACACAGCCAAATCCTAACATCATGAAAGCAATAACACTCATTAAAATATAGGTGTTGAAATGATAATAAAAGAAGTATTGATCAAGGTAAACACTAAACAATAGAAAGAAAACTGAATGCCTTAGGCACATTAGACTAAAGCTTGTGCCTTCATCAAGCTGATGGCAACATCTGGAGTTAAATAATGTTAATCTGATGTATCTGTAATTGGCAAATGTTGTTTTCTCAAATGCAGTCTCTGATATCTACTGCCTTCTTTGTGTCTTCCATGAGCACCAATCAGTCCGATGTTACAGCACCCAACTCAACAATGGCACCAGTAGCAGTCACCATGTTTGCTGTGCTCAGATTATAACAACATGCTGTTCATCCATCATGATTGATTAAGACAACTCGTCATCCAATGAGATTAAATTATTATGAGTACGAAGGTGACTTGCATACAAACACAACAACAACCACACATACCCACATCAACACACACAAACAACAGACAATAATGCCATTACCAGGAACAAAGGTTGGGTATGGTGTGCACTGCAGGTCCCCGAAGACTGTGTAAAACCTCTGACAGAACTTAAATGGGGATTTCACACAGCACCAGGTGCGAGCTTGCATGTTTTCTTGAGCATCTTCATAAGCCCTTGTGTTGCTGAAGGCAGATGAGAATTCCCAAGGGTCACTAATGAGTAACTGCCCAGTGCCAGTGAAGGAGCTAGCCTGCAGAGACTCAAACCAGTCTAGCGAACTATTGCTTTTTGGGGTTGTCTTTAAGTAGCAGCACAGCTGAAAATAGATAATATATTTTCTATAAATTGCACTGTTATCCATCCATCATGTGCCATGCCGATATGCGTGGGCGGTCATGTTTGCCATCTCACTTGATTGCCAGAGTCGTGGATCAGCTCAGTGTTTCGGTCTTGACTATGTCATGTGGCCAAGCCATCCAGGTATTTACTTCTTAATCTTCCCCTTGGTCTCTTCCCTTCAATCTTGCCAGTTGTCACCAAGTTCTCCAATTCATTTCTTCTCATAACATACCCTAACAATTTTGACTATCTATGTGTAATGTCTCTAATCAGTTTACAATCTTAATTTCTTTCTTGAAGGACTTGTTCATTGGATTTTCTGTCTGTCCATTGTATTCTTTGCATTTTCCTTAGAAACCATATTTCTACAGCCATCAGATGTTTTTCAACTTGACTGCTCATTGTCCACGCATCACATCCATACAAAAGTACAGGTTCTATGTAGCTCTTCAACACTCTTTTTCTCGTTTCACTTGATATCTTTTTATTGGTCAGTATGTTTTTCATCTTGCAAAAGGCTACCTTCGCCATGACAACTCTTGTTCTAATTTCTTGAAGGCATCTCCCATCAGATGTTACGACTGTTCCGAGATAACTGTACCGATTCACTTGTTTACGAATATGCACTGTTATAGATGACAATATTTTATTATATCAGCATATTAAAATGATGATACTATACCTAGCAAATAACCTGCCACAAGATAATGATGGTGATACTATAATTAGCAATGGACCTGCCACATGATGATGATGATGATGATGAGATTATACCTAGCAAAGGATTTGCCACATGGTGATGATAATGATACTATTCCTAGTAAATGTTCTGCCACATGATGATGATACTATACCTAGCAAAGGATTTGCCACAAGATTATGATGATACTGTACCTAGCAAAGAACCTGCCACAAGATGATGATGATACTGTACATAGCAAAGAACCTGCCACAAGATAATCATGATACTATACCTAGCAATGATCTGCCACAAGATGATGATACTATACTGCCATGGACCGATATGAGGTAGACAGCGGTAAACTGATGTAGTGAGAACAGGTTACCATAGAAGAGGAATTGTCATCTGTGAAAGCAGTTCACGTGATCACGATGAACAAATCCGCATGAATAAGTCAAGGAAAGTTGGTGAGCAACAGATGATGATGTTGAAGAACAAAGGGAAATTATTCAGAGAAGTTGCGTATCACGTGACATTAGTTGTGTGGTACACGGGAAGGACACGGCTGGACAAGGTTAGTCTAGCCAGGGTCCCAGTAGAGAGAGGACATGAAACGAGTGTCGAGAGTGAAGCGAAATGAATTCAAGATTGCTTTAGTAATTGAACGACGCTTCAGCCTGAGGCAAAAGTGTCTGACACAAGTCGGACGGCTAATTGAGTAGCCATTCCAGTTGAGTTATGGCGCGCCGAGTGACGGCGATTGAGCAATGCCCCATGCCGATGTCAAGGGCAAGTGACCGTAAGTTGACCATAAAATAGCCATTGTAGTATAGCGGTGTTTCAGACCTATGAACAGTAATTAGACATGTTATTTACGATCGCACTATTGATGTTACGTGCTGCGATCCTTGTTTATAATAAACACTTAAGAATGGCAAGGACATGGAGTTGTTCACTGTTTCCATGTGATGAATGTTCCTGTTTATTTCTGTCTCTGCGGCTGAACAAACGAGCCAGCAATCAGCTACATGGCATATAGCTAGCAAAGAACCTGCCACAATATAATGATGATACTATACCTAGCAAAGAACCTGCCACAAGATAATGATGATACTATACCTAGCAATGATCTGCCACAAGATGATGATACTATACCTAGTAAAGAACCAGCCACAAGATGATGATGATACTATACCTACCAAATGACCTGCCAAAAGATGATGATACTATTCCTGGCAAAAGGCCTGCCACAAGAAGATGATGATACTATACCTAACAAATAATCTGCCACATGATGATGATGATACTATACCTAGCAAATGATCTGCCAAATGATGATGATGACATAGACCGCAGAGCTAGTAAGATCACACACACACACCAATAAAGACCTTGGAGCACCTATCCATGGTGGGGCCTTCCCAAGCCTGGCTAAGTTCAAATGATGGCAAAACAACGGCACCCATTTGACTAGGCTGGACTAACCACAGAGCCATTCCAGTGTGGGAAGAATCTTGCCGCTATTGAGGATTGAACCTAAGTCTTAAATGTAGTAATCCGGTGCATCAACCACTAGCCTGTCATAGTTCACATTCATATATGAGCAGTAGTGTAGAGAATTATAGCTGCATTTCATACTTGAAATATCCCGGGAACTATAATTTTCAATTTTTATGTTGTCTAGTGCATTTTGTAATCACAACTTCTTTCTTCTCCCGTACTTCTATCAGCTCCAAACAATACATGTGTGTTCTTTTAATAAACTGTCTTAGTGGCCTCAAAGGGATCCCCAATTGGTAGACTATCAGTGTAAATGCAGTTAACATTATTTTTACCCTTTTTCTCCGGTTGGTCTGTACAAGTCTTCTCTTTTAAGAAGAACAACAAGAAAACAATTGGGGAACCCGTTGAGGCCACTGAGGCTGTTACATAAATAAACACACATAGTATTGTTTGGCGCTCACCGAAGGAGAAGAAGAAGGAAGTGGAGACTAGAGAACACACTAGACAACATACAATTTGAAAGATATAGTTACCGACGGGGATTCGAACCTGAAACCTCCAAATGATGACAGCGCCTCGCTGCAGGAACAAGTGTACTTTGATGCATGAACAACTAGACACTCCAAAATAGTGTCTTCATTAGTCATGTCTATCATACACATGAACCTACAATTATGGAATAAGGACAGAATTTGTATCAGACCATTGAGATAGCACCATAGGTCTCATAATTTATATTAAGATATCTATATATTTATCTTTCAAGAAGAAAACTGTCAATGTAAACAAACAGTTAACATACCCTGTTTCTCTGTACAAGTCTTATGTTAAAGAAGTAAACTATCAGTGTAAACAAACAGTTAACATTATATTTACCCTGTTTCTCTGTACAAGTCTTACTTTAAAGAAGAAAACTATCAGTGTAAACAAACTGTTAGCATTCTATTTACCCTGTTTTTCTGGTTGGTCTGTAAAAGACTTCTCTATAGAGATGTAAACTATAAGTGTTAGCAAAAAGTTAACATTCTATTTACCCTGTTTCTCTGTACAAGTCTTACTTTAAAGAAGAAAACTATCACTGTAAACACAGTTAACTTATATTTACCTTGTTTCTCTAAACACGTCTGACTTTAAAGAAGAAAATGATCAGTGTAAATAAGCAGTCAACATTATATTTACTCTGTTTCTCTGGTTGGTCTGTAGAAGTCTCCTCTTAGCAACAGCACTGATAGCAAAACACAGTGTGTCCTCTTCCTCCTTGACCAGCTGCCACTGAAGCCCTAGCCTGTCTTGCGAGCATGGACACTTATATAGTTCAGCAATCTCAGCTTGGAAGTATTGGCTCGATACAAGATCTGAATGCTTGCAAAGATACCTCTGGCACATTTGACTTCCACTTAATGTAGTGCCAACTTCAAAGGCCACAACTCCTATTTCATCTGAAATAATGAAATGCATTCTATATTTGTAAACTACACAAATCATATGTACTATTCAATTTCACCTTTACAATGTCTAGTGCTGTAATTACTGACTGTGAGTGATCATACAAGTAAATGTGCACTGAGTTATGTGGCATGTTGTTTTTGTCCACTCTGTTTAGCACCTAGACAGTTAGTTCAGCCTTCACTTTTAATTTCAAAGCATCAATAACTGTTTCCATTAGATCTTGTCTACTGTAGTCGACATATCCCTTCACTAATTCTGATTCAAATGGTGTGTTGTATGTACCTCTGAATGTTGAATAGCTGCAGTCGATACAGCTTTAGATGGCAGTAAACCTGTGATGAATTCATCACACTTGCCATCTATTTTTGGCTGAAAAATGATCTTTTTCTATTGTCCTATGTTTGTATATATCTATAGATATTCATGTATACATATCGAGGATATAATATTCTTTAATCCTAGTGAATAGTCTATGTTTTTTTAAACTATATATTATACATTATAGCATAGAAATAGAGGTTAACATAGCTGTTTGTGCATGCTGCCGAAACGCAGGCTTGGCTGGGTAAAATACTCAGTTGGCCTGCGAACCTTGTGGCAACAAGTAATCTGCCTGGCCACTTCCTATTGGGCCAGCAGACAACGTACCTCGTCCTTTTTGCCAACTGACTGAAGCTGGGTGCACAGAAGCCAGAAACTAGCTTTACAATACACTTTAACGTGCCTAAAGAATAATCCTACAGGTTCTTGTTAGCCATATATATTTGATAACCAAATTATAAAAAAATTATAATAACGCTAGTGGCAACTGTTCCCCAGTTGATAGGTCTAATAACAAGATCTGGAAGGTACGTTGCATTGCTTGTATAGTTAAGATTATATGTATACAATTTACTGGTATTTGTAGTGTGGATTCAGTGGGCAAACTATGTGATAACTGATAGTAGAGAACAGGAATCGCAAACTGCAGTCTGAATAAGTATAAAATTAATGGTCCCACGCCGCTGATACTAAGACAGCAAAATAGAAGAAATATGAAGGAAGCATGGGACACACAAGATGGCGAAATTTAGCCGTCTGATACTAGACCATAGATGTATCGAACATCCAGGCAATGACACTTGATTATTAACTAGGGACTAATAGAATCTATACTAGAAGAGTGGGTCACCAGTGACGTAATATAATTATAGAATGAGATGGGTAATTCGGAGGAATAAATTATAATAGGAAGCACTGAATATTTTAAATAAAAGTTTCTTTCACCCAGTCTACTTGAGACCATGTGTTAAAGGTCACACCACAACAGTGTGGGAAAGGAGCCAGCCCCACATTTGCATCATTATCCTCACTTGAAAGAAGGCTTCACTAACCTAAGCTCTAAATCTATGTTAATACTTCAAACTTGTGTATAATATAATTCATATGTGTCTGGAGTTAATGAGAATTATAATTTACAATACTGCTTCAAGTGGTGAGATAGAATTCATAATCTATGTTGATACTTCCTCGAGTGAACATAATCTGTGCGATTCATAATCTATGGTGGTACTTCCTTGAGTGAATGTAATCTGTGTGATTCATAATCTATGGTGGTGCTTTGTTGAGTGAATATAATCTTTATGATTCATAATCTATGGTTGTACTTTGTTGAGTGAATGTAATCTGGGTGATTTACAATCGAACCTCATGCTTCACAGTTAAATGTAATCTGTGTGATTTATAATCTAGGTTGATGCATCATAGTAGGAAGTACAATCTGTATGTTCCAGAATGTGATCAGACTTAGAATATAAACATTGATGTGTAAGTAGTCTGTGGAAGGAATACATGTGTGTCTAAATCCTATTTTTTTTCTTTTATTTTTTGCATATTTTTCAGCTGCTGTGACGTACTAGGCAAGTTTACGCTCAGTAGTTTGCCACTGCTTTCTGAGCGACCAGCTCACATACCCCGTAAATTACCAACCCGGCAAGAACCGCTACCGTTTCTCGCACACATCACGTTACTCATGAGAGTATACGGGATTACGGAGAAAGACGTAAACCCCTAGGCCAGGGAGACCAGCTAAATCTGATTAGATTTATTATAAAGATTGGTTAAGGAAACTAATAATGTTTTTATACTTAACCGTTTGTCATTGTGTTGTTGGTAGTCAAAGCCTAGAGATTTGTGTGTGACAGGGGCAGACAGCCATGTGACTATAGCATTGTCTGAATATGAGACTGAAAGCGAGGTGTGCAATTAGTGTATCCTGTGTATCATCAGGAGTGTATGACAAGAGCATTTATCTGTTCTCTCTAAATACATTCCAGGATTTCTGCACCTTCATTGTTGGTACAGTCTAGTGACATGACTCAACTAAGTCATCAACCCACAGCAAAGCATAACTTACCTGTTCCTTGACAATCTGTCTATTGCCTAAGGGTGTGTGAATCAGCACACCAAGAGGGGGAGAAATAACCTGACCTAGAACATCACCCAACACCCCGGAGTGAAGTCCTCAGCTAAGTGAACACACTCGCCGTCTGAAACACTTAGCCTGTCCACTCAGCAACTTAGTCTAGGATTACATCCTCAGCCTCCCCCCCCCCCCCCTACACACAATATTTTTGTCAATAAATTGATTGTTGTATTTTACATTTCAACCTAAACTAGTTGGTTATACTAGACATATATACATTAGCATATTAAGAGTGAGTGACGTAATGAAAGTTGTAACTTTATAATTGTAATCTGTCTATCTCCATGTTGAGAGAAAGGATCAGATTTAGGGGGCTCTTTTATCTTAGAGTACTAGTACAGTTGTTCGCTTTACCTATCCTTGACTGGACACTGTCTGAAGACTTGGTCATTCCTGGGACTTGTTCATATCATACAGCTTAGAATTGTGAGCCATTTCGGCCTCTTCTTCGACAATTATTAGTCTTTCTGAATCCTGAAAGTCTATTTGTTGCTATTTCTGATCATTGTCTATCAAAATAGTCAACCTCATACTACAAAACCTAACATAGATAACCAACTTGCTGACATCTCATCACAGAATACAAAATACAAGAAGTTTCTCAGCTGTTTTCTTATTGTCAAGGCACCAGTTGCATAAAACAGGTTAGGCTATATAAGGTAAAGTAAAAAAAGTAAAGGATGCATTTACATGCCTTGAGGTACACTGAGAATATGGTGCTAGATCAATCGGGACTTGGTGGGTATGTGGTCAGTATCCCGCCAGCTGCCTTCACTTCCCCCAAGACATTTCCTGGTACCCATTTTAGGCTGAATGGACCTGGGAGCCAAGTTAGATTTTTTAAATAGATTCAGATTCAAACTCATGACCATTAGGTTGGCAGGGGAGCATATTGCCACTGTGCTACTGCAGCTTGCAATGTGCACATGGGAACACAATGGTTTGCTATTGTCTGACAGCTAGGCATCCAATCCACTACTCAATACTCCATGATTGGAGTGGGGGAGAAGAGTGTAACATCCTCCGGTTGCTTATTTGTAAAAAGAGTGTTTACTGGAGGATTTGGACTGCCACCTTTCAAGTTACAGGCAGCCACACCACATAATTTTACATTATTGAACAAGATATTAACTACCATGTTTTATACTGGTACACATGAAGAATAGCCAAGCATACATGGCATGTTTAATATTACACGGAAAAATAGCCAATAAAATGTGGTGTGTTTAATGTTACACAGAAGAATAGCCAATCACACATGACATGCTTAATGTTAACAGAAGAATAACCAAATACACATGTGTTTAATGTTTCATATGAAGAATAGCCAATCACATTTGGCATGTTTAATGGTACACATGAAGAACAGCCAATCACACATGACATGTTTAATGTTAAACATGAAGAATAGCCAACCAAACGTGGCATGTTTAATGGTACACATGAATAATAAATAATTGCAGTTTGTGCTTTGCTTGGAAGAGTTTAAAGAGGGATAATTGTCACTTAAATAAATAACCCTATAAATATAAATACCAGAGAGAGTGAGTGAGTGGGTGAGTGAGTGAGTGAGTGAGTGAGAGAGAGAGAGAGAGAGAGAGAGAGAGAGAGAGAGAGAGAGAGAGAGAGAGAGGGGGGGGGGGGGGGGGAGAGAGAGGGAGAGAACAAAAGAGAGCGAGAGAGGGAGAGAGCAAAAGTGAGAGTGCATGTGTGTGTGTGTGTCTCTCTTGCTCTCTGGACATGTTTAGGACCCACTGTTGTTTTAGAATTCAGGTAATTATGAAATACATACTAGTGTTTCCTTTCACTGTTGCCAGGTTCTTTGTGTCAAAGAGCAACGTTTGAACACCACTGTCTGTGGCGATTCCAACTTGAAATGGCTGGCCAGGTTGGCATGCTCCCACACTATCTTTGTAAATGAAGATGGCAAATGATTTCTCCTGAACTGCAAAAGGAAATCCAACAAAAACGATAGAATATGTTAATTATATTTTAAGTTTATAAGCTCAAATTATATTTCAATCTTTTATTTCACAATATACAGGCAATGACTTGTGGCTAAAGTGGACATTCAGTGCAGGGATAAACTGACAATGTCAATATAGAGTCAAATATGGTACTTGAACTGCATTGCTTGGACTGTACAGATTTTGTGTAGTATACCATTTATAGAATCTATCCATTAGTGTTTTTGGTCTTCCCCTACCTCTATAGTCAAACACTCCTTGGTAAAAGACACAAGGTTCCATCTGACTGGGCTTCATTCTCACAAGATGTGTTGATCCTCTAGTAATTCAATGCAAGGAGTGTTAACTACGATATGGCTAATGTATGATGTCACTGATGTGACTGGCTAGCAAGCTGCGTGTAGACATTGATTTATATATCTGTAAGTATATACCCACTGTGCAGACACTGCTATATGTGTTTATGCATATGTATGTATGTACCTACTGTGTAGACACTGCCGTATATATTTATATATACACACACACATTACATTGGCACCTTTCCGTCTTGAGAGACGATAGTTTGGTACATTGTGCTTCAAAAAGGCTTAATAACTACGACCCATGGCGGTGGTGAGTGTGGCTGATAAGGCCAATTTGTGCTGCAAATGTTTGTCCACAGTAAATGCATGTGAAAACATGGTCATTTCCACCATCATGCAACATCTTACGTCTCTCACGCTCTGTGTGTGCTTTATCTGCAATCATTTTCACCTTTGTCTTTATTCCATTTCTGATAGTTGCCCTCCATGCAACACGTTCAGCGGCGACTTGCTCCCAATGTGCATTATCAATGCCTGTATCAATCATGTCCTGCTTACACACATCTTTGTATCGTAGTAGAGGCTATATATATATATATATATATATAGGTACCCACTATGTAGACACTTCTATATGTTTCTATACACATATGAACCCGCTGTGTAGACACTGCTTTATGTAGATAGTTCATAGAATATACCAACTGTATATGTACAAGGTATATGGGAACTATCTAGTGTGTTCACATTTGACATTAAGTCCAGGGGTAATCTGACATTTTCGATCTAGAGCTTGGAACTGTGCTGAGTTTGTATTTGTGTAGTATACCATACATATATCATTCAGAAAGCAATGGCAAACTACTGAACGTAACACTTGCCTAGTACATCAACAGCTACTGAATAATGCTGGTGTTGACTGCAAAGTCCCGTAAGGGATACGCAACATAAAAAAAAAAAAAGTATACCATTTCAAGAATTGATCATCAGTTGTCTTGGGTCTTTCTCCAACTATAACCAGAGGCTCCTCATTATAGACACTAAGTGGTAATTGACTGTCATTCCCACCAGATTTGTTCGCTCTCTATGAGTGCAATGCAAGGAGGTCATCTATTACCAGCGGCTGCCAGGGCCCACAAGGGCAGCAAAGAACAGTAACACTGTAGCCTAGCATGCATGTTGTAGGGAGTGGCTGAGGAGGGGAGGCATGGGACTGGCTACCTCACCCTGTAACAACTGTAGCTGCAAAATCCAACCAATCATGAACAAGTATACAGAGGGCTAGGTGTAAGTTGGCTGGGGGGATCTTTGCTCCACTGGGAAATGGAAGACAGAGGGAGAAGAAGGAGGAGGAGGTGGGACAGGAGGAGAAGGAGAAAAAGGAGGAGGTGGGAAAGGAGGAGAAGAAGAAGAGGTTGGAGAAGAAGAAGATGAAGAGGAGAAGAAGATGATGAAGAGGAAGAAGGAGAAGAATAAGAAAAATGTGTCTATGATATAGCTAATGTATGATATTGCTGCTGTGACTGGCCCAGTAAGCACCCGCGCGTGCGTGTCTGTGTGTGCGTGCGTCTGTGTGTGTGTTTGTGTGTGTCTGTGCCTGTGTATCTGTGTCTGTGGGTGTCTGTGTGCATGGGTGTCTGTGGGTGTGTGGGTGTCTGTGGGTGTCTGTATGTCTCTGCACGTGTGCATGTGCGTGTGTGTAAGTGTAGACTGCTCTCTCTCTCTCTCTCTGTGTGTGTGTGTGTGTGTGTGAGAGAGAGACAGAGAGAGAGTGAGAGAGAGAGAGAGAGAGAGAGAGAGAGAGAGAGAGAGAGAGAGAGAGAGAGAGAGAGAGAGAGAGAGAGAGAGAGAGAGACGAAACGACGCTTCATCTGTCTTTTGTCTACTAGGTTTCGGCTCTATTCGGCGCGTCATCAGGGACTTTCCCGGTTATTAATAGACTGAGAGAAGTCGATGGGATTTTCCGTCTAGAATATTCGCGAAGCACCTGGATTTGAGTGACCAGGGTTGCTGGGTGAACCAACAAATTCCCGTGCAGAAAGATCTAGAAATTCTAGTGCGTGGAATGAATGTTGTCCAAGAAGTTGACTTTCATCAAGAAGCACTCATTTCTCGTGCTCTTTGGTACGCACGTTGGAGAAATGCGGCAGGAATAGTCATTCACTTTCTGTCTCTCAAGGCGTGACGACGCATGGCTCTGCTAGGCCGATTGTAGAGTGTCTCACACCCAACCAAGATGCAGCTGACTGTTGTCCCATTACGGCATGCTTGCCCATGAACAGTTCTGGTAGCTGACTGGAGTCTGGCTTCGAGAATTCAGGTATTTACTTGGTTAATTTGACATATGCCTGGGTTCACTGACATTAAGGAAAATGACCGTGCTAGTACATAAACAAGTGACCGGGCATGAGAAAGAATAGACGAAAGTTGGAGACAGTGAGGTGAGTGACCTGGCTACGAGAAAAACAACCAACCCTGAGAAATAATGGTGAGGGTGGGTGCAGAACCCCAGGGTGGACGGGGGAGAGACAGTTGAGTGTTGTGTGAAGTTAAGAGACATAAAAGAGAGTGGAAAACATTGAGGGTGACAGATGAGGCTTAGACCGACTTGGGGTCGGATCGTGTGGGGAGTGAATTACAGAGCTGCGTGCTGTGTTGTGTTGTTCTCCCAAGTTTGAATGGAGGCCTGAACCCAAAGTGGGTTGGATAGTTATTGGAAGCTAGACCCAGTGTGTGGGTTTATTGTGTGAGGTCCAGCCGTGGATAGGAGCTGGATAACTGTCCTGTGAATTTGAGATTAAGCAGGCCTTGAGAAGGCAGTGACGTGTGCGTGTTAAGTTGTGAGGAGGATATGGATATTCTATGGATTATATTGTTTCTGGATATAGAATTATGTTCCGTTTGTCCGTGTTCTTTCTGTATTAAAGGATTATGTGCGCCAAATCAATCTTGTTCACTGACCGATGGATGTGTACTACTGGGGTGAGTTGCATTGTGAGACAGGTGGCTAGCTCTACTTACACTCCATAGTGACATACAAGGAACATTGAAACCTAGACAACGACCATGTCACTCAGTTATTATAAAGAACATTGTGACATAATTAATTTAACTTTATAATTGAGCACAAAACGCAATTGTTCTCATCTCATTAAATATGCGGTTGACTTTGCATCGCTAATGAGAAACGGATCGATAACGTAGTTGAGAAACTAGGGCGTATACACCTGCGCGTGTCGCGTTTGTTTACAGGCCTGTGTAGTTGCGGTAACTGCTTGAAATGTAGGCCTGTGATATTGGTGTATTGTGTTCAACTATTATTAACCATGTGGGGTAAATCATTGCATATACTAGGTTGCTGTACTATAATAGGGCACAGTTACTAGTGTATGATATGAACCTAACTTATGTCAGTCAGTAGCTGAAGCGAGAAGAACTGTTGGATAGCCAGGTAGGTTGTTAGTTGGAGAATTCAGACAGTAATGTGCTTAGTTATTAAGTAAAGAGAGCACTTAATGCTTAGCCACAGGGAATGATGTAACTATTGTGTGTTAACGAAATAGTGAATTCATTTTGTGGAACTGTGGAATTCTGTGAGAAGGTAAGTTCTTCATTGATGATATATATATATATATATATATATATATATATATATATATATATATATATATATATATATATATATATATATATATATATATATATATATATGATTTATATTTTGGCTCAAATACTTAACACACACAGTCACTGACCCTGGACAAACATGGAGTTCACATTCCAACAGTATTATTGACTATGTGTGTTAAGTATTACAGTCAAAATATAATTCATCTATTCATAATTTGTACTGTTTGTAGAACTGTAAACACATTAACAGTAGACAGAATTACACTGAACAAACCTAGCAGCTATCAAACACAAACGAGCAAAACAAACCTGTCATGTCAGTTTGATCTGTGCCAGGAACATGGCCAACAGCGTACATTGCCTGGAATGTGTTACTGGAGACTCCCTGGCAGCCCTGTAAGTATAGAAATGAAATGGGTTTGTTTATCCCTTTGAAATCTGGTCATCTCACTCATGTGTCATTCCCACTTCTCTATCTGTGTACTCTCCATTTTCTTTGCTCCGTGCCCATCCTACTCATGTCTTCCCTGTAAAGATTGACTTCCCCCAGTCTTATTTCCTCCTTGTTTACACTTTAGTTACTATGTCACTGCTTGATATTGACCACAGTGTCCTTCAACTGCCAAAAATATAGGCCTAGCACCATATGCCCATGTAAAATGGCCTTTTACTTTATGTTTTGTTCCATCAATTCCTGTCAGCTGATCTATGGAGCTTGTGAGTTTAGAATGATGTGCCCTAGGATTCAGCTTGATTGTTGTGCCGTAGAATTTGGTCAACTCCAGGAACTCAGTTAAGTTACTTTTATGTTAGTTGTTAAATATTGCTGGATCAGTGTCTTTTTGTTTTTGTGTGTGCTGATCTCATCTCATCTCATCCTGTTCCTCTTGTACCTTGCGGTGTCGAGGTGAAGTATAAACTTCGTGAGAGTGCCCGGTTGTGGGCTTCGTTTATCGACATTCCCATGGATTCTGCTATTCCCTCCGTCCAACGTTTACGTGGTCGGCCTCTTCCTTTGTTTCCATCTGGTCTGTACATCATTGCTTGTTGGGGCATGCTGTTGACTGGTAGCCTACTTGCATGGCCAAACCATTTGACTTTCTGCTTTCTAATAAAATCTAGTGCTGCTTTAACCCCCACCTTAGTCCTAATTTCTTCATTTCTGATCTGATCTTTTCTTGATACGTTGAGTATTCTTCTCAGGAACCTCATTTCTGTTGTTGTGATTTTTCTTTTCTCTTTTTCTGTCATTGTCCAGGTTTGGCATTGGTAGCACAGAGTTGGTAGGAAGATTGTGTTGTAAAGTGCTTTCTTAGTAGTTATTGATACATGTTTGTTCTTTAGTATTGGTGCCATTTGTCCAATGAGTTGATTTGCCTTATTGCACCTATTTTCGATCTCGTCTTCTGATCTGCCATTTGATGATATTATACTTCCTAGGTACTTGAAATTCTTTACTTGTTTCAAGGGATGTTCGTTTAAGTGAATTGTTGCTGTTTGTTCTTCTTTAGTTATAGTCATTACCTCTGTTTTGCTTGTGCTAATTTTCATGTTATGTTCCCTGCACATTTCGTTTAGACTATTCATGTGGTCTCGTAATTCAGCTTCTGATTTTGCTATTAGTGCTTGGTCGTCCGCAAACAGGAGTTCTCTAATGGTTAGATTTGCAGATGGTTCTTCTTCTGTCATCTCGTCATGCAGTATTCTTGCTGTCTCTGCTTGGCTGGTTTCTTTACATATGTTGTCTATATATGTTATGAACAAGAGAGGGGACAGGACACAACCTTGTCATACTCCAGATCTTATGGTGAAGGGTTCTGAGTGTCCTCCAGTTGCTCTCACTATGCATTCACTGTTGTTGTATAAACTTCTACATAGGTTTGTTAGATGTGTACTCACTCCATATTGTTTAAGGATTTCCCACAGCTTGTTTCTATCTACCCTATCGAATGCCTTTTCTTGGTCGACAAAGGCTAAGTAGAGTGTTTCATTGAATTCAATTGATTTTCTATAAGATGTCTAAGAGCCGATAGCCGTTTGGGTCAGTCCGTTAATACTTCTTAGTTTTTCTACGAGCAGTATGAAGATCCCCTGCCGGCTTGCTAGGCCAGTCGCAGGTTTAGGACACTAATCTGACCACAGGGAGTCCATCCCCTCGCGGTCATGGTTGCCCGGTCTGCACCACGAGGAGGTGGGGGTTGACTTGTGTAGTCTGCGGGTCATCGGCAGGCTACTAATTTTCACTCTTCACCCCTCCTGGGAGAGGCTAGCCGATCCTAACCCTGCTGGCTGCAGGGCCAGGCGCATTCCACACCTTACAGACCTTACAGTCTGTGCTGATGAAGGTTAGAACTGAACTGTAAGAAAACACAAATTATGGTCATCACTGGGAAGAAGGAAATACCACAATGTAATATACAAGTAAATGGGCATATTCTTAAACAAGTGAATCGGTAGTTATCTCGGAACAATCATAACATCTGATGGGAGATGCCTTGAAGAAATTAAAATAAGAATTGCCATTGTGAATGAAGGTAGCCTTTTACAAGATGAAAAACATACTGACTAATAAAAAGATATCAATTCAAACGAGAAAAAGTGTTGAAGTGCTACCTAGAACCTGTACTTTTGTATGGATGTGAAGCGTGGACAATAAGCAGACAAGCTGAAAAACATCTGATGGCTGTAGAAATGTGGTTTCTGAGGAAAATGCAAAGAATACCATGGATAGACAGAAAAACAAATGAACAAGTCCTTCAAAAAATAAATGAAGATCGTAAACTGATTAGAGACATTACATGTAGACAGTCGAAATTGTTATGTTATGAGAAGACATGAATTGGAGAACTTGGTGACAACTGGTAAGATCGAGGGGAACAGACCAAGGGGAAGACCTAGAAGCAAGTACCTGGATGGCTTGGCCACGTGGCATGGTCGAGACAGAAACACAGAGTTGATCCATGACTCTGGTGATGCAGTGAGATGGCAAAACATGACCTCCCACACTTATCGGTATGGCAAATGATGGATGGACTCTGGTGATCGAGTGAGATGGCAGAACATGATCGCCCACACTTATCGGTATGGCACATGATGGATGGACTCTGGTGATCGAGTGAGATGGCAGAACAAGACCGCCCACACTTATCGGTATCGGCACATGATGGATGGATGAAGGCTTTCTAGCCACAACATAAATTTTATCACTTGTGATTGTGTTTTTGTAAAGCTAGAATATTTAACTTTCCATATTTGTTGATTTACTCACTGTAAGTATAGAAGAATATCAGAAGGAAATGATTTTTGTTGATTTACTCACTGTATGTTGTTTATCCATCAAGAATGATGATGATTATTCATTTCATCGAGTGGGGTTGAAAGTATAGAGCCGTGAGTTCTAAGATGGCTAGTAAGACCTATTTTGGCTCGAATTGTTCTTTTACAATGTGGACAAAGAATGCTTGATGTTCCAGGAGGATGATCTCCTGCAGTGGTTTTTCTGTCCAGCCTTTTTTTCACAGCTCATGCAGTCCTGTTTGCTTCAATAGTGACTGCACCCTTGCGTAATGATGTACTCCACGGATTTTGGTCTTTGGCAGCAGTTTCCCACGTTGTGAAGAATTCCAAAAGCTTTTAGTGAGATCTTCAGAGTGTCTTTAAAGCGTTTTCTCTGAATGCCTTGGGAGTGTTTCCCACAACGCAGCTCGCCGTAAAAAATTTGTTTAGGGAGTCTGTGATCTGGCATGCGAGTCAAGTGACCAGCGCAGTGAATCTGATTCTTCATTAGCAGAGTGTGGATACTGGGGATGGACGCTCTTTCTAGGACTTCAGTGTCTGGGATCTTGTCTTGCCATTTAATCTTCAATAGCTTCCTAAGGCAGACTGTGTGGAAGTGGTTTAATTTTCTAGCGTGTCGCTGGTAAACAGTCCAGGTTTCACAAGCATATAGCAGTGTGGATAATACAACTGCTTTGTAGACTTTCAGCTTTGTTTGCAGGTTTATTCTATTTCTGTTCCACATATTCTTGTACAGTCTGCCAAAGGCCACGCTGGCCTTGGAGATTCTTGCATTCACTTCGTCATCAGTTGTGGCAGCTTGTGACACAGTGCTGCCAAGATAGGTGAATTTGTCCACAACACCTAGTCTATGACCATTCACTTTGATGTGTCGGCACGGTGTGATTAATACCTGGAGCTGGCTGGTTCCGATCCGATCCAATCTTGAAAAGAAAAATTGCAAACTCGGTCTCCATCAACCTGCTTCTTTAGGTACATAACTACAGTCTTCTTCAAGTTGATATTGAACTCAAAGTTGGCACTGGCATATGAGAAAGCTGAACCACTGTGTTGCATGTCTGCCTCTGAGTTGGCATATAGAGCACAATCATCAGCAAACAGGAACTCTCTGACAGTGTCGCTGATAGTTTTGATTTAGCTTTCAGCCTTCTGAGATTGAACAACTTTCCATCCACGCGGTAATTGATGTCTATTCCAATGTTGTTGTTTTCAAAAGCATTCGTCAGCATAGCTGAAAACATGAGGCTGAACAGTGTTGGTGCTAGGACACATCCTTGCTTCACTCCATTGGTGACAGGAAAGGGCTCAAACAGTTCACCATTTGCCTGTGCTTTTGCCTGCATACCGTCATGAAATAGCCGCACTATTTGGACAAACTTTTGTGGACAGCCATATTTCGCCATAATCTTCCACAGTCCTTCTCTGCTGACTGTATCAAAGGCATTGGTAAGATCAATGAAAGTGGAGAGCATTTCAGAGTTCTGTTCCTGACATTTCTCTTGAAACTGCCTTGCAGCGAAAATCATGTCAACAGTTCCACGTTCTTTTCTGAAGCCACACTGACTCCCTGGAAGAAGACCTTGGTCGAGATGGGCTGTGAGGCGATTAAGAAGAATGCTGGCGAGTATCTTCCCTGCAATTGAGAGCAAGGAGATACTCAGTTGTTGTCATAGGATTGGCGGTTTCCTTTACGTTTGCAAACGTGGACTATTGATGCGTCCTTGAAATCTTGTGGCATGGTCTCGTTCACCCATATGTTTATAAAGACTTGGTGAAGTTGCTCTATTAGAACCGGTCCACCTGCTTTGTATATCTCTGCCAGGATGGAGTCAGGACCAGGCGCCTTAACGCTGGAAAGTTGCTGGATGGCTTTGTTTACTTCCACTATGATTGGCAGGTCATCAAAAGCATCATTAGTGGGGACTTGAGGAAGGCAGTTGATGGTTTCATCATTGATGGAGGCGGTTGCATTTAAGATGTTGCTAAAATGCTCTGCCCAGCGTTGAAGGATTTCTTTCTTATCAGTGAGCAATGTTCCCCCATCTGCACTAAGGACAGGAACTATGCCTGGGTGATGTAGGACCACAGACCACCTTCCGGGAGTTGAAGAAGTTTTTCATATCATATCTGTCAGCAAAGCCTTGAATTTCGTCAGCTTTGTTGCTCAGCCACAAGTCCCACATATGCTGAAGTTTCTCCTGAGTACTACTCTCTGGATGTTATTGAAGATATCTTTTCCTGATGCTGACTTTGGGTCGTTCAGATATGCCTTCTGGAGGTGTTTCTTGGCCAGCAATTGGTTGATGTCTTTGGAATTTTCATCAAACCAGTCATTACGCTTCCGGGAGGCTGGACCCAGGATTTCCAAAGCAGTGTTGTAAATTTTGTCCTTTTGGGCTCTCCACTCTGTTTCCGCAACGTGTTTAGCTGATGCACTGGGCTTGGGGCAGTCATCCAGCATATTTTCAAATGACAACTGCGTTTTTTCTTTGTTTACTGTATAGGCAGGTGAAATTTAGTTTTTGTGTGCACTTTTACCCCTTGAGGATGCTGTTGTGGTTTGATGTACTTGTTTACTTTGAGACAATCAGACAATCAGATCGATACAGTTATCTCGGCGCAGTCATAACATCTGATGGGAGATGCTTTGAAGAGATTAGAACAAGAATTGCCATTGTGAATGTAGCCTTTTGCAAGATGAAAAACATACTGACCAATAAAAAGATATCAATTGAAACGATAAAAAGAGTGTTGAAGTGCTACATAAAACCTATACATTTGTATGGATGTGAAGTGTGGGCAATAAGCAGTCAAGCTGAAAAACAGCTGATGGCTGTGGAGATGTGGTTTCTGAGGAAAATGCAAAGAATACCATGGACAGACAGAAAAACCAATGACCAAGTACTACAGGAAACAAATGAAGATCGTAAACTGATTAGAGACATTAGACATAGACAGTCGACATGTTTGGACATGTTATGAGAAGAAATGACTTGGAGAACTTGGTGACGACTGGTAAGATCGAAGGAAAGAGACCAAGTGGAAGACCGAGAAGTAAATACCTGGATGGTTTGGCCACATGGCATGGTCGAGACAGGAACACAGAGCTGATCCACAACTCTGGTGATCGAGTGAGATAGCAGAACATGACCGCCCACGCTTATCGGCATGGCACATGATGGATGGATGGATGGCAGTATAGAAGAATATCAGAAGGAGACAATGTTCTTCAGATTGATGCTAAATCTAATTGCAGTTATCAATTTCAATGTAGGTGCCAGTCTACATTAGCAGAACAGAGAAGCAGTTAAATAATAGGCTGGTAGACCACAAGAGGATAACAGCATAATACAAGAAGACTCCAGTAATCCAGTAAAGCTTATGGACAGAAAGCTACCCACATATGCCATAACATATCATCTGATTGAATGGCAATGCCTCACAGCTTAGATATCTCTCAACAATGTCCTTTGAATGTTTTTAACACACAAAATGGATGGATGATAAGATATTCTGAAGCTGTTGCAATTCAAATGGCTAAAACTACACTATGTAAACAAACAGACGTGATAGTCATTTTAAAATGACTCTGGAATTCAGTTTAAGTTACTGTGGTTATGAGTATTGAGTATATTTCAACTTTAAGATTTCATTTGTTTGCTTTGTTTCATAATGAGTGAGTTCTGCAGTATGCACCTCCCCAAGATGCAGCAAAACATGCTAGGTAATACATTTTGCAACTTACTGATTGTGTCTTCATCACTCAAAATAGGAAGAGCTTGGAGGTATGGGAGATGGGGTTTCTGAATCAAACGTTGTCGGGTTATCAGAGTAAATAACAACTGCCTGGAAGAGGCTTATGAAAGAAGAACATCATACACAACAATGAGGGGGCTTCAAATGAAAACCTTAAAAGTGTGATAGAAATTACAATAACCAAGTCATTGTCTTGAAACCTGTCAATATTGTTGTTAAGGATGTCAAGAGTGTTAATCACATGACATCACAGTGCAGACAAACACTGTGACGTCATAAAGTCAGTTAAAAGATGGCTGCCCCACTTTTGACATGCACCAAAGAGCAGCAGCATTCTTTATCCATTTTTTGATCAGTGAAGTGGTTAAACCTATAGAAATTAACAGAGAATGAAGGTTTAGTATGGTGATGCATGCTTGTCAGTCCAGAAAGTGTATGAGTGGAGTAGGAAGTTTCACAATGGTGTGACTTCTCTGACAGACTGTTCATGACAGGGTCAGGCACATCAAGTAGTGACCCCAGCCATTGAAGGCCTCGACAAGGAAAACCGCCGATTAATTGTGACTGACATTGCTGCATATCTTTACATCAGTCGCACAAGTGGTAACATGTGTATGGACTACGCTTGAGATCAAAGCAAGCGAATGGAAAAGAAAACATTTGCAGGGCACATGATGATAATGATGATGATGATGACGAGTTTAAAAGTACCCCATACCTTTGGTTGAACAGCTGTCCAAGTCGCCAATAGAATCGTATGGACATCAAAAGCATCAAGTTTAAAATACTTCTTGATATCCCTCTCAGCTCTGGCCACAACTTCAGTCTTGTTGGGTGATGGTGTGCTCTGAGTGGCTGGTTCCAAGAAAACTGATGAGTTACAGTTTTCATAAAGATGGTAGAACACTTCCCCAACTCCATAACCATTGCCATCTGTCCACAAGGGTGCCAGGACACTCTGACTGCCAATGTGTTCTGCCTTTAGATCTGGAGTTCCTGTCACTCCGTTGTTGTTGAACACAATCACACCATTGTAGAGAACCTGTGAAATATTTGACAATTCTTGATTTACAACAATGTATGTATTTTTATATGCTCATAAATAGAGACAATTTTGAGGAGTACACACACAAAAAAAAACAGTATATGTAGGTGTATAAAATGGTTAATAATATTTTCTTGCACTAAAAGTTAGTTGCACGTCCTCTACAGGACGTCATAGTCAACCCCAGCATTGTTTGGCTGTTTGTGATATCTTGCACAATTTATGTTCAGTAGCTTGTCAATGCTTTCTGAACGACCGGCACTCATAACATTTTCATGAAAACCAGCATAGGGCAGCCTGCTTCCAAACTGCCCGCAGCTGTGTTTCAAATGAGTTATGCGAGGACTACAAATTGCGTCCGTAACCCCTTCACCAGAACGCCGGCATTTACTGGCACTCAAGATTTAAATCAAGTAAGTAAAATTAAGGACCTGTTTTCATGCCAGGAAGATTAATGGTGCTAACCCCATGTGTTTAGATCAGTTGGCACTTTGCTCAATATGACACCAGTTGCTTTTACTTTCCAGGAAATTTCCTGGGTCGACTGGGAGCTCATGTAGTGAAAAAAAATCCCATGAAAAAAAAACTGAGGGGAGTTCAAACATAAGACCTCTGGGCTGGTAAGCAAGTATGCTAGCCACTGAGCTACCACAACTCCCTAAGATTTAATGCAGGAAATAAATAAGTGGTAGGTCAATGAACTATTCAGAAAAATAATAACTATTATTAACGATAATTTCTGTTAGATTTTAGCAGTTTCCTACATCATTAGTTTTGCTTTGTATTGATATATATTGGGTTATTTACTTAAGTGGAAATTATCCCATATTAAAACTCTCTTTTCCAAGCAAAGCACAAGTTGCAATTATTTATTCTTCTTGTGTACCATTAAAAATGCCTTGTGAGATTGGCTATTCTTCATGTGTGTCATTAAACATGTCATGTGTGACTGGATATTCTTCATATATACCATTAAACACGTCATGTGTGATTGACAATTATTCATGTGTGTCATTAAACATGACATGTGTGATGGCTATGCTTCATATATACCATTAAACATGTCATGTGTGATTGACAATTATTCATGTGTGTCATTAAACTTGTCATGTGTGATTGGCAATTTGTCACAGAATGCTGTGTTACCATCCCAGAATAATATGTGAAGACTACTTCACAGGCTGCGTCACCTTAGTAATCGATTTGCATCTGCGTCCTCCACAGTACAGTCAATGCCAGGAGCTCGTCAAATTTAAGATCAAATGGTCAGGAACAGGCTGCACCACGATGGTCTTCGGGCTAGATGTCTCTACAGAGGAAGGTTTGACAATGACTGGACTTTCTGTATGTTACCGATTCATGCCAGGATTGAAACATTAATTCCATAAAATAAAATGTTTTTACAAGTTTGCAATTGAAACTGTAATAATGTTGCATTTCTTTTTTTTTGAACAGTATGATATGTGTGATTGGCTATTCTTCATGTTTACCATTAAAAACACCATGTTTGATGTGCATCATTAAATATGCCATGTGGGATTGACTATTCTCCATGTGTACCATTAAACACATTATGTGTGATGTGCATTATTAAAAATGCCATGTGGGATTGACTATTCTCCATGTGTACCATTAAACACATTATGTGTGATGCGCATTATTAAATATGCCATGTGGGATTGACTATTCTCCATGTGTACCATTAAACACATTATGTGTGATGTGCATTATTAAAAATGCCATGTGGGATTGACTATTCTTCATGTACCATTAAACACATTATGTGTGATGTGCATTATTAAAAATGTCATGTGGGATTGACTATTCTCCATGTGTACCATTAAACACATTATGTGTGATGTGCATTATTAAAAATGCCATGTGGGATTGACTATTCTTCATGTACCATTAAACACATTATGTGTGATGTGCATCATTAAATATGCCATGTGGGATTGACTATTCTTCATGTACCATTAAACACATTATTTGTGCATTAAACATGCCATGTGTGATCGTCATCATCTTTAGTTATAATCACGTGTCCTGCTCATAATCATTTTTAAGGCTGTTAGGGTTCACCATCTCCTTTGATTACCAGGTTTGTGTTCTTGTTCCAATTTTTCCATGTGGCAAAGCCACCCAGGTATTTATATCTCTGTCTTCCCTTTGCTCTTTTCCCATCAAACTTGCCAGATGTCAGTAAGTTTTCCTGTTTATTTATCCTCATATCTCATCTCATTGTGTTCCTCGTGTCAAGGTGAAGTATAAACATCGTGAGAGTGCCCGATTATGGGCTTCATATATCGATATTCCCATGGACTCTGCTATTCCCTCCGTCCAACGTTTATGTGGTCAGCCTCTTCCTCTGTTTCCATCTGGTCTGTACATCATTCCTTGTTGTGGTATGCTGTTGAATGGTAACCTACTTGTGTGGCCAAACCATTTGACTTGCTGCTTTCTAATAAAATCTAGTGCTGCTTTAACTCCCACTTTAGTCCTGATTTCTTCATTTTTGATCTTATCTCTTCTTGATACGTTGAGTATTCTTCTCAGGAATCTCATTTTCTGTTGTTGAGATTTTTCTTTTCTCTTTTTCTGTCATTGTCCAGGTTAGGGGGCTGCGTGGTCTCGAGGTATGGTGTCCGCCTCGAGTGCTGGAGGTCCTGGGTTCAGGCCCCGGTGAAGACCAGGATTTTTTCACGTGGACTTCTAATAATAAAATTTCTCCCCTGGTCTCTGGGTAGTGAGATCGGACGCACGTGTGTATTGTTGCGCACATAAAAAATCCATTGGCAGTTGGAAATCGAAAAAGAGTAGCCTAACGGCGCTGTTCGGGCAAAATTTCGAGTTAAAAATCTACCCAAGTATTTTCAGGATCCTCGCCAGTGCTACGGAGTTTGTGCACTGAGCTGAGTTTCTCCAGACTCAGATTTGAGTTAGGAGGATAATGGAGCACTTATAGGTTGCAACCGTGTGCCGTGATATTGATCCATCGACTAAACTAAACTAAACTGTCCAGGTTTGGCATTGGTAGCACAGAGTTGGTAGGAAGATTGTGTTGTAAAGTGCTTTCTTAGTAGTTATTGATACATGTTTGTTCTTTAGTACTAGTGCCATTTGTCCAATGAGTTGGTTTGCCTTATTGCACCTAAGTTTGATCCCGTCTTCTTATCTGCCATTTGATGATATTATACTTCCTAGGTACTTGAAACTCTACTTGTTTCAAGGGATGTTCGTTTAGGTGAATTGTTGTTGTTTGTTCTTCTTTAGTTATAGTCATTACCTCTGTTTTGCTTGTGCTAATTTTCAAGTTATGTTCCTTACACACTTCGTTTAGACTATTCGTGTGGTCTTGTAATTCAGCTTCTGATTTTGCTATTAGTGCTTGGTCGTCCGCAAACAGGAGTTCTCTAATGGTTAGGTTTGCAGATGCTTCTTCTTCTGTGTTCTCGTCATGAGGTATTCTTGCTGTTTGGCTGGTTTCTTTACATATGTTGTCTATATATGTTATGAACAAGAGAGGAGACAGGACACAACCTTGTCGTACTCCAGATCTTATAGTGAAGGGTTCTGAGTGTCCTCCAGTTGCTCTCACTATGCATTCACTGTTGTCATATAAACTTATACATAGGTTTGTTAGATGTGTACTTACTCCATATTGTTTAAGGATTTCCCACAGCTTGTTTCTATCTACTCTATCGAATGCCTTTTCTTAGTTGACAATGGCTAAGTAGAGTGTTTCATTGAATTTGATTGATTTTTATATAAGTTGTCGAAGAGCAAATATAGCATCTGTGCATCCTTTGTTTTTCCTAAATCCAAGTTGTGTTTCACTTAGCTGGGGTTCTAAAGTAGTTCATTTTCTTTTTTCAAGAATTTTGCAAAATATTTTCCCAGTATGACTCAACAGTGAAATGCCATTGTATTGTGTGCAGTTTCTTTTGCTGTCTTTGTTTTTCCAAATTGGGATAATTATGGTGTTTCCCAAGTCTTGTGGTGTCTGTTGTTCTACCCAAACATGGTTGAATAGTCTATGTAGCCAAGCTGTTCCTACTTCTCTTGCTGTTTTAATTAGTTCATTTGGTATTTCATCTTGTCTCTGTGATTTGTTCAATGGGGCTAATCTGATGGCTTCTATAATTTCTTCTTTTAGTATGTCTGGTTCTAGTTCTTTGGTGGCATCTATGTAGGTCTCTTGAAAACATCTGATGGGATGTTGAGAAGTTGTTCGAAATACTGCTTCCATCTTATTAGGATTTGTTTTTGTTCACTTATTGGTTCTCCATATTCGCTGTTAATTATTTCAGTTGGGTCAAAGGGTTCTCCTCTGGTTCGCATTGCACTTACCTTATTGTAGAAGTTTCTAGTTGCCTCCTTGTAGTTTTTATTTAGGGTTTCTCCATACTCTTCCCAGTCTTTCTGTTTTTCCCTCTTTACTATTCTACTCACAGTACAGACCAGATGGAAACAGAGGAAGAGGCCAACCACGTAAACTTTGGACGGAGGGAATAGCAGAGTCCATGGGAATATCGATACATGAAGCCCATAATCGGGCACTCTCATGATGTTTATACTTCACCTCGACACAGCAAGGTACAAGAGGAACATTATGAGATGAGATGAGACTATTCTACTCAAATGTCTTCTCGCTATTCTATGTTCTATGTAATCACATTCCTGTTTCCTCTTCAACCACTTTTTATATTTTTCCTTTCTGTCTTTTACTGCTTTCTTTACGTTCCACCAACTTGTTATTTTCTTTATCCGTGTTTTGCATTTTTTTGTGGTTCCACATGTTATTTTTGCAGTATTCAGAATGCTTGATTTGAACATCTCCCATCCTTCTTCCACTGTTTTTCTTTCTATAGGTAATTTTACAAAGAGTCCAGTTAGTTCTTTCTCATAAATTTACCTTACAGCCTCATCTTTAAGGTTTTTTAAGTTTACTGATTCGCATGTCATGTATTTTCCTGCTCTTTGTTTTCTTCTTCTGATGGTTCTTATTGTGGCAACGACTGCTTTATGATCTGTGTTTATACTGAAATTGGGCACTGTCCTTGCATCTAATATATTTCTCTTTCTGTTATTCCATGTTAATATAACATTGGTACACGTACATTATCATTTACCAAGCGTGTATCCTCATAAAATGCTCTAAATATCATGACAACATTTCTCGAATCAATTTACTGCTTTCATTTGTTTCTTGTAGGACTTGGCTCACTTTTTTTTTTAAAGAGGGAAGTAGGCCCTGCTAGAAGACTAAACATTGAGAATACCTGAGAACAGTGTAACAAGAAAATCCTTTGTCTGGAACCCACAGGGCAAAAGAAATAGAGAAAGACCTAATCACTCATGGAGAAGAGAAGTAGAAACAGAAACAAACAATATTTATATAGGAAGGACTTGGACAGGGCTGCATGGGATAGTTAAGGATACGGGTGCTTGGAGTGAGTGGGTTAGTTCCTGTGCCCCAGTGGGGGATAGAGGACAACAAAAGAAAGAAAAAAACTAAAGTGGCATCCTATCCAACATTATCATTTACCAAGTGTTTCATTGGCGGCCACAGTAGTGTAGAGGCTAGACACTGGCCTGCCAGACCGGTGGTTATCGGTATTATCTGCATCAGGACAGACGTGAATGATTAAAAGTGATCTTGATTCCCAGGTTGACCTAGTCTAACATGGGTACCAGGCAAGGTCTAGGGAAGTAAAGGTGACAGGTGTGACACTGACCACATCACCCACCTGTTCTACTTTATTGAACCATTAAGTCTATGAAACAACACAAGTCATATTCCACAGTTATGAATTGTAATTCTAGCAATAATCTTCTTTAACACATGCATTGGCACCTTTCCTTCTTGACAGACGATAGTTTGGTACATTGTGCTTCAAAAAGGCTTAATAACTACAACCCATGGCAGTGGCGAGTGTGGCTGATAAGGCCAATTCATGCTGCAAATGTTTGTCCACAGTGGATGCATGTGAAAACATGGTCATTTCCACCATCATACACCATCTTATGTCTCTCACGCTCTGTGTGTGCTTTATCTGCAATCATTTTCTCCTTTGTCTTTATTCCATTTCTGATTGTTGCCCTCCATGCAACACGTTCAGCGGTGACTTGCTCCCAATGTGCATTATCAATGCCTGTATCAATCATGTTCCGCTTATACACATCTATATATCGAAGTAGAGCCGACCCTGAGATCTCCTACCCATCTGTAATTCACCAAAAAAGATGTCCTTTGATATTCTACCATCATCCATCCTCCTAACATGTCCTATCCATCTAAGTCTACGAAGACTGAGAATGGAATACACCGTCACACAACCTGATCTTTCCAATACTTCAGTATTTGTGATTTTGTCTTGAAACTTAATACCAAGTATTCTTCACAGACACTGCATATGAAAGCTGTTTAAACGTTTCTCTTGGTGTGAGTAAGTTGTTCAGGTTTCACTACCATAAAGAATAGTACTAAAGACACAGGCTTGGTAGACGAGGACTTTTGTTTTTGCAGTAAGCTTCCTGTTCTTCCAGACTCCCTTTGCTAACATGTTCATTGTTGTTCTGCCCTGCCAATCCTGATGTTCATTTCCTGATCTAGGGATAATTTGCTATTTACCTCTGATCCTAGATATGTAAAATGGTCTACTATCTCTTGTTCGGCGTCGTCAATAAAGATTGATGATACCCCATGTTCACCTTGGGACATAATCTGTGAGTTCTTTTTGTTAATTGTTAAACCAAATTCAGAACAAGCATTGGAGAATGCAGATAGTAGATGTAATTCTTCCTCAGAGTGAGTCATAATAGCAGCAGTATCCGCAAAAAGCAACTCTCTGATTAGTACCCTCCTAATCTCTGAGCATTACAGAGGCTGCCATCTGAGCATGAGTGAATGTATATCCTGATCACGAAAGGCATATTTCAGTAGAAGTGAAAAGTATATCCCAAAGAGGGTGAGAGCTAGTACACAAACTTGCTTAACTCCACTCTTGATTTCAAACTCTTTTGAAGTTGTACCATCAAACTTTATTATACCCTTCAAGCCTGTGAGGAACGATTCCACAATGGACAGAAGAGTTGGTGGGCAGCCATAACACATACTTAATTAATCATCCATAAGATTCCCTAGCTAGGCTTAAGATTACTTTCATATAAACAAAAACAATATTAACCATTTACAGGGCAAAACGTCCATTTGCGGCCGGTCGCTTAAACGAGCAGATCGGTCGTTTACGTCTGATACTATTATGCATTGTAAAAACGCGATCTCTCGGCTTTCCGACACTTTCGATGGCTACTTTCGCTTTCACCGATAGCTTGATAACGTGGCCGCCATTTGCAAGCGCCTACTATGAATTTGAATGGACTTTTATTTCAGTTTTTGGGATTTTTACGCTTAGTTTTTCCAAATGAATTTCGGCGATTCTTCAAGTGATAGCCAAGATTTCGCTAGGTTCAATTTAAGTGACATTAAAGGGCACGAAGTTGACTATTAATCGGAGCTAGATATCAGTGCAAAGCATTACTTTGCATTAGCAGTCTGAGTCGGACTTTAAAAAAAGTGATTATGATTCTGAAAATGTGTTTGTAAATTGCTGTATAGATGACGGAAAATCACAAACACTATGCTGTATTTCGTAAATATTTGTGTTCATATATGGATTACCGGCATCAATCATGTGAGTAACATATTCTGCATGCTTTTCCCTTCATTGTGTTGTTTATTTTACTAAAATCGGTTGACTAACACCGTATTTGTGATATTTTTACTAATTCAACCCGAAATTTTACCGCACCTGAAAAAATCTTGCCCGTTCAGGGCTAAAAAATGGACAAGCGTCTGCCCTGTAAAGGGTTAAGGATGGAGAGTTCCCCCGGGTTTGATCTTGTTAGTGGGTGACATCTGAAACACGTGTTAGTAATCTGAATATGGGCGAGATAAAGATGAATAAATAACAATTAAGTATAACTTCTTTAATCTCCAAATTAATTCCTATTAATTAATCTATTAGTTCCTAAGCTAAGCACATAATTAGTATGTCTTAACTCTAATCGTCTACTGAATAAATCAAGTTTCATTTTCCACATGTATACACCTCTTATTTTTGATTATTAAGCCCTGTATTTTAGCAATGTTTAATGCCATATGTCGGTTGCCACTGCTTGATTGTGTTTTTCCCTTGTCATCAACGAAGAAAAGAATATAAACACTATTTTATATTTAGTTATAATTATTATTCTTTTAAATTTAATTATTTAAACACTCCTTAAATACTTTGTGATAGGCAAAACAAATCTAGAGGCATGAATGTGGCCCATCAGTGCATTCATAATTCAATATGTTCCATCATATTATGACAAACTTTCACTTTCAGTGGTGTTTCCCATTACTACGAAATAATCTAACTAACTGAATACTGCACGTGGTTTCAGTTTTAGAATCTTTCACAAAGTCCTTGAAATCACTATAAATACAATACCTATAGTCTGTCCCAAAAAGAATGCCGTCATTCACGATCAATTATTTTGAAAACTGTCTGTTGCATCGTTATGAAATTTTTCCTGACGTCTTATATTTACCCCCACCCAAGGAATATGTCTTTGATAGGTCAAAAAGCAACTTAAATCATCAAAAGCGGTGATATTTCTTTGATGTTTTGCTGAAAACTAGTGATTTCTCGCTAACAAACTTAATTTTACAGTAATGAATGCACTGCCAATTCACTTGACGACACAAGGCGTATTCGGATTCGTATGGGAGTGGGTGCAATAAAAGAAGTAGCTTAAAAGTCGACAGGGTCGGCTGCATTGAACCGGGTTTTTATTCCATATGGCTCAGTTTATTTCCGCAGCGCGGAAAGCGTCGCACAAAGCACGAACTCTGTAGCTCCAGCGACGACCCTCAGGAGTCTCTGAAAAAATGTACTCATGAAATGAAGGACGCAGCCCGGAATCGAACATACACCCTTCGCAGCCCGAGTCAGACGGCTTGACCACTTCACCATGGAGAATCCCGAGAGGGGTGCAATGTGTAATATTAGTAAAGACAGAGAATTTACAGAGGCATGGGGTAAATAATTTGTAAATTGACAGGAAAGTAGAAGGAATATATTTCTTACTTTATTTTTCATTTCCTTCTTGTTTCTTCAGCTGCTGGTTAATAATGTGTACACAAGTATTCATATTAGCTTTTTATATTGAGTTCGTGAAAGCTTCCAAATGGCTGTGCGTTAATGTGCGTATGGAGTGACCAGAAATGATACCGCAATTTAGTCATGTTTCCATTTTTAAGGATCTGTTCAGCTGTCTGTGTAGTTTGTTCACACGTACACATGGGTGACAGACCCGCTTTGAGTCTTCGTGAAAGATTGTCTACTCTGCTGTTTACCGTTCAGAGACGGAACATGATTACCTGTTTTGCACTATGAAAATAGTTGTCAGTGTCTCTGTAGTGGGCTTTCTTCTTAGCGACCAAGATGTTGGTCCTCTTTTCATTGAAGTTTATAGATTGATTCGTATGCACGTGTGTTGTCCCCTAATTTGACAACGTGTTTGCTCTCACATTTCTTGTTATGCCACAATATGTCAGTTTCCACCGCAATATTACTCTTCTGTTGGTATTCAATGCGTTTAGTGTGTGTGTGTGTGTTTTTTTCAATACAGTTGTTTGTCACCGCTGAGGGCTTGCGGAATTGAAAATTCATCACTGTGGAATACAAACTGTTGCCATTGACATTATGCTGATGCTGTAATGTTTAGGGCCTGCAATTCGTCTGAATAGTTGGAGCAAAATGTCCCAGTAAGTGTGTAAGGTCTGCGATCTGCTCAGACCTTAATCTGTTTCGGACGATTCCAGTAGGTTGATGATTGCTCTCAGTTGCATACAATTCAATCCATCCTTTCTCCAATAGTCCTCTTCCTCTTTCAACACATGGTCCTCACATTTTTTCCAGTAACTTCTATTAATATTTAATAGCGCAGACTGGGTTAGTATCTTGACGTCAGAAAATTTGAATGTAGTATTGGCAGCTGCCACCTGTCCTTTAATTTTAGCCCACACAAGTTCTATAGGGTTTACATGAGAATGATACGGCGGAAGTCTCAAGCACCTATGACCATGCTCTTCTATCAACTTGTCGATTTGATATTTCTTGCTTTTTTGCGCCTGTTTTACAAGGGACAACAACTGTAGCTTGAAATATGTTTCGGGAAATTGTATGTTTTCCCTTCGGAGCCATATCTTTATTGTTTCCTTTGTGCTCGATGCCGTAGGTATTTTGTCTTCTTGGGCAACAACATTGTGATATGATGCATTGTCTATGATTAGACAAGACGGTCTATCAAGGGATGGAAGTACAGTATTCTCGAGCCAATCTCTAAATACATTACCATTCATCTCATTATGATAATCCCTATTGTCTGTATGCTTTGATACGAACACGAGCCCAGCATTCTGTAGTAAGCCATTGTGAGTACTACCAAAATAGGCTATGACCAAACGCTGTCCTTTACTACTGGGAAAATAACGCTTTATCTTTCCATCAATTGATTGCCATTCCTTTTCACTTGTGTGGTGCGCATTGATCCACGTCTCATCCAAATACACTATGTCATAATTTTCTTTGCGCATTTCCCTTATTTCAAGGTATCTGCTTCTCATGGCTCCTAAATGCAGTTGCTCACAAAGGATATTTCTACCTCCCTTGTACTTTCTAAAAGTGAAGCCTGATGTCCTTATAATTTTCCACAAAGTTGTTTTGGATAGCTCTATGTTATTGTTCTTTCTCAACAAAACCCTCAGTTTTCTTACAGTCACTGTTCCTTTGGCATCCATCATTTTTATAATAACTCGCCTGATGACATCCTTGTCAAAGCTGTCTACAATTGCCTTTCTAACTACTGTTTGCTTATCGCGTGCTGGTTTCATTCCAGATTCTTACACTCATCAACGAAATGACCGTTTAATCAAACCCAATGCATGCACTGTTCTTTTTTCGGGATTTGTAACAGTATGAAACAGTTTCCTGCTATCAGCTTCTTGACAAAAATATGTGTACAACTTCATAGCTTTGAAGTGTACACAATTTCACTTTTAATCCCATTGAACAATATTCACACATTCAAATATTAGCTATTAATATTATATTATATTAATGTTAAGATTTATTTATATAATCACGTTTCATGAAAGAACCCAAATTGGAGACACCTCTGAACAATCCCATATAAATGCGCGCAGTTTGTGCCAAAACAAAAACACCGAGACAATTTCAAAAAAAGCGCGGATGTGTCTTGGTGAAGCTGAAATACTTGATATGTGAATAAATGATGGCTTTAATCTCTGAGCCGTAAATTATATACCGCATATAAACAAACATTGAAATCTGCTGTACAATCTCCAGAACAAAAATTTGTTTGTTGGGTGGACATAATGATAAGGTTATATGCTAAATCTCATCATTTTCCCTCAGTTGGTTACTTAGATATTGAATTTTATATTGGGGCAAACAAAAGTAAACACACTATAGCTTGATCTAATGTAAGTCTACAAGGTGTTGCCATTTGTGAAAAACCAAAGCAAATGACTTAACACTAGTTTAAAACTCAAAAACTCACAAAAACCAATGGATGCAAACATTTGACCTTACAATGCCGAAAAGGAAATGTTCCGGGTGTGTGAATTTTCAATTTACCATCACTTAAAATTGCGGAAGGTTGCAGAAATGTATCAAATAAACCACTGTTTATAATGTGGCGTTTAAAGGGCCCACAGCCATCACCGCCAATCAACTGTTGCGATGTAAGGCAGAGAAAGAGTTAAAGAGCTCTTTTCCGGACCAGGAGCAATCTGTTCGAGACTTCCTGTTGCTAAATTAATTTCAAGCATGAATAAAACTGAATAAAATTCTTAGCCTAACTAGGTTCCTCGGGTTTAGACAAACCCGACACTACATATACTCCAACAACTCTAATAAATCGCATTATATATATATAAAAACATACAACTTTACAAAACTTTTTTAGGGCAGGTTTATCCCTAGATAAACAAAATCATATAGGGTTCATTGACTTTGTCACAAGGGTCTTTCACTTTAAGTTTTCCCATACTTTATTTATTAATTTAAGATTAATCCTGGCATGAGAAACAAATATAACCACTTAACCAAACATTCTTTACTGAAAACCCATGATCAAGTAAGTATAATCCACCCTGATATCTACTTTATGTGTGAAGAAACTATTGTCTCTATACACCAAATCAAACTGCATTTATCAATTCTAGTGTGAGTGCCAAGCAACTTATATAGGTAGAACAGAATGACAATGAGCAAATCATCATATTGACTCGACACACTATCAAGAGCAAGTCACCTAATCGGAAGCCGGCCAGGTGTTAGAAAATGCACGTGGCAAGAAAAACTCCACTAGACACCCGAAATTTAAATTGAGCAGCATGGAAGCCGCCAAGACTATCAAGATGATGCAAGAAGACAACATGTCTGCTAGCTGCAGCACAACGCAAGAACCTGAAGAAACATTAAATGAAGCTAACACTTCTACACCAGATAAAGCCGCACCCGTAGCTCAACAGATGTCAGAGACTACAAATTTAACTGAAGCCAGCAGCAGTCATGAAGTTCTCAACAGCTCCAAGATGAAACAGCCCAGTTTACAAAAGATCTCAACATCGGAGGAAACTAAAACAACTGAGGTCTTCACTGGCAAATTACTGCTAAAAAAGACAAGCGTGGGAGAAACCAAACTGTCGGCGCTACCAACAGACAAGATAATCAAGCTACTGAAAAACGAGCTGGGAAGAAACAGCATCAACCAGTTACGCAAGACACCTGATGGAGTTGTGGTCTCCATCAACAAAAACCCAAAGACCAGAGCGCTTATGCAGAAAATCGCACAAGGAGAGAAGGCCGACATCAAGCTTCACCACGGCATCTTATTGGAGGCCACCCGACGATGGGTCATTAAACGAGTCAAGACCTATCTCACCAACGACCAGATCAGGGAGATGCTGACAAGGGAGAACAAGAAACTCAAGATCACCAACGCTGAGAGGATCATCGGAAAGAACAACATCCCCTCCACAGTCGTCATAGTAACATTGGAGGACCGAGTGATCCCTCAATACATCAGATGGGACAAGAGAGACCAAGTTCCAGAGCACTACATACCGAGAGTGCTGCAGTGCTTCAAGTGCCAGAAGTTTTGGCACACCCGTGCCACCTGCAAGAGTGAGGTTGAGGTTTGCAGATACTGATCCAGACCTCATCAATACAGTCAGTGCCAGCATGCAAAGATCGACAAGGATTTCAGGAGGCCTAACACTAACAGAAAATGTGCCAACTGCCTCGGCAACCACGGCGCCAGGTACCTCGACTGTCCTTGCCACCAAGACAGCAAGGAAGCTATGAAGATCGCCATCAAAGCTAACCTGCCCTATAAAGAGGCTAGGAAGCAGTACGAGGCCACCAATCAACTCACAAAAAGCGACAAAGCGCAACTTGAAGGCCATCTAAAGGACCTGCGATCAAAGTTCAACAGCATGGAGGAAGAAAAAGATAAGATGCAAGAGACTCATATAACAGCCACTCGGTGCATCCTGGACGAAACGAAGCAAGTTCAGCAGAAGATTGAGCAAGATGTCGCTCGAATGGCTGCTATACAGGCTGAGACAGAAGAAAGGCTATCAAGCTGGGAGGGAAAAAAAGAAAAGAAGCAAGAAACACAGATAACGGCCATTCAGTGCATCCTCGACGAAATGAAGCGAGTTCAGCAGAAGATAGAGTAGGATGTCGCTCGAATGACTGTTATAAAGGCTGAGACGGAGGAACAACTATTTAAAATACAAGATGTGAAAGAAAGGACAGGGGAGATGTTAGATGAGATATCAGCACTGCTCAAGACCCAGACAGCTACATCCGAACCAGAAGATGCAAGAACACAAACAGAAGAAGAAGCAGCAGAGGAAGGACGTTATCTCTCACCATCAAGATCTGACTAGTGAACACCGAGAAGATTCAAAGGCAACCCACGACGGGGAAATAGGAGGAACACCAGGAGAGATGAAAACTGGTAAAGCTCCCTGAAGGAAACAGCATCATAAACGGGGTGGGACCACAATTACTCCGAGCCTCAACAAGTGCGCGACTCTGCCCAGACATGAAAAACCTCATCAAGAAAGTAACGAATGCAATCAACCCATCAGAAGCCGGGAAGCTTACAACAAGCAGTCCAAAGTATGAAAGACAAACTACAAGCTACACAATAAACACTCCTGCATAGCCAAGTCGAAAACTTGAAGGCTGAAAGGGGGTACTCATACCAAAAATTGGAACTGGAATTGGCAATTAGCAAATCGGGTAACGAACATATACCAGTGTGGGTGGAAAAGAGTTAGTTAATCAGCCTTATGGATTCCTTGTGTAGTCGACTTGAAGCTTGCACATCTCTCAAGAACTGCTAAATTGTAGCCATAAAGTGAATAAGCAAAGGTCATTTTGTTTATTACATTCAATGAAATTAAATGATTGCTCAAATATACGGAGTCATTTTGTGGAGAGAGAAAGACTTCATTTTAAGTTTGTGATTACCATGGGGATAATAAATGCTCCACATTCGAACAATATCAGTGACTGTATTTTAATTATTTCATTCAAGTATAATCTTCACTTCATATATTAAGTACAACAACATGTTCACATGACCTGTACGTACATAAGCCACTGACTGCAGACTCTTGCCCACTGGTATATCTGAGCTGAACTGGATGGGTGCGCTGACTGGGATGTTGTTAATCGTGTTGCTGGTTTTGGGATTCACTGCTACATCAGCAGCCTCAGCTCCATTAGGGTAGAGTGATGCTAGAAATACCATGTACAGAGAAACATGTTTAAAGGAAGAAGTCAATGGTGTATTTTAGTAAAGTTCATTGCATGTTCTTTATAGGAAATCACAATCCACACCAGCATTTGTTATTGTTGTTCTTTGTGATTTTTCCAGACAATTTTATGTTCAATAGTTTGCCATTGCTTTCTGAATGACTGGCAATCATATCTGATGAAAATCAATGCAAGGTGGTCTGTTTCTATGCTGTTGGCAGCTCATTTGGAAACCAAGTGTGTTGGATTGTGGAACTGTATTCACTGCCAAAGATGTCAGTACTTATGAAATAAGACAGAAAAATATTATCTTTTACTTATGGAGTTGAGTTGAGTCAAGAACCGACATCACAGCACTCTGGACATTCCCAAACATGCTAAATCTTCAACAGCCAGTGAAGAGCCCCAATACTTATGATACCAGTATGTCTGATTATGTGTCCATCTGGCCCTTCCTCCGAGTCCCTAGTGTCAGCCAGATCCTCTGGTCACTCCCTGCAGCATCATTCTCTTCTGGCCATAATGCTCAATCTGTTCATCTGCACTATACATGCAACTTTACTTAAGGAAAGGAGATTCATATAACCATTTAATAATTCAACATTCAAACAAAAAATATTTTTAAAGTCACCAACACATTATGTACACCAAGTATTTTAAAAATAAAACCAATAAAAAAAAAACATTCTCACCAGCACATGTGACTCCATCACTGCTTAAAGCCATATCGTCTGGACATATGCATGTTTCTTTATTGTTGACTGGGTTCACATCACACAAATGGGAACATTTCTTCCTCATTGCTTCACTGCATCGGGAACTGGCTGAAATATTACACAAGCAACCAATATTTATAGCTATGCATGCAATGGACAGTTACTGGAGATTATAGACAGAAACAAAAAGTTACTCCCATGGAAAACCATTTCTATACTAAGCGACCCATCATCTGGGTTAGTTAGTTGCATATCCTTTACATGACATCGTAGTGAACTCCAGCATTTTTGGCTGTTTGTGATTTCTTAACAAGTTACGTTCAGCAGGTTGCCATTGCTATCTGAACAACCAGCACTCATACCATTCTATGGAAACCAACACAAGCAGTCTGTGGGATTATGAACTGCATTCATAACCCTTTAGATACATCCAGGTAGATGTATTTAGTTGACTTGACTCATTCTATTTCAAGTAAATCATTATATTCTATTTCAAATAAATCATTATATTCTCTGGTTACTCATCACCATCATCCAGTGAAGAATTTGGCCTCCCATAAGTCTTGTCAAGTGTCTTCTATCACAAGACAAATGTCCTTCCATTGTTGCTGTCATGAGTAAATTATCTACTACATCTAGAATTCATCTACATTGTAGTCTTCCTCTTCTCTGCCACCCTGGTAGAGTTCACTCCATTATTATCTTTTCTAGACTTTCCTATCATTTTACACATCCAAAATATTTCATTTTTCAATTTTATTGTTGTTGGGCTTAACACTGTCTTCACCAATATTGATTTCTTGCCGAGTTCCTGTGTGTTCGCCTTTCTGTCCAATGAATTGTAATACTTTTCTGTAACACTTACATTCTTTGGTTACTTATCATGTCATATAAAGATATAAAGATAATTCAAAGCACATACTGACACTGAGAGGTTAAATGCTGGGCTTTTAGATAAACAAAGTTAAAGATTATCCCATGACAAAAAAAAACACAAAAAAAAACAAACTCATCACTGGTACACATTTATTGAGGCGTTTGATGTTTCAGGTTTTCAAATATTCTAGGTTAGGTAAAAGGTAATCTCTGTCCAAAAAAACAACATTTGGAAATCACTTCTGATGATCAGAAACCTCATGTCATGCTTGTTTTGTGGTGGAGTTTATATCACTCATGGCTAGATAAACCGTTATGAGGAAACTAATTCATGATGGTGTAACATTTTGATCACTCTGGTGATCGAGTGAGATGGCAGAACATGACCGCCCACGCTTACCGGCATGGCACATGATGGATGGATGGTAACATTTTGGGAGAACATTGATGCTTCCCTTCAATTCTTTCAATGCCAGATTTCAATGCAGATGTCCAAAGGGAACAAGTCCAATGACAAAGCATGGGTAAATTACTTTCAAGAGGCAACACTCTATGCATAAAACATATATTGAGTTGTATAAAGCTAGACAGACTTCTTTGTTAGGCTTAGACCAAACGTTTAATACATAACAACACCATGATTTGCTTGATACACATGAATACTAATTTGTTACACATGGTGTGCCGCTCGAAACAGAAAGAGTTAACATTTATAAATATTGGGAGACCAAAGAATACTTCCCTTGAGATGAGTCAAGAACTGACATTACAGCTCTCGGGACATTCCTATATGTGCTCCGTCCCCCATCTTCAGCAGCAAGCAAAGAGTACCAGTTGTTGTCGGATTACGTGTCCCTCTAGCTTCTCCTGGAAGTACTGAGTGTTGGCCTGCAGTACCATTCTCTCTCAGCCATGAATATTTATCTGCTTTGCCACACTATACACACATGACCCCAATGGGCACTGACCATGTCTGAATTATCATGCACCAATACCCCACCCAACAATGCAGACCCAGTCAATATGTCCGCCTGCTCGTTTCCCACCACACCAGCATGTCCTGGGGGAAAGATCTAACAGATGCTCCCTATCATTGAATTTTAAAATTGGAGCATTCCACTCTGCACAAGGCTTGCTTGTCTGTTTTTGCTTTTGATAGCATGATCTTTTCTTTAAAAACCACAATCATAGGGAGATCAAAGAATACTTTCCTTTAAACCCACAAACATGAGGATACCAAAGAATACTTCACTTTTAACTCTATAAATATTGGAAAGTAAAATACTTTTCTTACAAACCTATAAACCTTGGGAACCAAAGAATACTTCCTTTTAGACCCTGTAAATATTGGGGCGTCATAAAATACTTTCCTTTAAGACCTATAAACACTAGGAAGCCAAATAATACATTCTTTTATAACCTACAACATTAAGAAGCCAAAGAATACTTTCCTTTAAAACCTACAACATTGGGAAGTCAACGAAAACTTTCTTTTAAAATCTATAAACACAATGTTGACAATGAGTTTAAAAAACTCTATAAAATACAAATTAGTAACAATAAAAATACATCAGAATATTTCACCATGTTTACATACAACAACTTAGTCACACTGCTCCTATGTTCAGGTTGTCTAAATTTTACAATAAGAGATATTTAAACATTGAATATAAAATGTCAACATTGTTAGCACTTAACTTCAGTTCAGACTTACCATTACACTGACCAAAGGTGTCCTTAACATATCCAGAACGACATTCACATGTGTAGGACCCCACCCCATTGACACAGTCAGAGTTTGCGGGACAAATCGTTCCATTTCGGCATTCATCCAGGTCCTGTGAGCAGCCACGTCCTACCCAGCCAGGCTCACAGAAGCAAACACCATTGGTGTTGTCACAGGTTCGAGTTGTATCAAAGGCACATGAGCAAGGGAGGTCACATGTTTGATCTCCATACGTGAACAGGGGACATTCTGTGAACAAGAGAAAACACAATGACCAGCGATAATTAACTTTCAGTTTTAGGTGACTTCATGTAATCCATTGCAGATGCTACTTGAGTATCAAGTAACAGAACTTTGCATGAAGTTGGTAATGATATTATATATTTTATTTACTTCTACAAAAGGCACGTAGAGCGCCCTGGTCATCCACTGCACCTGTATTCGTCTCCAGTCGTCTCGACTTGTCTTGCCACTGGACTCAGGCGAGAGAGTGAGGTCGACGAATTGCGCAACTCTTCCTCACTTTAATCCAAGTCATCGCGCAAGTCATTCTTCATCCAACGTCATATATCACCTTCAAGCCCTGTGGCGATGGGCGAGCGGCGAAGCGGCAGGTACGCTGGCAGCAGTAGTCACAGACCTGCACACAGGCAGCTCAGGCCATATGGTCATCTTCTACTGACCGGAGCAGCAGTGGGATTCGGCAGCCCCCTGAGCGACTGAGCAGCCCTCTATAGGAACACACTGCTCACCTCCATAGCATGAGGAAGGGGCTAGAAAAGGTGCCCTAAACATTGTCTGCTCTATCACTACCTAACCAGCTAGTCGCGGTTGGTGGGTACCCTAACTGCGGTCGACATACAAATAAAGATAAAACAAGCAAAGCTAAAAGAGTAAACCATATTCCCTTAACAATTGGAACTTGGAATGCACGCACCCTACTTGACAGAGACGGCGCGTCGGGTCCAGAGAGACGAACAGCACTGATTGGGAGAGAGCTGGGCAGGTACAACATTGACATTGCAGCCTTGAGCGAGACACGACTTGCAGAAGAAGGCCAAATCTATGAAATAGGTGCCGGCTACACATTTTTCTGGAGTTGAAGGAAAAGCGAGGAAAGACGCCAATCAGGTGTGGGATTTGCCATTAAGTCGGCCCTGGTCGGCAAACTAGCTGGATTTCAAAAGGCTATAAACGACAGGCTCATGACCATGAAGTTGCCCCTGCTGAATGGAAGGAAGCATGCAACCATTGTGAGTGTCTACGCACCAACTATGACCAACGAAGATGATGTCAAGAACAAGTTCTATGAGGACCTGCACAATGTATTAACATCTGTTCCCAAAGGAGACAAACTTATACTCCTTGGGGATTTCAATGCCAGAGTATTCACGGACACCACCTCTTGGAGTGGCATTATTGGAAAGCATGGAGTCGGAAATTGTAACAGCAATGGACTCCGCCTCCTTTAGACATGTGCCGAACATGATATCCTGATTACGAACACAATTTTCCATCTCCCCATGAGAAATAGGACATCGTGGATGCACCCTCGCTAGAAACACTGACACCTCATTGACTATGTCATCGTCAGGAGGAGTGACAGACAAGACGTTAGAGTGACAAAATCCATGTGTGGTGCCGAATGTTGGACAGACCATCGTCTCATTGTCTCGAAAATAAACATTCACATCAGGCCACCACAGCGTCCTCAAGGGGTGAAAATGCAAAAAAAGCTAAATGTCACCCGCCTAAACAGCAAGAAAATGCAGCAGTCGTCTGAAAATATGCTGGAAGACCACCTCAAGCCCAATGCTGCAGCTAAACAGGATACAGAAAAAGAATGGAGAGCCCTAAAGGACATAATTTACAACACTGCTATGGAAATCCTGGGTCCAGCTCCCCGAAAGCATAAAGACTGATTTGATGAAAATTCCGAAGACATCAACCAATTGCTGGCCGAGAAACATCTTCTCCTCAATGCACATTTGAATGACCCAAAGTCAACATAAAAAAAAGATGCTATCAAGAACATTCAGAGAGTTGTGCAGCAGAAACTTCGGCACATGCAGGACTCCTGGCTGAGCAGCAAAGCTGATGAAATTCAGGGCTTTGCTGACAGACATATGAAAAACTTCTACGACTCACTGAAACCGGTCTATGGTCCTACATCACCAGGCATAGTTCCCCTCCTCAGTGCAGATGGGGGAACATTGGTCACCGATAAGAAAGAAATCCTTCAACGCTGGGCAGAGCATTTCAGCAACATCTTAAATGCAATTACCTTCTTCGATGATGAAACCATCAACTGCCTTCCTCAAGTTCCCACCAATGAGACACTTGATGACCTGCCAACCATAGTGGAAGTAAACAAAGCCATCCAGCGGCAAGGCACCTGGTCCTGACTCCATCCCAGCAGAGATATACAAGGCAGGTGGGCCGGTCCTAACAGAGCAGCTTCACCAAGTCTTTACAAACATATGGGTGAACGAGACCATGCCACAAGATTTCAAGGACGCGTCAATAGTCCACCTTTACAAACGTAAAGGAAACCGCCAATCCTGTGACAACCACCGAGGCCTCCTTGCTTTCAATTGCAGGGAAGATACTCGCCAGAATTCTTCTCAATCGCCTCACAGCCCATCTCGATCAAGGTCTTCTTCCTGGGAGTCAATGTGGCTTCAGAAAAGAACGTGGAACTGTTGACATGATTTTCGCTGCAAGAGAAATGTCAGGAACACATCTGCGAAATGTTCTCCACTTTCATTGACCTTACCAAGACTTTTGACACAGTCAGCAGAGAAGGACTGTGGAAGATTATGGCAAAATATGGATGTCCACGAAAGTTTGTCCAAATAGTGCGGCTATTTCATGATGGCATGCAGGCAAGAGTACAGGAAAATGGCGAACTGTCTGAACCCTTTCCTGTCACCAATGGAGTGAAACAAGGATGTGTCCTGGCACCAACACTGTTCAACCTCATGTTTTCAGCTATGTTGATGAATGCCTTCGAGAACGACGACATTGGAATAGACATCAACTACCGTATGGATGGAAAGTTATTCAATCTCAGAAGGCTGAAAGCTAAAACCAAAATTAAAAGCAACACTGTCAGAGAGCTCCTGTTTGCTGATGATTGCGCTCTATACGCCAGCTCAGATCAGAGGCGGACATGCAACATAATGTTTCAGCTTTCTCACATGCCTGTGCCAACTTTGGGCTCAATATCAACTTGGAGAAGACTGTAGTTATGTACCAGCCAGCTCCAGGGAATAATCACTCTGTGCCGAATATCAAAGTGAATGATCATAGACTAAGAGTTGCGGACAAATTCACCTATCTTGGCAGCACTGTGTCACAAGCTGCCACAATTGATGACGAAGTGAATGCAAGAATCTCCAAGGCCAGTGCGGCCTTTGGCAGACTGTACAAGAATGTATGGGACAGAACTGGAATAAGCCTGCAAACAAAGCTAAAAGTCTACAAAGCAGTTGTATTATCCACACTGCTATATGCTTGTGAAACCTGGACTGTTTATCAGCGACACGCTAGGAAATTAAACCGCTTCCACACAGTCTGCCTAAGGAAGCTACTGAAGATTAAATTGCAAGACAAGATTCCAGACACTGAAGTCCTAGAAAGAGCTTCCATGCCCAGTATCCACACTCTACTGATGAAGAATCAGATTCGCTGGGCTGGTCACTTGACTCGCATGCCAGATCACAGGCTCCCTAAACAAATTTTTTACAGCGAACTGCGTTGTGGTAAACGCTCCCAAGGTGGCCAGAGGAAAGCTTTAAAGACACTGAAAATTTCACTGAATGCCTTTGGAATTCATCATGACACCTGGGAGGCTGCAGCCAGAGACCGAAATTCGTGACGTGCATCATTACGCAAGGGTGCAGTCATATGTGAGGCAACCAGGACTGCAAGAGCTGTGAAGAAAAGGCAGGACATAAAAACCACTGCAGGAAATCCTCCTTCAGAAACGTCAAGCATTCTTTGCCCACATTGTCAAAGAACATTTCGAGCCAAAATAGGCCTTATCAGCCATCTTAGAACCCACGGCTCCATACTTTCAACCCCACTGGATGAAATGAATGGTCATCATCATTCTTGATGGACAAACAACAACAACTTCTACAACATTTTTGTCGTCTTATAGTCCATGCCATGAAGTGCAGGTCATCATGTCTGTTTACAGCCTTTTGTCTCTTGTGCTGATAGTTATTTCTTATACCAATGCTCCTCCATGACATTAAGCCAAACTGTCTAGCAGTTCTCTTTGTGAGATCACATCTTTTAAGATATCTACACTGTGCTTTTTATTTTCTTCTTATTGTTCTCATCATTCTTCTTAAAAACCACATCTCTGCAGCTTCCAGTGATTCTTCACTGTTCTTATAAGTGTCCTTGATTAACTGATTCACTGCCAAACAAAAAAGTGGGTTTGGACTAAACATGAATTCATGGCAGAAAATGGGAAGTAGGGTGTGCGTCACAATAATGATGTAAAAACAGTTAAAATTGTAGCAGATGTATAGTATTATATATCAAATTAAATTGCACAAGGAATATGACAGTGTTAATAATTGTCTGCAATGTTAGAAAAATTATAACAATAACAATATACACAATAAAGATATGTTTTGTAATAACAATTTAAATAAAAGGGGTGAAAATTATTTCCATTACCAAGGCGTTATTTCTTATCTTTTGAAGATAATCCTGTTAAATTTACTGAATAATGATAAACAAACCACTTTTCTTCACCAATATCACAAGAACTGCTCCAGTTACATAAATAAAACACAATTAAAACATATTTTGAAGTACACCATTCTCACACAAAATGGAAAATGTCAGGAACACACGAGGCAGATTGTACTGAGAAACAATATATACACTACTTCCTATTTAGTTATAATTATTATTCTTTTAAATTTAATTATTTAAATACTACTTAAATACTTTGTGATAGGCAAAGCAAATTTAGGGGCACAAGTGTGACCCATTAGCGCAAGCATAATTCGACATGTGCCATCATATTATGACAAAATTTTGCTGTTAGTGTTGTTTTCCATTATGACTGCCTGCTAAATAATTTAACTGAATACTGCTCGTGGTATAAATTTTAGAATCTTCACAAAGTCTGTTAAATCAGAATAATTATAATCTAAAATTGTTTAATACGCTAATTTGATGAAAATCTATGCGGTCGCAAACCATAGGCATTGCCATGTCTACAATAATTAAAACAAACTACTTAAACACTTGTTTTGTCCGGAAAAAAAACACAATGAATCCGCATGTCTTGTCTGACACTGATCTAAGGGCAGTCTTTTATGTGTGTAAATTTTCACCTATCAGGCACTAAAAATTGTGGAAAATAAGAGAAATGAAACAAATAATGCACTGTCTATACCAAGCCGATGTATCGGCTTCTCACAGTCAATCAGTTAACTTCCATACAACAGGATTTATCCAATGTAGTTCTTAAGAACTCTTTTTCTCACCTCGATTAACGAAGAGATATTGCACAGAATAACCTCATCAATGTTTATGGCAAAACAATACACAGAAACCTAGAGACCCATCCCTGGCAGACTTTAGTGGGACCATCACAGCTGAGATGGCTTGGTCAGGTCTACAGAAAGGGAGCAAACAGGCAGCCACAGCACACATGCTTGACCAAATGTCAAAGTTCAATACCCTTAGAAGTCAAAGAGTTTGCTACAGCAAAATTGAAGTCATTTAAAGTCCAAAGGCTAGACAAGAAAACACAAACACTGCACAAAAGGTTACTGATTGAAGAACTGTCTGTGTACACTGCAAGAACTCAACTTCCAGGGTTGAAGATGTGGCGAAACAATATTTTAGTAAATTAACACTTCCAGTATTTGTTGTCTTTATAGCAGCAATAGTCTTTTTAACCCTTCTGGGTTATAATTGCTGTATAGAATTACAGTTGATCTTCGACGGAAGTGGCAGCCACTAAGAAACCAGCTGTTGCACACACATTGCATAAGGCAAAACCAGCTGGTTCAGCAACATGCCATTTTACTGAATATCTTATAACTTGCACGGTGTGTGTGTATGTATGTGTATATATATATATTATATAGTACATAGTACATTTACATTGGCACCTTTCCGTCTTGACAGACGATAATTTGGTACATTGTGCTTCAAAACAGCTTAATAACTACGACCCATGGCGGTGGCGAGTGTGGCTGATAAGGCCAATTTGTGCTGTAAATGTTTGTCCACAGTGGACACATGTGAAAACATGGCAATTTCCACCATCACGCACCACCTTATGTCTCTCACGCTCTGTGTGTGCTTTATCTGCAATCATTTTCTCCTTTGTCTTTATTCCATTTCTAATAGTTGCCCTCCATGCAACACGTTCAGCGGCGACTTACTCCCAATGTGCATTATGAATGCCTGTATCAATCATGTCATCTACAAAGATGTGTGTAAGCGGGACATGACTGATACATGATTGATACATGAGTATATAGTAATAGATAGAGAAATACGGAATATGTGCAGAGTTGCCAAAGAAGAGTGGCTGCAGAAACATTGCAAAGAAATAGAGGATCTGGAAATAAAACACAACTTGAAAGAATTGCATGAACATATAAAAAGAGTTACAAAGAAGAAAAATAATATAACAGGAAACAGTTGTATCAGAGGGAAAAAAATTGATAAATTATAATTAATAACACTGACATAATAAAAAGATGGACAGAGTACACAGAAGATTTATTCTGGGACAACAGGGTCAATAGACCAATATTGTATAATACTCAAGATGGACCAAAAATATTAACGGCTGAAGTAGAAAAGGCTATTAAAAAGATGAAAGAAGGAAAGGCTGCAGTTCCTCACAAGATAACAACACAGATAATAAAATCCTTATCCACCTTTGGCATTGAAGCTATCACAAAATTATGTAATGATATATATTGTACTGGGTACATCCCCAAGGACTTGAAAACATCCATTTTCATCATACTATCGAAGAAGCCAAGAGCTGTTGAGTGCGAGGATTACAGAACTATTAGCTTAATGAGCCACATAACTAAGATACTACTCAAGGTTATACAAGAAAGAATTCAACATAAAATAGATGAGGAAGTAACTGAAGAACAATTTGAGTTCCGCAAAAATAGTGGCACCAGAAAAGCAATTATCTGTTTGAGGATGTTAACTGAAAAATATATAGAAGTTCAAAAAAGCATATATGTTTGTTTTATAGACTAAAAGAAAGCTTTTGATGGAGTACAACATGAACGACTAATTACGTGCCTTCAAGATATAGGAGTAGACAGAAAGGACATCAGACTTATTAGTAACTTGAACTGAGAACAAGTGGCGTCTATAAGATGTGGTAATAACTATTTGTCGCCTAAAGAGATAAAAAGAGGAGTACGGCAGGGATGTGTACTGTCCCCAAGCCTCTTCAACCTATACACAGAAATAATTTTTAAACAAGTTGAAATGCCTGGACTCAACATCAATGGAAGAATCATAAACAATCTTAGAAATGCTGACAATACCGTGTTACTAGCAGAAAGTGAGCAAGAGTTGCAAGACCTAGTGGAAGAAGTAAACAGGCACAGTGCAGAATGTGGCTTAGATATTAACATCCAAAAAAAAACTATGATAATTAGCATTGAAAAGGAAAGGTCATCAATGAACATCACAGTAAATAGGCAGATACTAGAAGAAGTAACAAGTTTCTCTTATCTTGGACATATAATAACAGATGATGGCAGAGGTGAAATGGAAATCAAAAAGAGAATAGGAATGGCCAAAAATTCTTTCAACGGTATGAAATCAGTATTAACATCTAGAGAGATTAATAACACATTAAAAATGAGAATTGTCAAATGCTACATATATTCAATGCTACTGTATGGCTCGGAAGCCTGAACATTGTGAACAAGCAACTAGAAAGTCGCACAGAAGCCCTGGAGATGTGGATATACAGACGAATAGGTCGTATTTCATGGAAACAAAGACAATAAAATGCAGAGGTCCTAGAAAAACTGGGAATGAAGAGAGAGTTGATGAAAGAAATAAAGAGAAGGTTTTCCATGGTGGGTGGGGGTGGGGGGGGGGGGGGGGGGAGGAGAATTGGGATTACTTCAAGATCGTATTAATACAAGAACAAATTACTTGATATTGTATTTCCCTCCATACTTTACAGTCCTGTACTTCTCGCCCTTTTAAATTTATTTTATAACGTTAGTAGACCCGCAAATCACATTTTATGCAGACGTCTAGGCTTATTCTAGTATGTGTTATTAAATTTAGCTTCCATATTTACATATACTGTGTAGGGGTTTGGGGGGGGGGGGGGGGGGGGGGTTTAATTTATAGGGAGGAAATACAAGGGGGGGGGGGGGGGGAATGACATCCTGAACATATGGTGAAGGGATGCATGGGCCAAAAAAGGTTAAAAATCACTGCTTTAAGGCCTTGGAGTGTTTATTTCCATCTGGCATGGTTTGCTTATGCATTTTCTTCATTTGGACTTGCAGTACATCATTCCATTGTCCAACTACTGAGTTGAGTGCTTGGTCCGACACAGTCAGCTGTGGCTTTCTTGTGGAATGCTTTTTTATCTACCCATGGTGGTTTGTTGTGAAAAATGGCGGGTGGTCAGTTGCTAAACTAGCAGGTTTGCCTTATGCAGTAATGCTTGTGCAACTGCTGGTTTTGTAGTGAAGGTGGCTTCCATGGACAATGAACTATAATTCTAGTGGCAGACTGTTGTGTTGGCAATCTGGCAGCAGCCTTATGCATCATGCATATGCATTGCATGCCGTTGATTTTGTCAAGACTGTTGTCTGTTTCACTTTCCACATGCGACACTCAGAAGCATTTTGTGTGGTTTTCGCTGGCATAGTAACAGAGTAATTATGGGGGTCACCCGTTGTCATGAAGTTGAAGGCAGAACATTCACTGAATATCATAGTTAATTGTATAGTATGAATCTGACAAAATGCAGCAAAATATATGAGGCAATACGTTCTGTAGATCTGTTGTTCATGTCTTCTTTGTTAAAATTCACAACAGGAAAACATTGTTTTGTATATAACATATAATCATGCTTACCGTGTGAGTAGTAAGTGCCATTGAAGCCTGGAGTATTATAGTCATTATAACCATAATTAGTTCTCAAGGTAATTCTCATCTGTTCACCCCTTGTTCTGAGTAAACCAGGAGAGTTCTTTCCACAATACTCCCCAATGAGTCGACTGCTGTTATTACTGTCATCATAAACTTGTACTACATCAGCAGAGCATTTTGAAGATGCATCCACATAAAATTGGAAAAACCTATTACAAATAACAAAACAGTAAAACTTCAGACAATGTTTACCAGTCTTTAGCATTGTCTATTGTAATATGGTGCATGGTATGTTGATGACATTTTGTACATCTTTATTAAGTAATAGTAATAGCCATACCATGCTGCTTTCTATACATGATGAGGCACTGTAACCTACCATATATGTTATAAGAGCAATACAGGAGAATTGGGCATAGGGCTGGCTTCCCTATTTTGCAGAAAAACTTTTGCTGCAAAATGCATCCAATCATGAACAAGTCTACAGATGCAGAAAAAATAATAACCAAGCCAAACAAAAAGGAAAGGAGGCTCTTCTAGGAAAGATACGATGGGATGCAGAGAAAGCCGTGAGGTGGCCTGAAAGCAGATTTTCTTACTTTCACCTAGGGACATTTCCAGAATTGGCACCTGAAATTTTAGAGCTATGTATGAATTGAGAAAGACAGCACAGGTGGTGGAAGAGATGAAAACAAATAGAGGCAGATCTTTTTAAGACATGGAGAACAGAAGTAGAAACAAATGAATAATACAGAGAAGATATAATTGGGGCTGCATGAGATTGCTAAGGATAGGATGGCTTAGATTTACTTGGTCTAGGGCAGGGGTGGCCAACCTTTTCAGCAGACGGGCCAAATTTCAGAAATAATATTTCCTGCTGGGCCACGCACCTTTTTGCTTTGTTTTTTGTTAATTAAAGTAAACAAGGAAGCATCCTAGAGCTTCGACCACATTGTCGGTTCCCGGTAGGTGAGATCGAGGTCAAACGCTTGCCTGGTTTAATGTAAAAAAAAAAAAAAAAAAGAAATAGGTATATTTGTTTTGTTTTTGTTGTTGTTGAAGAAAATAAAAAACAACTGAGAATCAAACATATTTATTAGACAATTTAAAATTATTTAAAAGTGAGACATCTGACTTTGTTTTGCAGAACTAAGTGCATCAAACTTGATCTCGACTGATGTTGTCACTACACGCAAACAGTTTTCCAAATGAACATCACTCATTCATGTTCTCACTTGTGATTTGATGTGCTTCATGCGACTAAAAAGCTGTTCACACGCATAAGTGTTTCCAGATAGCGAAACCATTGACAGAGCATGTTTGTAAAATGCAGGATATTTATCTTTGTCCAAATACGTTTTATAGAACACTTCCAAACCAACTTGATGGAAATTCTCCTTTAACTGTGTATCACAACACATTTCACAATGTTAAATTTGTAATCTTCTTGGTAATAAATTCAAGTCTACCATGAATGGCGTTGCAAATACACAAAAAAGCACATAATGTTTTTTTTAAATCCTGAAATCAGTTTTCAAATTCGAGGTTTAAGTCAGATATCAAAGAAGCGTATTTATCCGCCGCCTCCTGTGTGACATCTGGTTGCAATGACAATGTAGGAAAGTGAGTAAAGTTTTTTTGTCCTCACTTCAAACTCTGAGGATACTTTTTGACTTGCTTGCAAAGAATGATTGTATGTCTTGCTGCAAATCAAACACTCTTTTCAATATTTTGGCACGGGTCAGCCATCTTCTACATAAAACGTAACGTCACTAAAATCTGAGTCCAAAGACGTTAATTCTTGGAACTGATGGTGATTCAACCCGTTCATAATGAAGATCACTATTTTGATGACCACTTTCATGACATGGTCCATTTTGAGGGACTTCAAACATAAATTCTCCTGATGAATCATGCAATGAAAAATTTAGCATTGAAGTATCGCCGATTTTGGAGGCCTCATTTTCAATCAATTTTATGTTCTTTGGTCTTCGGTGTCTTCGGGAAGCTCGCAACTCTATCGGGCTCATAATCATAACTACTTTCAGTCCAGCTTGACAAAATTGCGTGTTATTCTGTAGTTTCGTTCTATTATCGCCACTGCATCTGGAGAGATTTTGCAATTGACGTTATAATACAAAGGCGAGTCAATAAATTAAGTCACACAGTTCTGTTAGATGACAGGTAAATGTAGTTGGTGTTTTCTACAGGTGTCTTTAGATGACAGCAACATCGAACTTTATATTCCCATTCATCAGGTGGCATAAGGTGTCTCATGCGCATGTGCAGCGCATAAACAAAAAGGCGACTGTACTTACGGAGTGTACAACCAAAGAGCAATGTGCTCTTGTGCGTTTTTTGTGGACAAAAGGACTGCCTGAAAAGGACATTCATTAGGAAATGCTTCCTTTTTATGCTGACTACAGGCTCGAATCAAAGCGAGCTTCAATGCAATGGAAACACCCTTCTTCGTTTTGTATCCAAAAATTCAAGGATACGCCATCAGCAAGGAAGGTTATGCTGACAGTGTTCCAGGATTGTCAAGGTGTGCTTTCAACCAATTTCAAGAAGAAAGGTGACAATGTGAATTCTGAATCATACTGTGAAGTTCTATCGATGCTTCATGATGCAATTTGAAGAAAACGTCCAGACTGCTGACTAGAGGAGTGTTGCTTCTTCATGACAATGCCAGACCACATTCATTCATTCATTGGCACCTTGTCGTCTTGACAGACGATAGTTTGTAAGGGATGGAGTTATTGCCTCTCCATAGCACAAAGCTTGGGCTAAAATATAGAGATGTGTTGCCCATGCAGCATGATCCCTCTCTCGGCCTGCCTAGTTCACTCCAGAGGAAAGGTAACACCTCTACATCTGGAACAAGACAAGCTGCAGAAGCTGCCGGATCAGCAAAGCAATGCTCTAATGTGCCAGTGAATGTAACAAAAAATGCTCTTCACTGTCCCATATGAAAATAGAACAGACAGTAGTCCCGACAAACCAACAGCACGCACAGACAAACATGCATAAGTAGTAAACACAACAGTCTGCCAATATAATTACAGTTCATTGTCGACGGAAACGGAAGTCACTAGAAAACCAGCAGTTACACACACACACACTGATGCTTAAGGCAAAACCAGCTAGTCCAGCAACCAGCTATCTGCCATGTTTCTTAACATTTTATAACATGCACAGTATTTGTGTATGTGGAGGACAATGTTTCTGTGTGCTTGGAAAGGTCAACCTCATAAATTATGTCACTAAATTTCTACTTAGAATTAGTATGAGGAGAACAAGAAGGAAAAGTGGAAATTAATGGAGAACAGTATGGATTAGTGGGAGGGAAAGGATGAAATGATATAATATGCACGTTATGAACACTGATCATATGAGACATAGAAAGACCTAAAAATGTGCTTTATTGACCACATCAACATATTTTATAAAGTGAAATATCATGACACATCCAAAATGCTAGAGGATGTTAAAATTTATGGGAAAGATATCCGAATCATAATTAGTGCCTTGCCAAATGGCATTGGCATTCGTGTCTCTTTTCCTGAATAACGACGAATACCAGGAAGAAGTGAATGAAATAAGAACACAGTAAGATGGGCGGTCATGGTTCACCATTTCACTCAATCACCAGAGTTGTGGATCAGGTCAGTAATACACAACTATGTGAATGAGACAATGAGAAAACAGGCTGAAAAACACCTGATGGCTGTGGAGAATGAGGAAAATGCAAAGAATACCATGGATAGACAGAACAAGAAATGACCATGTCCTACAAGAAACAAATGAAATTCATAAACTGATTAGAGAAATTAGATGTAGACAGTCAACATTTTTTTTATCATGTTATGAGAAGAAATAAATTGGAGAACTTGGTGGCAACTGGCAAAATCGAGGAGAAGAGAACACGGAGAAGGCAGAGAAGTAAATACCTGGATGGCTTGGCCACGTGGCATGGTCGAGACAGGAACACTGAGCTGATCCACGATGCTGGAGATCAAGTGAGATCGCGAAACCTGACCGCCCATGCTTATCGGCATGGCACATGATGATGATGATGATACGAATGAGACAGTGTTCTTTGGTTATATGAGAAGAGAGGCACTGGGAACCATTGTGATGTCTGGAAAGATCAGCGATAGAAGAGGTAGCAGTCAACCGAGAGAAATGATACTAGACAGTCTAAGATGGTGGAATATGGGAATATCGTCACTAGAGCTGATCCAGAACATGAAGGCCTGAGATCTGTGGAGGGACATTAATGTCTACACCTTTTGGCAAGGCATTATGATAATGATTATGATGTTTGAATTGGCAGGCCTGTATATTTTAAAAATTAAGTAACCGGCCCGCTTCTCCACCTTCAGGCATATTAGGTATATGGTGCTGGACCAATGTGTTTATAGTTCAATCTGCACTTAATGGATCATCTGGTCAATATCACACCTGCTGCCTCAGCTTCTACATCAATCTGTCTAAATCCCTGTCTTGAGGGCGGTTTGAACACATCATCACCAGACCAGCTGGCAAGTGTGAAAGCTGTATTTTGGGATCAGTATTTCAAAGTGTTTGAAATGGCAGGTCAGTATTTGAGGTCAGTGATTCCTAGTGTCTGCAATGGCAGGTCAGTAATTCCTAGTGTCTGCAATGGCAGGTCAGTATTTTTTTTTTGGGTGCTCATTCGCTTTGAACTCAAGCATAGACCATACACACTATTTATAGTAGTGATGGACTGAATTTTGTGTGTGGGTTAGCTTTCCCTATTAAAAGTGTCCCTTGCCATCAGGTGAACCCACTCCGACTTCAGAGGTACTTGTAATTAATGTCCCCAAGTCAAAGATGACAAGTCAACATTTTAGTCCAGCTGTCCGGTGTAGGGGTTCAGCACACCAGATGTTTAATTAAGAACACATGTTCTTATCCATTAGGCAATGCGGACCTGCAAGTCAGTATTTGAGATCAGTAATTTATAGTGTCTGCAATGGCAGGTCAGTCAGTATTTCAGGTCAGTAATTCCTAGTGTCTGCAATAACAGATCAGTAGCTGAGGTCAGTAATTTCTAGTGTCTGCAATGGCAAATCAGGCTCTCCAATTCTCTCTTTCATGCACTACTTTGATTACAATGGTGTAGCTTGAATTGCTATTATTTATTGTATAGCAATAATTTTCCCACATACATAGGTAAATTAATCAAACAAATGACTGTCTTGTTCAGAAGGTGTTATCAGATGTTGAGTTTTCTTAAACCAAAGTACTTCTGCTGTAACGTCTCTTGTTAACTTTGCTATGCTGTAGTATTACTATTGTTCCATAGTTAAAAACATGAATTACTAGTGTCGAGCACATCATCATCATCAACATCATCATGCACCAGGTATTTTGTAGAACGTCACTCTGATCACTGCCCGCCGCAATGTTGCTCAATCCTGTATCAGTTTTCCTGCCTCATGCATGTACATGCCCAGGGTTTCTGCATTGTCCAGTGTCTATCTTTATGCTGGCTGACCCCTGTCTCTTCTTGCAGTAGCCATGCCTTCCATTGCTGTTCTTCCCCAGCCATTGCGGTGTTTCTGTTCTTCCCAAGCCATTATGATGTTTCTGTTCTTCCCAAGCCATTGTGATGTTTAATGTGGCCAAACTATTTCATATTCCCAGACATGAGGCTGTTTATGAGCCAGTTTTCTGTGACGTTTAATTCTTGTAGAATATCAGCATTGTTTTCACTTGGTCCATGATATTCTAACAACTTTTCTATAACATTTAAGTTCAATAGACCTGATCTTCTTCTTTAGTGGTTGTGAAATGGTACATGATTTACATCCATATGCTGTCACAGGAAAGATTCACATTCTCAAAAAAGTCACTCTAATATGCTTGCTGGTGTTGTGCCATAGGTTCTTTAACACTGTTTGACCTCAGCACTGTTATGGCCAGTCTACATTTGTCTTGTGTCTTCAACAGTCCCCATCGATGTTGATTATGGAGCTAAGATATTGAAAGTTTGTTACAATGTTACACATATAGTCTCCATTAATGTTGATTATGGAGGTAAGCTACTGAAAGTTTGTTACAATGTTACACATATAGTCTCTATTGTTATTGATCATGGAGCTAAGCTACTGAAAGTTTATTACAATGTTACACATATAGTCTCCATTGTTGTTGATTATGGAGCTAAGCTACTGAAAGTTTGTTACAATGTTACACATATAGTCTCTATTGTTATTGATCATGGAGCTAAGCTACTGAAAGTTTGTTACAATGTTACACATATAGAGACAGTAAATAAAGTTGCTGAGATATTTAGTAGGTCAACCTGGGAGCCCAGGTCAACTAAAAGATATCCCCGCCTAGACAGGGACTCAAATACATAACCACCAGGTTGGCATGTTAGCTACCTTGCTACTGCACACAGACCCTTGACACAAGATACATTACCTCAGGGAAACAACTGTATTTTGCTTGCCAGTAATCGTCCAGGTGTAGTTTACATAGTTAGGGTATCTTTTGGGAAATCCTGGAGTCTGGATATAGCCCTGCTCATCAGTGAGGTTTTTACCCCAGTCTGAAAAATGGGAAGATTTATATATCTGAAATAATACATAGCTTTCTCTAAAGTCTTGTTCTAATAAAGGTAATACTGTAGCAATTCCTGGGATACAATGTAATATATACCTTCACATACACTAGGTCACAACGTAACCTATTCAGTGCCAAACAAAAAGTAAGTTTGGACCAAAACTTGTACACAATCAAATGAACAAGTATTTTCATACACATTTCCATTCATTGGGCATTGAAATTGTGGAAGATACAATGAAATAAAACAAAAGTAACAAGATGACCCTTATATGATGACCCTAGTATGAAACTATATTGTCCTTCTGGCCAAATGGGAGGTCACATTTGGCAATATATTATCCTTCACCACTGAATAAATTAATCAAACAGGATGACCAGCCCCTTTCCTCATTGTCCCTTTCTCTGACAATTTTCTGAAAATTTTGAATGTTGACCAGTAGCCATCTTGTGAAGCTGGGTCAACCCTAGATCTGTACTTGCCAGGGAAAAAAACATTCTTTCCCTGATAGAGACTGAATCTAAACTGAATTAACATGTGCAAGCTGCAAATTAGTAGTAAATCAAATCAAATGTACACATTAAACTAACTTAACAAGACAGTTATTTCATTGTAATGAGATGAGACTGATTAACAACTGATTAAAGTGATTAAGAGTGAAAAATGGGCAAAGTTGTGTCAAAGAATAAGCACAGACAAGTCACTGAAATTGTTCAGGCAACTACATAAAAGTATGAATGGGGTAGTCAAGAATATGAATGTTTCTGATTTCCAAAATGCTGACCTTATCTGGCAGAGGACTGACGAGAATAAGGGCAAAGTCCTTTTTTGAATACTATTTAGAGCAGAGCAACCAGATGAGAGGCCGAAATTTTGCCAAAGCGGTTACCTCAGATATGTGTAAGGCTCAGAACATTGCAGTTGAAGATACAGTGACAATGAAAGAGATTAGGGCTGTGCTTCAACGAACAAGAAACAGCTCACCAGGGCCAGATGGTGTAAGGTATGACAACATCAGTATGTGTACCGACAACGAGCTAGAGGAACTAGCAGGTATGTACAACAACAGTATAGGGAATGCTAGCATCAAGGAAGAGTGGTTACACAGCTATCTGATTCCCTTGCCGAAGCCTGGCAAAGACCACACAAAAATTCAGGGATATTAGGTAATAACCATGCAAACTACAATAGGCAATCTGCTGGAGAAGTTCATCAACAGGAAACTATCTAGCCAGCTAGAGAGGCAAGGTTGTTTCCCACCTAACCTTGGAGGGTACCGTCCAAACAGAGAAACCTGGACCAATGCAGCAGTTTTTGCCTATGATGTCTATGAAGGTTTCCACTCAGGCATTGAAACACGTGCTGCTGCGATTGATCTTGAAGATGTGTACAATAGAATGCCGTTGAATTTTTGAATGTTTCAGCTACTTGAACTGAAGATAAGTCCATTCCTCCTTAGTTGGATCGCGGCAGCCCTATTCAAACGGAAAATAGTTTTTAGATGTGGCAGTTGGACTTCTGAACCAACAATATATCTGGGCCCGCCACAGGGATTGACTTTATCTCCGGTGCTTTTCAACGCCTACACCAGAAAGCAGATCACTGGACCGGGAGGATATTGTCTATGTCAACGATGTGTTAGTCTATCGTCAGGGTAAGGATAGAGATCAGATTGCTGTGGAACTACAAACAGAACTAAATCGTATAAGCAATTGGTGTGTGGAATCTGGGGCAATGGTCAACCCAACAAAAGCAGCAGTGACATGGTTCTCTTTGAATAACCATATTGTCAACACTCCAACACCAACTGGAAATCTGTGTTCAGAGACTGGGAAGAATGCAGGCAATGAATTACCTGGGGATATTTCTTGGTTGAAGCCTTGTTTATAATGAGCACATAGATCAGGTGATAACAAAGGCCAAGCAGGGTTTGGCTGTGATGTGGGTCATGGTGGCAGCAAACTGTGAGCAGCGCCATCTATGTCTTCTATACGAGGGTCTGGTCATGTCTGTTTTTGGGTATGCGATGGTGATCCTTACTCAGTCGTAAGCAGATGGAAAGGATACAGAACGAAGCCATGCATATTATTCTTGGATGTACACGAGATACAGCATGCAGGGCGATGCGCTATCTTCTTGATTTTCCAACCACTGAAGACAGAATACAAATTTGCAGAGCACGTGCCAACCTCAGAATCAATGCAAACACACAATATCCAATGCATAGTGAAATTAAGAAGGTTAAGGGCAGCAGGTTAAAAAGAGGAAGGTAGTGGATGGGTCAAGCCAAAGACATTCTTCAACAGGTGTGTTCACTTGAGGAATTAGAACCTGGCGAGGAATGGGTACAAGTGCCAACAGATTTCTGTATGTCCTTTTCAGTTTGTATCCAACTAGACAGAAAATGGAGACAAAATTTGACTGCTGTGGAGGCAGAAGTACAATCGTTGATCTTTGAGAATTTGTTAGACGGTGATGCTATCATTTACACAGATGGGTCGGTCATTCGACGTGTGAGAAGTTCATGGGCCTTTATGGCTCAGACCGGAGGGAGAATTGTGAAGGAGGATTCTGATGCTTTTGCTTTGACCACAAGTAGTCTGACTATGGAAGTCATGGCAGTAAGTAAAGCAATAACATGGCTCGAGACACAGACATTCACTAGGGCATGCTTCCTTAGTGACTCAATGAGCATGTTCAAGAGGATAGAGATGGGGTGGATCCGAAGAGAGTGGTTGTTGTCTCTGGAGCGGTCCTGGCTGGCAAAGATTAGTTTTATTTTTGTGCCAGGGCATGCGGGTGTACAAGGAAATGAGCGGGCTGACAAGATCGCAGGTATGGCTACTGTGGAGGGCGGATGCACCATGGAGCAGGCTAACATTCTGAATACTTTACGCGAAGTAAAACGTTCGCAAAAACCAAATGATGTGAATCTACAACCACGGTCTGGATGCGAGAACAGCAAATTAAAAGAGGTGTAGCCAAACAAGAACATTACACAGGAAACCAAAGAAGATTGATAAACCCACACAGAACTGGTGTTGTTAGCCACTACACGCTGCGGGTTTTACAGAGGAGAGGATCCAAGCACTTATGGAATTAATGGTTCAATGTGCAATGAGGATGATCTGTCAACTAACTAACAAACAAACAAACAAACAAACAAACAAACAAACTAACTAACTAACTAATTAATTTAGCTAACAAGCTACCCCATATTAATTTTTTTTTAAAACATTGTAATAAATAAATAAGAGGGAATGCTAATCAGCCCTCCAACACCCAACAACAGTCAGCAGAGTGGAGCAGTTGCCAGTCAGCTTGTGAGTGCTAGCTCTAAAGCTGTGTGGAAAGCAAACCTTCTGGCACTAGACCACCTTCATCATTGTGCCTGAGAAATTATCCTCATGATTTACAAAATAGTCATTACAGAAGTTGATGCTGAATAATGTTCTCTGATTCAACAGGTGAGAAAAGCAACTCAGTATAATACTTTCTGTTTTGTGTTGTTTTCCTCCCCATGGCAGTGGTCTGTTGTTCTAACAGCAAATAAACCATAATACCATTTGTATAGATATTATAAAAGTTAACTTATTGGCACTTCATTGCATTATAGATTACATAATACATTAGATAACTAGTGGAGTGAGTCAGAGTAAAAGTTGTGTAAGTATTTGACTTTATATCGTCCTGTGGAACGACGTAAGTCTGGAGGCTTCATTTTCTCTGCAGGAATAGTGTAGCGGGGAATAACTAAGTCTGCTCCTTTTTCAAAGTTGCGGCTGTTCACTTTACCTTTCCTCATTGTGCACCACTGTAAGGAGTTTAGATTTCCACTGGGACAGGTATTTTCATACCGCCTAGATCTTAACAAGCCAACTTTATCTTCTCTACCTTGAATGGGTAGACTTTCCTAGGTGGGGGGGGGGGGGGGGGGGGGGGGGGTGTGTGTGTCTTCTTGTCATACTACTTTATGTGTGGGGGTTAATATCTACCGTAGGTGACTCTTTGGTGCATGTCAAAAATGGGGCGGCCATCTTTAAACTGCCCTTATGACATCAACCGTGTTCATCTGCACTGTGATGTCACATGCTTAATAGTCTTGACATCCTTACAAACATATTGACAGGTTACAAGACAATGGCATGATTATTCAATTCAAAGAGCAGGAGTCTTACCATAACAGGTTCCTGTGGCATCAACATAGGTTCCATTCCAACAGAAACAATTAAAGCCTCCATGATAGTTGGAACAGCTAGAGTGTGCGGGGCAAGGATTTTGTAAGCATTCATTGATATCCTGATTACACATAGTTCCTTTATATCCAGGTTTACATACACACGGGCCTGTTGGAGAGTTGCAGGATTGTGTTCTACGTGCGTAACATCTGCAAGCTGAAAATTAGCAGTGAATCAAATCAAATGGATACATTACACTAAATGAACAAGAACAGTTATTTCATTGTAACACTTCTTCATAGGCCATGTTGACTTGCATTTACTCCCTATAACTTTTCAACAGTCTAAGTCATCATGAATTTATTTACCATCAGACTTTTTTTAAAGAGAAAAAAGGGTGGGGGGGGGGGGGGGGGGGGGGGGGGGGGCAAGAGACCAGCTATCATTATAGCATGTTTTACCATTTCTGGGGGTCTGTTGGGAGGATATTTAAGACATCACTTGACCATGAAATGTACCGACTGATTTTCATTTCCCCTCTGATAGATAGCCCCCTTAAAGAGTAGAAATAATCCCTTGAATTACCGGGGGAAGAAGGATGGGGGAATTGAGAACATATTCTTTGCCTTACAGAAGTTCAGAAAAAAACTTCTAACCTTATTTAAGTTTAGAATCAACACTTATTTTATTGTGGATTAGAATTAGCCCTTTGCCATTACTAAAGTTTAAAACTAATCCATTGCCTTACTAAATTTTACAACTAACCCCTTGACTTACTGAAGTTTAGAAACCCCTTGCCTTACTGAAGAATAGGAACAATCCCTTGGTTACTGAAATTTAGAACTAACTCCTTGCCTGACTAAAGTTTAGAAACACCCCCTTGCCTTACTAGAAGTTTATAAACAACCCCTTGCCTTACTGAAAAAATAGCAACAACCCCGTGGTTACTGAGATTTAGAACTAATTTCTTGCCTTACTAAAGTTTAGAAACAACCCCTTACCTTACTAAAGTTTAAAAACTGCCATGAAGCGGAAGGGAGTATGTGTAACTGGAGTATGTGTAACTGCTGAGGATGACCATTGAGCCCTTCCATTTTATACAGGCGAAAGTCATAACTACTGAAACCGAATTTGCACAACACGACATGGAGATGCTTTTTTTTCACTGTCTACTTTACTGCGACTCTACACTTGACATGTCGATAACACAACCAGTTGCTCCACAGAAAAGTCACAAATATACCTAACAATGTCTACACATTCTATTCTACAAGAACGGCATTATGTTAGCCATGTTCCAGTATCAAGAACTATGTCCGACATTGGCGCTTGCTCGAGTCTAACTGATCTACAGTGACGTTTTGTGCTTGCACCAAAACGTCTTGTACACTTTTCATGTTTTTGTAACCAATGCCGTGCAAAGTGTGTCTTACAATTCTCGTGCTTTTCACGTCTTGTCACAGGACTGTACAATACTCTAAGCTACCTGTACTTAATAACCCATAGACTGATCCAGGTCTATGGCAGAAACAACCTACTGTTTTACTAAAGTTTAAGGGACGCAGAGGTGTTTCCAAGGCACCAGGGCCAGGTTCTATATTGGCACTAAAGTTTAAAACCAACCCCTTGCCTTACTGTGGATTAGAACTAACCCCTCAGCTTACTTAAGTTTAGAACTAACCCCTAGCTTACTTAAGTTTAGGACTAACCCCTCAGCTTACTTAAGTTTAGAACTAAACCTTTGCCATACTGAATTTGGAACTTGAACTTGACAACTATGAAATTCTCAAACAGGCATTGCTTGCGAGATTTGAAGTGGATGCAGAAAGCTATAAGAAGAAATTTAAAAGTGCTAAGAAGGAGCCTGGAGAAAACTATGCTCAGTTTAGAGATAGATTACAAACACATTTCCATTAGTGGAGCACATTAGGTAGATTTGAGGAGAAATATGAGGGTTTACAGGAAATGATCATCATAGATCAGATGAAAGATAGAATGTCAGCTGACATGAAGGCTATCCTTACTCAACATGGAGCTGAGAAACTGGATGTGATTATTACCATGGCAGAGAGATTTGAAAAGTCACAGAGAGAAGCTGGAGGTAATCAGCAGAATACACCCACTCCCTCACAGGACCCTTCTCAGAAGCCCAAGGAAAATAATGGCAACAGTTATAGTAAACCTAAAGAAAAACCTAAAACCACCACCCACAATAGAAATCAGCATGCTTTGAGAGAAGAGAAACCATATTGTACGAAATACAATAGGACAGGACAGCACATGAAAGACTGCTGGTGAAAAGCCCCTCCTCATACGGTCGCATGTCTGGCAAAACAGGAAAGAAAGAAGGTGAGCACTGAGGTTCATCCTTATCAGAATGAGCCTGAAGACACCAGTACCAGAATTCCTGTGATAGAATCAGTTATTCTTAATGGATTCTCTACCATGTGTCTATACGATATGGGTCTACAGTTTGATGCAATTGTTGCTACCTCATTAGTGAACCCTGAACAAATCACTGAGGAGACAATTGAACTCCAGGGGCCTTTAAAAAGCACCATCCCGATGTCATTACCCATGGCAAAAGTAAACATAATTTCTCATTATGTGACTGATGAAATAAAAGCAGCGGTTCTAGATGACCCAATCTCCCCTGTGATGTTGGGATGTCGCTACATCTTTTTAGGAGAACTGGGTAAGCCTTTAACAGTCGCCGCTATAACGACTAGACAGGAAGCTAAGGACACTCCAGTGTCGACAACTCCGACAAATCCTCAACCTGAGGAATTGAAACAAGCCCAGGCAGCAGACAGCACCTTAGCGGCATATTTTCATAAACTGCCTAAAGCACATTCACTCCCACATAAAGGTTAAATGTACATGAAGAATGGACTTTTCCATCGAATGGCACGAAAAGAAGGACAGGAGCACCGCACAACTCGTTGTACCTTCTTCTTACAGAACTCAAGTTTTGGATATGGGTCATAGTCTACCATTCAGTGGACACATGGAAATCCATGCTACGATGCAAAGGATTTCTACCCGCTACTACTGGCCGGGAATGAATGCAGACATCGTTCAATATGTCGTGTCCTCAGTGTCAGAGAGTGGCCCCAAAGCACTTGACAGCACCAGCAACATTAGGAGAAATTCCCATTACTGGCACACCATTTGAAAGAGTGGCTGTGGATATAGTCTGACCTCTCAACCATACAAAGAGAAGGAACTGCTATATACTTACACTTGTGGAGACTTGCTTGATGTGGGCCGAAGCAGTGCCTATACCATCAAGCGATTCAAAGCATGTAGCTGAAGCTTTGCTTGAATATTTACTCGGTCAAGATTTCCACTTAGGATTCTAACTGATAATGGATCACAGTTCAGAGGAAAGCTAATGGAGGAAGTGTTCAGTCTCTTCCATTCTCGACAGATTCACACGTCTCCCCTGCATTGAATGGGTCAGTGGAACGAATTAACGGTATCCTTATTTCTATCTTGAGAAAATTAGCTCATGAGAAACTGGAGACATGGGATACATATGTATCTGCCACATTATTTGCTTACAGAGAAGTACCCCATCACTCAACTGGGATTGCACCAGCAACTTTGTTGTTTGGGCGACCAATCAAGGGACCACTTGAAGCTTTACTTCGTACTTGGACTGATGATCAAGTTGATGAGACAGTTGTGACTGCATCCACCTATGTGGCTGAGTTAAAACAGCATCTACAACATGGTTGGAAGTTAGCGACAGACAATCTACAAGCTCGACGTAGAATAGCCCGCTACTACAACAAGAAAGCAAAGGATCGAGAAATCGAGGTGGGAGAAAAAGTGCTGTTACTTCTCTAGTCAGAATAAGTTGCAGATCGGCTGGAAAGGACCTTATGAAGTGACCGAGAAGAGTTCTCGCACTAACTATAGGATTTCCATTAGAGGGGGGAAAAAATTGTTCATATAAACCTCCTGAGAAAATATAATGAAAGGCCTGCCACCGAGACAGCACATCTGATGGCGTTAGCAGTGGCTACAGAAGTAGGCCATGGAACCAGAAAGGGTGTGGAGTACCCTCTGCAAGCAAAAGAAACTCATAGGGATGTGAACATCAGTCCAACACTAACCCAGGAACAGCAGCAGCAGATTCAAGAACTCTTAACTACTTATGCAGATGTACTTACTGACAAGCCAGGACTTACAGATTTGGCAGAGTTTGACATGAAGCTGATCAACCATACCCCTGTGCGAGTCAAAACTTACCCAGTTCCTATGCAAAAGCAACAGCTTTAAAAGAAGAGATCCAGCAAATGCTTTCAAGAGGAATCATCTCTCCATCTGAATCACCTTACAGTGCAAGTGTGGTTTTGCTGCAAAAACCCAGTGTAGAACATAGATTGTGTATCGATTATCAACAACTCAATGCTATAACGGAGTTTCAGGCTGAACCTCTGCCTGATCAAAACCAACTCTTCACTAGTCTCAGCCGGCCAAGTACTTCACTAGGATAGATCTCAGTAAGGATATTATCAGATTCCTGTAAAACCAGAAGTTCGTCCTTGGTTGGCCTTCAGTACCCCTGATGGTCACTATGAGTTTAACGTTATTCCATTTGGTCTGAGTAATGCTCCCAGCGTCTTCATCAGAATGATGAGGAAACTACTCAAACCACTTAAACATCCAACAATCAGCAACCTCATGGATGATATCCTGATTGCTACTGAGATGTTTGAAGAACATTGTAAGGCACTCCACCTTCTTTTTCAACATCTGAAGGAAACTGGTTTGACAGCCCGACCAAAGAAGTGTCAAATAGGATTCCAACAATTGGATTTTTTGGGACATACAATATCTCAAGGATACATGACTCCACATGAAGGAAATGTGGAGAAGCTTCAACAAGCACCTCGTCCTAAAACAAATGAAGATATTAGATCATTTGTTTCATTGTGTGGGTTCTATCAAAGATACATCAAAGACTTCAATTCATTAACAGCTCCTTTAACTAACCTTATAAGGAAAGGTTAACTGGAGAACATCAAATGGTCGCCAAATGTGAGCAAGCATTTTCAGCTCTCAAGAAAGCATTAACTGCAAAACCAGTACTTCATCTCCCTGATCTCACCCAACCATTCATTCTGCGGATCGATGCAAGCAACAATGGAACTGGTGCTACACTTCTTCAGAGGAAGGATGATGAGCACTCTGTCCTGTTTCCGGTTGCCTATGCAAGTAGAAATTGAACTCAGCAGAGAGGAATTATTCTACTATCTAAAAGGAGTGTTTGGCATTGGTTTGGGCTGTGGAGAAATTTCAAGCATATTTGTATGGGAAGCACTTTATGGTGCAGTGTGAACATCAACCTCTAATGTTTCTGGCAAGGAACCAGAATGCGAGACTGATGAGGTGGTCTCTGCTTTTACAACCATATTCATTCCAGATCGAATATGTACCTGGAAAATTTAATGTTGGAGCAGATTTCCTTAGTCGACATCCTGTTCCTGATCATGAAAGAGATGAAAGAGGTGAAAGGAACCAACGGGGAAGAGATGGATGAGCATTGGAAATTCAAAATGATCCCGGGCCTGAAATTACAGTTTCTTGGAGGACAACTGTCTTGGAGGGGAGTATTGTGACATGTCAAATGTCTCATGCCTGTCTTCATGTAATAAATTGAGAACGCACCATAGACAAGGATGGACATAGATAGACAATGATGTTCAAATGGAAAAGACAGCCGGGAAGCAGTTTCTTAAGTTTCCAAACTTAAGCCACACGATGAAGAAAAGCAGGAGGATTTATCGATCGCGTGCACAAAGACAATAGCCACTCCTAGACGTAACCTTTTCCCCCGTCTTCATCTGTCACCTGGGCACACCTGCACAGGAAAGAAAGTACCAAGGGCGCGTTGTAGCAGTTTCATTTGCCACACACCTGCACCCAACAGGATAGGCCAGGAGCCTTGTTGATGTTTGATGTTTCACTCCATGGAAAAACTGGGTGAGACCGGCAATAAAGACAGTGGAAGGATAAACAGAAGTTGTTATAGGTTAAGTCATATGGATGCTGGTGGAATGAGTCATTGTCACGAGGGAAATCCTTTAAAAGGATTGGTGGAGACAAAGAATGCGAAGTGGAATTAGATAAATTCAGCTACCGAGGAAACTTAGCGCGCCAGTCTACACAATGTGAGCCAGAGAGCAGACGTTTTTCAGTGTGTGTGGATGAAAATTGTCCTGTGGAGTGAAGGTTAGTGAAATTTAGTATGACTCTATTTCTACCCATGGATAAGGGTAACAGAAAGATGTCTTCTAGAGAGATCACTTGTTCTTTGAGATAAGGAAAATATATATATAATAATCAAGAAACAGAAGATAGAGAAGATTTTCTGGACTTAGAGAAGCTATTCAGAAGAATAGATAAGCAATCTTCGGCATGAAGAATTCTTAATGAATTTTTTTGTGCGTTAGTTCATGTATTTGATGATTGATTGATTGATTGATTGATGTAGGAACCGATATCACAGCATTCGGGGCATTCCCATAAGCGCTCCGTCCCCATCCTCAGCAGCCAGCGAAGAGTTCCAACACTAATAGTACCAGTAGCAATCTGATTATATGTCTGTCTCGCCTTTCCTCTGAGCGTTGATCGTCGGCCAGATCCCCTCGTCACCCCTCGCTGTCGCATTCTTGCCAGACCATGGTGATCCATTTGCTCCTCCGAGGTGTACACATGCTCCCACAAGGTCGCAACCACATCTGCTTTGTCATGCACCAATACTCCACCAAGTTTTGCCGAGCCAGCCTATTTGTCCGCCTGTTCATTCCCCAGCACACCAGCATGCCCCGGAGAAAAGATCCAGACGATGCTTGTCACCTGTGACTTCTGAAGCAAAGCAAGCCACTGCATGAAGCTTGCCTGTCTTCACCCTACTCAGCATGCTTTCTGAGTCAGTTACAATCACGATGTGAGTGTGTGTCATATTCTCCATCCAGCGGAAAGCTGCACTGACCACCTCCACCTCCATTCTTAAGCTAGATGTTGTGGTATCATATGCCAGGCTCTCCTGCACCAAACATCGACCATTGGCTTTTGCTAAGAACCCCCAGGACTTCTCCTACCTCTCAACACTGACCCATCTGTGTAGATAATCACATCACCTGAGCGAGCATTATCCTGAATTAGTTGCTGGATTTCCACTTCCGTGGCCCCTGCTGGCCACTCCCTGCACTCCCGGCTCAATGTGATTATAACTCTGCACAAGTCTGACTGCTCCGCTGACACTCTGACCCACTCTTCATGTATTTCCCATGTATTTGATGAGTGATACACTTTCTCATTCACTATTTCTCAGAGCTCCCGTGTGGTGCCGGGGCCCATAAGAGAAGCAAAGAATAGCAACACTGTAGCCTACCACGCATGTCGTAAGAGGCGACTAAGGAGGCTTGGTGGTTCCGTCGCCCTGCTACTGAGTGAGTGCGTGGCACGACACTGTGAGCTGTGAGTTTCGTGTGAAATGCTTTTGAATCTGCCTGAGGTTTTTGGAACGTGACTGCATGTTCGGAGTGATGGCAGATGGCTATGTCCCAGAGTTGACCGGTTTTTGCCTTATGCAGAAATGCGTGGCTGCTGGGCTTCTGGTTGACTGCCACTGCCATCAGCGATGAACTGTATTTTCGTGGACTGTGTGGGTGAACATCTAGGAAACATTCAGATAGGAAAATGACTGCCGATTCCATCAGAGATGAACAGGGTGTTTCGTGGGGGACTGGTGTGTTGACATTCTGGTGGCGGCATTATGCACAGTGTATCTTTGCGGGCTGTTGTTTGTCGAGACTCCTGTCTTTTCCACTATTCACATTGGGCAGTGGGAAGCATTTTGTGTGATATTCACTGGCACAAGAACGGAGCATAAAGGGGACAACCCGTTGCTGTGAAGTTGGAACTGCAAACTAACTAACTAACTAACTATTTCTCAGAGACTCCAGGGACAATCTATACTTTTTAACAAAACTACCATGATCCTTTTACAGAGATAGTCATTATATTCTATGTCTGGATAATTCTGTTATAAATTGTATTGCGTGTTCTGACTCTAGATGATTTTGTGTCAAAATAATTCATGTTTTATTTGTGAAGGATAATTTTTTAAAACCTACCATGTAAGATTTTAGATGGGTGTAGTGATGTATATGGGACTTACTAATGATGAGGAGTTATGTGGGTATTTTCCTGGAAGAAGGAAAGAATTGACAAGGCAGTGGGCTCATATTGTTCTGACAAGAGAAGGATTAGCCTGCAGAACGCCTGAATGAAGAGGACATGTTGTGCCAGTAGGTGAGGTGAACACCTCCAACTGCTATTTATATAATAACATCAGGCACAAAAGATGGCCAGGCTGAACTAACCTGAGCCCAGAAAAGGATCCCTTCTCCCTTCGTTTATATTTTTCCCCTAACCCAGCTCTTAGGTGAGATAGCTATATGGTTTTTGGTCCATATTCCTCAAGGGTGGTAGTTATGTTGATTGGCTAAACGGGGCAGAGACCTGTATGCTGACAGGGATCGTTCTGGAGGAACAGCATCATTTTACCTCAACTGCTTCTCCGATGCCACAATCCTAGAGCCCAGGAGTCAGCAGCTAAGTACCTGTCAGTATCGTCTGTGTTGTCTGGGACTAAAGAGGGACTAGCTACCCCCTTTATTTTCAACCCACATAGGACCTACCCGAGAGTATTTACATCTTTAAACGCAAGAGTTCAAGAACATTACTTTTGTATAGTTCGGGATGCCTCAGGAACATGTTGCATAGCCTTAAGGGGACATTCTGAACAATATATATGCTATGTGGTGAACTGTGACACACATATTGGTTTAGTGCCATTAATGAATCATACCCGGTGTACCAGAACATTAGTTAGAGTTTGGAACTTTAATTCCTTAACTGTGCTGATGATTTGTTTACTACCGCATTGATGGTGTTGTTCTAATTTGTGTATCTGACATCATATACCACGCTAACATACACACACACAACACAGGAGCACACCACTATATTATCTCATTATAATGTTTTGGTGGTTCACTTGGTGTTTGTTGTTTTACTTGGCATTGTGTAATATTAATTAGAATATATTAGTTACCACATACGAGTGGAGCCAAGTGTGGCCGGATAAATACAAGTATCTCAGATTTTCCCGGGGGAAAATTTCCCTTATCGGAGTACTGTGAACTTCCGGGGCTCCATTGGCCCTCTGTGAAGAAACTTCAACTATTGATCACCCTCCACCCCTAGGGAGTCTTAACGAGCCATTTTCAAGTTTCTTCTAACAGTTGGCTATCAGAATTTGGGGATTCCCTCCTCATTTCTTTTTAACATAGCACATCTGGTCATCATTGCTTTTTGTGGTATACAGTTAGTGGCAGCCTAGTTATATGGCCAAACCACTTAACTTGCTTTTTTTTCTAATGAAATCTAGCACTGCTATAATACACACTTTAGTCCTGATTTCATCGTTTCTGAATTTCTATCTTCTTGATACATTAAGTATTCTCAGGAATCTCATTTGCATTGTTGTAATTTGTCTTTTCACTTTTTCTGTCATTGTCCGGGTTTAGCATTGGTAGCACAGAGTTGGTAGGAAGGTCGTTTTGTTGTGACACAGCCTTTGGCAAGCCGCTTCCTCTTGCTTATATTAAAGTAGTTGTATTAATTTACGTAGTCAAATGTATAACTCATATTGATGTGTTGCGCCAACTTGAGAAGTTTGGCTGAGTTTAGCACAGTGCAAGCAACCAGGCACATTGGCAAGAAACATCCTGCCACGCAAAATTCACCTGGCTAGGGCGCCTCATGGCTGAGATCCATTCTTCTACTAAAATTTAGCGCAGTCAGTTGGATGCCGATTAAGAGCAGTCCAAAGTCAGGACATTTTTCAAAATTGAGGTCAATCTACCTCGTGACAACAATTTAACCACCAGTTTTACTAAAAGTTTACTAAGGCCCCAACTACCGTCTAGAAGATTTCGGAACACAGGGTATGTTGACGCTATGTTATTTAAAATAATATGTCCGATTGACTTGTGTATATCCTGAATAACCTTACGTGCGTGAGAGTGGCGTGCCATAGCATAATACTTCTGAAGATTCGGGAGACTACAAGGTGATCAATAGAAGGCAAATTTTTACAGAATACAATGTTTGAAGCAAGTCTTCATTCAACAGGAGAGCAGTCAGTTATAATATTTAGGCCAGTTGTTAATTCCAGTCGGAGCAACAATAATGGACTTAGAATATTTCATGCAGGCATAGGCGACAAACCATGCTTGTTAACGTACCCCAGGGAAGGGATACTAATGATGTATAGTTAATTAGTATGATTGATAGAATTATAATACTAATGTACCCTGATGATCACCCTAATGTCGATACAGAGATGCCCCGGGGACCTACCTTGGAGGAGTTACGAGAATCGGCAAGACAGGAGAAACTCAGGCACCAGGAATTCAAAAGGCGCTGGGATGAAAGAGAAAAGAAAAACCCAAGAAACTCAGAAGACAGGTAGAATACCCAGATAGATACTATGAACCTGATTTTGCCGACTACACGTACTATATAGAAGACGGAGAGATCATCCCATGGCTGACCACGGAGGAAGAAATCGAAAGGCAACAGAAACTCAAAATCGAAAGTGAAAACAGGCGCAAGGAGGACAATGAAAACATTGAAAAGCTTCTACGGACAATACACAATAAAGGAGGCAAAAAGACCCAACAACAAGTCCTTATAAGGACTGCACCCAGCCAAGCCAGTAGCCTGCACCAACAAAGAAAACCATAAGAGGAGACGGGCACAAAGGACAGCCGTCAACCAATCCCCCAGCTGACGTCACAGACACAAACGCTTACATAACCAGTCCGAGATAGTACTTACTCGTAAGAGCTCACAAGACAAGAATCAGGGCTAAAAATCCACAAAAACCACGGCTCTCAACAATAACCACAGCTGAGGAAGCAGGTTAGATGAGACCGAATTTGGAATTTTTTGGTCGTAAATTGGAATTGGAATCAACATGTTTACCATTCAAGATAAAGGTGGCAATTTCAAAGTGTTTTATAAACAATATGAAATAATCAGCCACATCTTGATGAGTAAGTGTGAGTATCAGTATCTTCATTTTTGTAACCAGTTTGTGTCTAATAAAACCATGCTGACTTCTCTAATCTTGTTTTAAGATTTTGGAGTTCTGATTATGTGTCTGCTATACTGCTATAAACCAAAATCATCCTCAAGTAAATATCATACTGGATTAATGTACATTTGCTACAATTATTACATTTCACTGCTAAAAGATCTGATAATATTATACAGCCTTAGAATGATCTTGAAGTATCTGCAACTGCATATTTACAAATGAGATAATAAATTACTCTTATTGTCCAAATTGATATTGTTCTATTTATCATCTGCAGCTATAGTCTTATGAATACAGTAATCAATTACTCTGATTATCCAAACTGATATGGTTCTACTGACCATCTGTAACTAGAACTTATGAATACAGTAATCAATTACTCTGATTATCCAAACTGATATGGTTCTAATGACCACCTGTAACTAGAACTTATGAATACAGTAATCAATTACTCATATTAACAAACTGATATGGTTCCACTGACCATCTGTAACTAGAACTTATGAATACAGTAATCAATTACTCATATTAACAAACTGATATGGTTCTAATGACCATCTGTAACTAGAACTTATGAATACAGTAATCAATTACTCATATTAACAAACTGATATGGTTCTAATGACCATCTGTAACTATGAACTTATGAATACAGTAATCAATTACTCATGTTATCCAAATAAAAACATTTTTCTTACTACCTGTAACCATACATTTATGAATACACACATCAATTACTCTCAATATTAAAATGATTACAGTTCTACATACCATCTGTACCATAATGTGCCTTAAACCCCTTCTCGGTTGTGTTTCCTAGAGAACTGTAGACAACATGCATGGACTTATCTGTTGAAGACACCTTTTTGGGTAATGTGCTGCCGCAGAATCTTCCAATTAAATTACTTCCGGTGTGTTTACCATCGTACACCTCTATGTAATCCTGTCCACATTTTCCAAGACCATAATCTGAAAAGCTGTATATGAGTTAAAAGAAACATGTTTCATTAATCTTTCAAGGAATCTATTCCAGTTTATTTCAGCTGCTTACATAACTTTGATAAATATCTTCATACTTACATATTTGCAAGCCCACATGAACAGTCTAAATCAGTGGTTCTCAACTGGTGGGTCCCCCCCTGGGGGGAATTTTAGGGTTTCCGGGGGGGGGGGGGGGGGGGGGGGGGGGGGGATTAAGATTATTTCAAGATCGCATTAATACAAGAACCAGTTACTTGATATTGTTTTTCCTTCTAAATTTTACGGTTCTGTACTTCTCGCACTAATGAAATTCGTTTTATAATGTAAGTAGACCCGCAAATCACGTTTTGTGTAGATGTCTAGACTTGTTCTAGTATGTGGTATTAAATTTAGCTTCCATTTTTATATATACTATGTAAGGGGGGGGGGGGGGGTGACGTTCTGAACATATGGTAAATGTCATGGGCCAAAAAAGGTTGAGAACCACTGGTCTAAATGAATTTTGTAAGGAACATAACAAGAAAATTAACTACAGTAAAACAGAGGTAATGACTATGACCATAGAAGAAAAAACAACAAAGATTCATCTAAAAGAACACCCCCTGAAATAATAGATACTAAAAAAAGCACTACCAATGCCAAACATGGACAATAACAGAAAAAGAGAACCAAAAAAATACAACAAAAATGAGATTCCTGAGAAGAATATTCTTTGTATCAAGAAGTGAGAAAATCAGAAATGAAGAAATCTGAATGTAAGTGGGGGTTATAGCTGTCGTGAAATGCAGCCTTTACATCCCAGAACAATTTTCGGTTCACTTTTGATAGACCGTGTAGAGTAAGAACAGAAGATTGAACTGCTTTCTCTATAAGCATGTATCAGACAACTCACATGACGCAAGATTACAAACCACCACAGATGGCTTTCTGTATGAGAATTTTAATTTGACACCAGTACAGGTCACCCCCAGAGGTTATCAATCCAGCCAGACTGGAGGGCAGACTCAGTGGACTGTGTAATTAAACAAGACCAGACATGAAGCAAGCAAACCAGGTTTACCAACAGAGTTGTAAACTGGCAGTTGACCATGAGAACCTAATTGTTCCTTTGACATGACACCATGCAGGAAAACCGATCAACTGAGATGGTTGACCGCCTTCTGAAACAGACTAGAGGTGTAAGGTGTGAACTAACTATTTGATAAGGTTCCCAGGGGGAAACTGTCAGACTGACAGGAGCCTCTCAGCCACACACAGTGTGAAAGGAAAGCTGAACAGAGACTGCCCACTGCCCCAGGTGTGAAGGCCAACCATTCAAAAAGAATTTTGATGGACAGACTGGGAGATAATGTGTCTGCCCTATAGGAATGTGTGAAACAGATCTGATAAGGAAATTAGAGCAATGTTGAGGAATGTTAATGGCATTTGGGATACTGAGTTAAATAGGCTAGGCTTGTAAGCTTCAAGTCAGAAAATGTTTGACTTCAGGACAGGTAAGGCAGCCAGCTCAATGTTTGTAGGCATATGTAATGATTCTGATGTTGCTAGACTTCACTAGGAAGTGATTTCTTAGTAACTATCTAAGTCTTTTAGGGGAATGACTTTCTGTCGGCAAGTGGTAGGCTAGTTCAGTGAGCCCATCAGTTTCTCGTGTTGCTGATCTGTGAACTATTCATTCTTCAGTTCTGTGTACATTATCATATTGCTAAAAGGGTTATTCTTACCTTTTGTGAGGCAGACTTTTGACTTTCACTTGTCATGTTAGATGTCTGTTACTCTATGGAAACTTAGTTTCTCAGGCGTTGTAGATAATCATGTTACTACAACTTGTTTGCATTTCATACTATGTATGTAGGAATACTTTCATATGCCTATGTTTAAGTATATGTTGGATGTATGTATTTGTAACTTCATATGAATATACGATGCTAGCACTATGCTTCGTACATATTCTTTTTGTGTATATATGTCTCATTTCGTATACATACAAACTAGTGCATTATGCTATTATGTTAAAGTATCATAATATGTCTAGTTTAATTAATATGTTTTATGTGTATTGGATGTTTGATATATTGATTTGTCATATGCAAACCTACCAATATGAAGTGTTATGTTATTGTGCGCGCATTGGCACCTTGCCCATCGATTGCATTGGAAGCAAAGGTGGAATGGTACAGACATTATCCACAACTGTTATAGGGTATATGGTGCTTAGCCCTTTCAGTTATTTTGGATGGAGCGGCTGTACGACCCAGAATGTCGGTATTAGCGACATGGACATGGGACGGCAGAAATGTAATAATTACAGGCGTGTGAGACAATTGAAAAGCCCGTCCCAGACTAAGACCGTAGGACAGAGATATGGAGGGAGAAGGAGGCTGATGAACGCAGTGGAGCTGGAAGATAAACTTGGCCAGACTGGTCATTGTATATGGGGTTGATAGGATGTAAGTTGTACCTAGGATTGTACTGATGTAGAACTAGATATAACACATTCTTGACTGTTTCTTCTTAGCTCTCACAAAGAGCGCCTGGGTATAGATCTCAAGAACGAGTGACAACTAGGTAGTGCCAGGACTGACAGGCGTTAGAATACCAGCAAGCTGTTTTGTTTCGACTGGAGAATGGGGATCTGGACCACAGATCCAGACAGTTGACAAGTAACGAAGTTACGTAATGTTTGTCATCACTATCAATATGTTATATGATTCATCATCATCATCTTGAAAAACATCAGATGTCTAATATGATTAATAATTAAAGTAAGTGTAGTTTGTTTTAACTCATAAGTTCAGCGTTATACTTTTTAATTCCAATTGTGCATACGTGTTGTGTGTGTGTACATTGGTGGGGGTTCACTTAGACACCAAGGAAGGGAGCAGTCAGGGAGAATAACCTGTACTGGGATAGTTGTCAATTCCTCTTAAATTTAGACTTAAAAATCTATCTTAGCTAACCTTCTCCTTCCCATTCCTTGGCGAATATTCAGCACAGTTCATTTCATTTTGTTACGAGCCACTTGGAGATGTACGTTGGATATTCATGGGCTTAATCTATAGTTCAGCCATATAGATTTTGTTCCTAGTCAGTTTCTGACTATTTGGGGTTACTCGCCAGTGAATAATACTTTCATCTAGATGGTGGGCACCCCGACTTCTGACAATAGCATCACTAGATTTTATCAGAAAACAGCATGTTAAATGATTTGGTCATATAACTAGATTACCAACTAACAGTATACCACAAGTAGTAATGATGTGCAGACCAGATGGAAGCAGAAGTGGCCAGCAGAGGGAATAGCAGAGTCCAAGGGTACTCACCTGCTGTTTATGCTTCACCTCAACACCGCAAGGTACAAAAGGAACAAGATGAGACTGACATATATGTAAAAAATGTCAACATTATAATTGTTTTATCTCTCTCGCCATTATTATGTGAAATACAAAAGGGAAGGCATGGCTGAGAGGCTACAAGTTCAATTCCAAACCATGGACTGGACAAGATATTTTTACAAGATCCATTAGTTTCTAATGATATCCCACGTCCCCCTGATCTCTTGGTAGTGAGATCATAAATCTAGCCGTCTAGGATATCGGTGAAAAAAAACCAGAGGTCCCATGAGTAAGTTGTGCATGTTAATAATAATAAAATTGTTAGGAAAGAAAACCCACTTACTGGTAGATGGAGCCCATTACCATGGGAGATTCTGTCTAGAGGAAGTCTATAGGAAGTAAATCTTACACAGATACATGCTGAAGTCAGACACACTGACCTCTGAAGTGCACAGCTAAGTGTGACATACTCCACTTGAGAGAGGAACAAGAAAGAAGAAATAAAATATATATACATGAAACATTGTTTCTTACTTGTGGGGTAATCTCTCACTCTCACATACTCAGACACCCACACGCATAAAGTGAGCTATCCATATATATCATTTTACATAGATGCGTTCACAACTGTTAAAAGCAACTTGTAACTACGTACTTGAGTGTGACTAAAGATCCAGATTTAACATTAATTGTCCAGGTGTAATAGACATTGTGGGAATAGGCAGCTGGGTATCCTGGGCTAGTAATGTCACCAGAGGCCGCTGTCAGACTGTAACTGGAAACTTGATAATCTGTTTCATGGAAGATCAATAATATGATTGTTAAATCACTGATATTTAGGTTATTAAGAGTATTTTAAAATTCGTAAATGGACCTATGTAGAACTCATAGAGAGAACTAAACAAATTCCAGTGAAAGAAGAGGTGAGGAAAGGACACTGGCAGTGGATAGGACACACAATGAGGACATTATAATTGGAAACTCTCTTGTCTGGAATCCACAAGGCAAACAAAATAGCAGGAGACCTTAAAACACAAGGAAAAGAGAATTACAGACAGAGATGAATCATATTTGGAGCACATGGAGAGAGTTGCAGGAGATAGCAAAAGATAGAATGTCATGGACTAGATGAAGGCATATGCCCCAATGGAGGTTAATGGGTAGCTGCAGAAGATGAAGAAGAAAACTGGGCCTGTTATATTCTATTTCATGTTTTGGTGTTTGTATATCTTCACTTCAATTTCAGTTGTAATGATTGTCTCAAATAATGTTTGCAACAATGTTGTTATTTTGCATGTAGATGCTAGTTGTCCCTCTTGATGAACTCTGCATTTAATGTCTTTATAAGCTACCTTTATTAAGTTTGTGGTCTTCTGTGGGATTCTCATTGTGTCTCATCAATCTCCAGATGATTCCCCATCAAGGTGTCATGGGTCTTGTCATAGTCCACAAATTAAATGTATAGTGGCAAGCTCAGATCAATGCTTTGCTCTGTTATTATGTGTCATGTCTCTTTTGCGATATCAACTTCACAAGCCCATCAGTTGTATTAATGTCTTCTACAGATGGCCATGGATTTGAACCCACATCAAAGCAGGTGTTCAGAAATTACTGGACTCCTACGTCCACCAGCTCTTAAGATTGCGAGATAAAACGCAGAATAAGAAGACATGGTACACATTATCACAAGAGCTCTACCTATTAGTATTCTTTTCTTAGTTATATGCGTGTGAAAGCCTGAAGATGGAGAGAGAGAGATATCTTTCTGAAATGTAGCTTCTTCTTCTTCTTCAGCATTCCGAGCCATTGAGGTTCTTTGCTGCAAATACAATCTGTCTCCATTCGTCTCTCTGGTGGACCTTCTCTTGCCAGTCGTTGATTCCAAGTGCTTGTAGGTCTGTATGTAGCTAAATTTACTTATTTCATTGGGATGGCCTAGACCAGCATCATAATAAAAACATGCATATGTGATGAAACAGTCACTGAATTCTTGTAAGCAACTAAAAATTATTCATTGTCTGACCAGTACAGCTCTTTGTTTGACCCAGCCTTATGAAATGAGAACTAGATATTTTCGCAATGTTGTGAAAGGGAATTGGCCTATCTCATTATGTCATGGCACAAAGAATGCTTGACTGTCCAACATTTCACAAAACAAGAGCAGCATTTGCCAGACATACACATGCATTAACACACACCTATAATTCAAAAGAATACCATAATTATGCAATAATAAATATCTTACTATTGATTGAATATGCTCCTGAAAAGTACATGTCATTTGTTGAGGTCCCTGTGTAGAAAGTAACATACATTGTGCTATTTGAAGACTGTATACTGGCTGGAAACTGGTTATAGTGGGAACAGAATCGACCAAGTAGCCTGGCTTTTGAGTCGCTGCCATCATAAACCTCTAAACCACCTCTTTCACAGACCTCACGGTAAACATTACTAAATGGTGTATACATGGCCGACAATCTGAAAAACAAATGATTACAAATTAACATTCTGTCTCCTGCTTCTCATCCCCCCCCCCCCCCAAAGGAAAATAGACCAGCAACCAACTTACACCAAGACATCATATCTTTTGGCATCTCCTGCAGCTCACTCCAGTTCCTCCCCATATTATTTATCCCTGTCTATAATTCTCTTCTCCATATGTCTTTCTAGATCTTTCTTTATTTCTCTTGCCCTGTGGGTTCTACAGAAAGAAATTTTTAGTTATACTATTAACAGATGTCAATTATAAAGAGATTCCCATGTGAAAGGAAGCAATACAGCAATCTAGACACTGCACAGCTTTTTTTTTTTGCAGCATGCCTCACTGCTTGCAGGAGAAGAAACTAGCTTCATCTTAGTTGGCTGAATTATTTTTCTTGTCTTTTATTAAATCTTGTTCTTGGTTGGTTGGATTTTGTAGCTAATATTTTCTATGGGATGGGATAGTCAGTCCCAAGCCAACCCTCCTTAGTTACCTCTTATGATGTGTATGGAAGGTTATAGTATTACTATTCTTTGCTTCCATACATGTATGGTAGTTTATATAGTTACCATGTTTAGCTTCCCAGCATAAATGGTAGGTTATGGTGTTACTATTCTTTGCTTCCGTACATGTAACTACAATTTGTCTCTTGTAGTCGTGTTTTAGTAAAGCTCACAATCTACTTCTCGTTTATTTGGGTGATTCATTCATTGCCATTCCGTACATGTATAATAGTTTATAGTGTTACTATTCTTTGATTTACAACATATATAGTAGGTTATAGTGTAAGTATTCTTTGATTCACAAAATGAATGGTAGGTTATAATGTTACTATTCCTTGATTCACAAAATGTCTGGTAGGTTATAGTTTTACTATTCTTTGATTCACATGTATGGTAGATTATTACTATTCTTTGATTCACAACATGTATGGTAGATTATTACTATTGATTCACAACATTTATGTTTCATTATAGTGTTACTATTCTTTGATTCCCAATATGTAATGGCAGGTTATAGTGTTACTATTTTCTTTTATTCCCAACATGTATGGTAGATTATAGTGTAACTATTCTTTGCTTCACAACATCTATGAGAAGTTATAGTGTTACTATTCTTTGCTTCCCTACATGTATGGTTGGTTATATTGTTACAATTCTTTCCTTCTCAACACGTATGGTAGGTTATATTGTTACTATTCTTTGATTCACATGTATGGTAGGATATAGTGTTCTAGACATTTCTAATTCTGTTTAAGGTTCAACACTCAAAGTAACTTGCTACTGACCATATGTATATTTGATATTTCTTCTTCTCCTCCTCCTCCTCCAGGTTCCTGGTGTGAGCAAGGTCTACATGCGCGCATGTTAAATTGTTTGTCATTCTCATTCCCTAAAGACTCAGTACAGTTTGCTTCAAACAATCAGTTCATCATTTTATCTATCTCAGATGATTTTACTCTATAGTCTTCACATTAAGCTCACTTGGATCTATAAATGTGGACATATGTGAATTTATTAAATCAATATTTTTTTTTCCATTCGCTCGCTTTGATCACAAGCTTAGTTCATACAGGTGCTACTACTGGGAAGTGTACTGGACTGATGTTTGCATGTAGATTAGCTTTCCCTATTACAAGTGTCTCTCGCCATCAGGCGAACCCACTTTAACTTCTGAGGTATTTATAATTTACAATCACTAGTCAAGGACAGAAGTAAACATTTTAATCCAACTGAACGATGTACGAATTGAACCCACTAACTCACCTTCAACACACCAAAAGTTTAAGAGTGGGTGCTCTTATCCATTCAGTCATGCTGACCTCCTTAATTCAATAATAACAGGAAAGTAAAGTGAACCTTTGAAATAAAGTTCACATTAATAGATGACAAACAAGAGCTACAACAAGAAAGAATTAAAAACAAGGTACTGAATTACAAAGTTGTTCAAAACAAATAACTGTCACTTGACAGTTCAAATATTTGACCACTGTTATCAGCTGAAAGAAAAGCAGCACAGAAGATCGAATTCTTAAAGGACAGCCTGAATTTGTTCTCAAGGATATCTTCTTCTGCGTTCATCCGGAGTTTGTTTTTTTTCGGACGTGATTGCGTTGTGCCTGTTTACAGCAGAGCTGTGCTCTTGTTCCGTTAGGCCGACACATCCGACTTCTGCAGGCATTTGTTGACCGGGTTAACCTTCCCGGGGGTTCTCAAGGATTTATTGGCTTTAGTAAAAGCTCACTTTCACTGCACACAAATATCTCCACAAGTGCTTCAGTCTACTCCAATAGATCACACAAGGAGAATCTCAGCTGTGTTTGAACTTTGTCACACTGGCAAGGATTTGTCACACTGGCAAGGATTTTCAGTTTGTAAACCACAATCACAAATGCTATGAATGTTGTTTTTTTTTTGGGTGGGTTTGATTTCTAATTTTGAAATGTCCCAGGTGTTTCATGTAAAAACAAAGAAATAAACAGGAAGACTAAGATGATTGTACATCACTCCATTTGAGTGCGAGCTGAGATGCAGATATAAGCAATGACTACTTAAAACTTAAAAACGACAGATACACCTTTAGAATTAAGATGCCAAGTAACAATGAAAAACTATAGCTGTGTAGAAGAGTTGACATTACAGCACGAGACATGCCCATATGTGTTCCATAATCAGCTTCAACAACCAGTGAAGGGTCCCAATGCTAATGGTACCAGTTGCAATCTGATTATGTGTCCTCTGGCATTTCCTCAGAGAACAGTGTTAGCCAGATCCTCTTGTCACTCCCTACCGCACCTTTCTCTCCACACTATGGTGGTGTATTTGTTCTTCCACACTATTCCAAAAGACACTGAACATATTTGCCTTATCATGCACCAATATTACACACAGAGATGCAGACCCAGCCAATGTATCCATCTTCTCATTTCTCAACACACCAGCATGCCCTGAGGAAAAGATCCACGGATGTTCCCTGTCTTAGATTTTTTAACTGAATCATGCCACTCTGGAATATTGCATTGCTACTGGAAAGGATCAGGCTGGCAACAAGGCTGTATAACAAAGCTCTAAGGTCAAGCCCTATAGACCAGACTGGTTGCCATTATACACACTGAAAGCATAAACTACATGACTCCAATATCCACAGTGACCAATACTTTCCTGAAACAATCACTTAAGTAATCATGCAGAGACTGAGGACTGAATGGGAGACAAGTGTGCACAGCAAGTTGCTGACAGGATGATCTACATGACACACTAAGCTGTGCTTGTGCACATTTGTGTGGCTCAGTGCAGCTCATAGTCAAATGTAGCCTCACACACATGTTATGCTTATAGTTCATGAAGAAGAAATTGAAAAATCTGGTTTCACAGAAGAATTCTGAAATTCCTTTGGACAACCAAAATCAGCAATGTTTATTTTAACTAAGAGACAAAACAACGTATCACAAACAAAGAGGTTGTCATTTATTGCCAAATTATGAATAGAAAAAACTTAAACATGTTGTGACACCTGGAAAGATTTATGAAGAAAGAAATAGAGAAAGACAGTGAAAGAAGATTCTTGACAGCTTTTTCCTCATGGCATAGAAAAATATCAGCATACAAATTGACACACTCTGCTGGAGATCACGAGAAGTCAAAAAGCATGACGGTCCGCACTAGTCAGCAAGACACGTGATGATGATAACTCCTCATGTATTACTCATGCATTATTCAATCACTGAAAAAGTAAAGTCACCATATTTGCATGTCATTAAGCATACTACAGATTTATAATTAGACAGTATCAGTTGATGACCAAATGGTACATGAGAACTGATGCAGTCAGCTCCACTCCAGTTGTCTATACTTTTTCTGCTGCTTACTGCATGTGACTGGTTTACCCCCACAGCTGTACAAGCCATGAAACAATTTCTGCTATTTATTGCATGAGGCTGAGTTGTCGCCACAGCTGTACAAGCCATGGAACAATTTCTGCTATTTATTGCATGAGGCTGAGTTGTCTCCACAGCTATATAAGCCAGGAATTAACTTCTGCTACTTACTGAATGGACAGTAACAATGGTGATATTAAAGAAAAATGAAACACCAAAATGTGAAATGGAAACAGAAGGGAAAATTCTTCACCAAGTGGATAATTTTAAATACCTAGGGGTATTTATAACATCAGACCGAAGGTGCACAATGGAGATTAAGAGCAGAATAGGGCAAGCAAAAGCTGTTTTTTTGTTTGTTTTGTTTTCCGCGTTTCCATCCTGTTCCAGGATATTGCGGTCAACATCAGCATCTTTCAGCTGTACGTTGATTCCTAGGCTAAGATTACGCTCATCAGCACGCCACGACTTTCTGAGCGACCAGCTCCACACTCTCTTAAGTCACTGGCGCGACTTGAACCGCTTCCAATTCTCGTGCGCTCACGTCAACCACGAGAGTATTCAGGGTTATGGAGAAAGCTGCTAACCCCTCAACCAGGGAGACCGGCAAAGCAAAACCTGTATTTCAGAAAATGAAAGGTATCTTATGCAATAAGTCACTATCATTGAATGTAAAAAAGAGAGTTCTGAAGTGCTATAAAGAACCTGTTTTGCTGTATGGCAGTGAATCTTAGAATATAAATAAATAAATTAGGAAGAATATGGAAGCAACAGAGATGTGGTCCCTAAGGCGAATGTTGCGAATTCCTTGGACTTGCAGAGTAACTAACGACGGTTGCCTGAAAGAGGCTAATGAAACTAGAACTTTATATACAACAATAAGAAAGCAACAAACAGCTTTCTTTGGTCATGTAATGAGAAGAGGGGCATTGAAGAACATCATGACAAATGGAAAGATCAAGGGGAAGAGAGACAGAGGCCAACCAAGAAAAATGATGCTGAATGGATTGAGGAGGTGGCATGGAAGAATATCAGCAGCAGAGTTGATCCCGAACACCAAAGACCAAGATATGTTGAGAGACATGAACGCCCATCCCAGATGTCATGGCACTTGATGATGATGATGATGATGATGATTGTCACGAATTGGCAGCCTTTACTTCCCAGAACAATTTTCGGTTCACCATGTAGAGAAGTTACAGAAGAACAACTGCAATTCTCTATAATAAAGGAACCCATTCAACTGTGAAGTGTCAGAACAGATGGCTGCTGGCTACTAAAACAGGATGGTGGGAATTGCAATAAACCCAGAATGAAATCACACAGACCATCAGACTAGGGTTGTAAAACCAGGCAGTCCAGCTTAAAGGTGTTACAGGTCAAACTGACAATTACCCCCACTGTAGGGCAGACTGTGAAACTGATCTGGGGCTGGCAACTCAAAACCATCCAGGTGTGACACTATGGTGAGGGTTAGTGGTTCAGAATAGATTTATGACTGCCAGGGGGAGATAAGCCAGTCTGCATGAGAAAAGAGGTGTGAACTGGCCCCACACTTGAATAGAATTAATTACCTTAGGAGGTCAGCAGGTTTCTGTCATACCAGACAGAAAGGTGCCAAGGAGATAATAGGGTCTGCTGGATTCAGCTTAAATAAGGGTCCCTAGATCTGGTCATGTTAGAAACGAAAAAGTCTCTGAACAGGTAGGAACTATCTCAATGTTCTGTAGTCATATGCATGATTATTATGTTAGATTTCACTACAAAAGTTATTTCTTAGTTACTGATTTTCAGTCTATATCTGATCTAGGTTATTGCAAGAACTATCATTGTCATAGGTTACTTGAGTGTTCTTTCTGAGTTCTGTGTTCAATATCGGATTGCTTTGAGTGCTGCCTTATGTGAGACAGATCTTGTCTGGGTATACTTTTAGGTGTCTTGGTAGATGCTTGTCATTTCTTTGTAAACTAGACTAGTCTCTTTTTGGTGTGTGCATTTGTTGTACAGAATATAGTCAACTGACTATTTATTTAATTCTTACAACAGCAGTAACTAAGTGGTAACTTCAATTAGACTTGTTGTATATCTCATTTTGTAGCTATACAATATTAGTACTCATTAATAATACCTAATGCTATTATGTTGAGCATCATTAGATGTCCATCTTGAAGTAATATAATGTTTATGGATATGTATGTATGTGTAATTTCATATGAATATACGATGCTAGGAATATGCTTCGTACATATTCTTTTTGTGTATATACGTCTCATTTCGTATACATACCAACTAACTAGTGCATTATGCTATGATGTTAAAGTATCATAATATGTCTAGTTTAATCAATATGTTTATGTGTATTGGATGTTTGATATATTGATTTGTCATATGCAAACCTACCAATATGAAGTGTTATGCTATTGTCTGCGCATTGGCACATTGGCCAATGATTGTGTTGGAAGCAGAGGTGTAATGGTACAGACATTATCCACAATGGGTATAGGGTGCTAAACTTTCTCAGTGTATTGTGGGCGTGCGTCCACGGTAATGCATGGAAACCTGGCACAGCTACTGGTCACGGCTTGTAAGCCCGAATGATCAGGCATTATTATAATACCATTACCGATCCTGTGAGCTGCTAAACCAATTTTGGACAGAGCGGCTGTACGACACAGAATTTCTGTATTAGCGACATGGACATGGGGCGGCAGAAATGTAATCATTACAGGCGTGTGAGACAATTGAAAAGCCCGTCCCAGACTAAAGACAGTAGGGAGAAGGAGGATGGTGAACACAGTAGAGCTGGAAGATAAACTTGGCCAGACTGGTCATTGTATATGTTTGTGTTATGATATGTTTTAATTAGGATTGCGCTGATGTAGAACTGATATAACACATTCTTGACTTTCTTTCAAGCTCTCACAAGGAGCACCTATGTTATAGATCTCAAGACTAGAGACTACTGACTAGGAGTGTCAGGACTGACAGGATCGTCAGAATACCGGCAAGCTGTTTCTTCTTTGTTGAGTCTACTGGAGAGTGGGGATCTGGACCACAGATCCAGATAGATGAAGTAACAAGTAAAGTTACGTAATATTTGTCATCAAGATCAATATGTATATGATTTCATCATTCTCATATTGACAATCATCCTATGTCTATGATTATGATTAGTAAATAAATGTTGTAGTATTGTAACTCATAGTTCTGTCGTTATCTTTTAATTCCAATTGTGCATACGTGTTGTGTGTGTACATTGGTGGGGGTTCACTTACACACCAAGGAAAGGAGCAGTCAGGGAGAAAAACCTGTACTAGGATAGTTGTCCTTAAACTTTAATTCAGACGTAAAAATCTATCTTAGCTAACCTTCTCTTTCCCATTCCTTGGCGAATATTCAGCACAGTTCATTTCATTTTGTAACGAGCCACGTGGAGCTGTACGTTGGATATTCATGGGCCTAATCTATAGTTCAGCCATATAGATTTTGTCCCTAGTCAGTTTCTGACTATTAGGGGTTGCTCGCCAGTGAAAAATACTTTCATCTAGCCGGTGGGGCACCCAGACTTCTGACAATGATGATGATGATGACTTACTGAATGAGGCTGATGTGTCCCCCATACCTGTACACACCAGAAAGTATATTCAGCTGTTATTGTATGAGTGAGTTGTCTCCACAGCTGTACAAGCCAGGAAACATTCTACTACAATTGGGAATTGAACACTGACACCGAGGTGTTAAATGATTTATTGGACTAGCCACAATGTTACCTTTAAAGCTGGATCATGAACAATACCTGAATGAAACTGTTTGTCCACTCCCGGCTCTGATGGTCCAAGAGCATTTGGTATTTTTAGGAGCCAGCGGGTAATTGGGTGACTGTATTACTCCAGATGAATTTGTAATGATAAAACTGCAGTTTATACGGCCTGAAAAGAAAATGATGTTTTGAAGACCCGGTCTGTAAGTTGTAAATGAAATGTTTAAAACACCAAATGGTAAATTATCAAGGGATAGTTACTGAATCATTCTGTAACCTGTAACATTGTAGTTATTGGTTAATCTCAATCTGCATGGAAAATTTCACATGCATGATACATCTTGTATTTTTATTTAAAGAATGAAAGTAAATGTATGTTAAGAATTTCTAAAGGCAAATGAGACACTACAGCCTTCAATGTGTGGCACAAATGCATGTATAGTTATTATTTGCCAAATGTCAGTACAACACTTAATGAGACCCAAACACTATGGCAATCTGCATATGTATAACTGCTCTCAGATGGAGATGCACTCTAGTTACACACAGAACCATGGAGATTTGTTCTAGCTACACACAGAACCAAGGAGATGTACTCTAGTTACACACAGAACCAAGGAGATGTGCTCTAGCTACACACAGAACCAACATGTGCTCTGGATACACACTGAACCATGGAGATGTGCTCTAGCTACACACAGAACCAAGGACATTTGCTCTAGCTACACACAGAATGGAGTAGATGTGCTCTAGCTACGCACAGAACCAAGGAAATGTGCTCTAGCTACACACTGAACCAAGAAGATGTGCTATAGATACGCACAGAACCAAGACGATGTGCTCTAGCTAAACACTGAACCAAGAAGATGTGCTATAGATACACACATAACCAAGGAGATGTGCTCTACCTACACACAGATCCATGGAGATTTCCTCTAGCTACACACAGAAACAATAAGATGTGCTCTAGCTACACACAGAACCAAGGAGATGTACTCTAGCTACACACAGAAGCAGGAAGATGTGATCTAGCTACACACAGAATCATGGAGATGTGCTCTAGCTACACACAGAACAATGTAGATGTGCTCTAGCTACACCCAGAACCAATGAGATGTGCTCTAGTTACACACTGAACCATGGAGATGTGCCCTGGCTTCACACAGAACCATGGAGATGTGCCCTGGCTTCACACAGAACCATGGAGATGTGCCCTGGCTTCACACAGAACCATGGAGATGTGCCCTGGCTTCACACAGAACCATGGAGATGTGCCCTGGCTTCACACAGAACCATGGAGATGTGCCCTGGCTTCACACAGAACCATAGAGATGTGCCCTGGCTTCACACAGAACCATAGAGATGTGCCCTGGCTTCACACAGAACCATAGAGATGTGCCCTGGCTTCACACAGAACCATAGAGATGTGCCCTGGCTTCACACAGAACCATGGAGATGTGCTCTAGTTACACACAGAACCATGGAGATGTGCTCTAGCTACACACAGAACCATAGAGATGTGCTCTAGTTACACTGTTGACTATGGAGATGTGCTCTAGCTACACACAGAACCAAGGAGATGTGCTCTAACTACATGCAAAAAGAAAGGAGATGTGCTCTAGCTACACACAGAACCATAGAGATGTGCTCTAGCTACACACAGAACCATAGAGATGTGCTCTAGTTACACTGTTGACTATGGAGATGTGCTCTAGCTACACACAGAACCATAGAGATGTGCTCTAACTACATGCAAAAAGAAAGGAGATGTGCTCTAGCTACACACAGAACCATAGAGATATGCTCTAGTTACACTGTTGACTATGGAGATGTGCTCTAGCTACACACAGAACCATAGAGATATGCTCTAGTTACACTGTTGACTATGGAGATGTGCTCTAGCTACACACAGAACCAAGGAGATGTGCTCTAACTACATGCAAAAAGAAAGGAGATGTGCTCTAGCTACACACAGAACCATAGAGATGTGCCCTGGCTTCACACAGAACCATAGAGATGTGCCCTGGCTTCACACAGAACCATGGAGATGTGCCCTGGCTTCACACAGAACCATGGAGATGTGCTCTAGCTACAAACTGATACTTGGAGATATGCTCTAGTTACACTGTTGACTATGGAGATGTGCTCTAGCTACACACAGAACCAAGGAGATGTGCTCTAACTACATGCAAAAAGAAAGGAGATGTGCTCTAGCTACACACAGAACCATGGAGATGTGCTCTAGCTACACACAGAACCATGGAGATGTGCTCTAGCTACAAACCACAGAGATGTGCTCTAGCTACAAACCACAGAGATGTGCTCTAGCTACAAACTGAACCATGGAGATGTGCTCTAGCTACAAACCAAAGAGATGTGCTCTAGCTACACACAGAACCATGGAGATGTGCTCTAGCTACACCCTGAACCATGGAGATGTGCTCTAGCTACAAACCACAGAGATGTGCTCTAGCTACACCCTGAACTATGGAGATGTGCTCTAGCTACACACAGAACCATGGAGATGTGCTCTAGCTACACACTGAACCATGGAGATGTGCTCTAGCTACACACAGAACCATGGAGATGTGCTCTAGCTACAAACCACAGAGATGTGCTCTAGCTACACACAGAACCATGGAGATGTGCTCTAGTTACACACTGAACCATGGAGATGTGCTCTAGTTACACACTGAACCATGGAGATGTGCTCTAGCTACACACTGAACCATGGAGATGTGCTCTAGCTACACACAGAACCATGGAGATGTGCTCTAGCTACAAACTGATACTTGGAGATATACTCTAGTTACACTGTTGACTATGGAGATGTGCTCTAGTTACACACTGAACCATGGAGATGTGCTCTAGTTACACACTGAACCATGGAGATGTGCTCTAGTTACACACTGAACCATGGAGATGTGCTCTAGTTACACACTGAACCATGGAGATGTGCTCTAGTTACACACTGAACCATGGAGATGTGCTCTAGCTACACACAGAACCATGGAGATGTGCTCTAGCTACACACAGAACCATGGAGAAGTGCACTAGCTACACACAGAACCATGGAGATGTGCTCTAGTTACACACAGAACCATGGAGATGTGCTCTAGTTACATTGTAACCCATGAAGATGTGCTCTAGCTACACACAGAACAATGTCTATGTGCTTTAGCTACACACAGAACCATGGAGATGTGCTCTACCTACACACAAGTCCATGGAGATATGCTCTATCTACACATTGAACCATGAAGATGTGCTCTAACTAACACTAAACCATGGAAATGTGTTCTAGCAACACATTGAACCATGGGGATGTGCTCCAGCTACACAGAGAACCAAGAAGAGCTCTTAGTTTACACACAGAACCATAACCTTAGAGATGCACTCAAGCTAGACAAAGGAAGAAAATTAGCAACACTTTACAATACATCCCAGTTCTGTCATGTTTTATTTTGTCTAATGTAGGTGGCCCTGTCACTACAAGATCCACCAGGTTGCATGACCTGACTTACCTTGACAATCATATCCTCCAGGTCTGTTTATACACAGCTCACCAGGACCCCTACAGACGCTTGTATAAAGCTCAGTGCATTCATCAATGTCCTTGGAGCAGTCTGAAGACGTCCATCCTTGAGAACATACGCACCCACCAGTGGTAGTGTCACATGACTTTGTACTGCTAACTTGACACGAACAATTCAGACGACATTCTTTGCCAAAAGTCACGTTACTACATGCTGTAATACAAAGGTGTCATATACCATTAGCAAGTCACATGCTGTGTTATAAAGACAAAATAATTATGAACAATTTATGGTATATGTTTTACAATGCTGGATGGACCTGAAGAGTTGTACTGGTAAAAAATCAATTATATCATTACTGGAGATTGAACCCTGGATCATTGTATTGATAATCGATTACCTTTGAACCCTGGATCATTATATTGATAATTGATTACCTTAACTACTTTATCTTTAGCACCTTAATTTCTTTATTAACAATACCTGAACTTCTTCATCAACAACACTTTAAACTCTTCATTCACCATCACCATATGTTTACCATTAAGGATGGACAAAATGGTTTCACCATCTCAAATGGTCACCAAAATCTTGAATCTATGTTCATGTCTTGATTATGCCATATGGCCATAACATTGAGGTATTTATCTATCTCTATTTATCTTTATCTTTTCCCATCATGTTAGTGAGCTATCTATAAGTTTTATGGACAAAGGTTCGATGTGCAGTGAGGATGATCTGTTGACTAACTAACTATCGATAAGTTTTATGGACAAAGGTTTGATGTGCAGTGAGGATGATCTGTCGACTAACTATCTATAAGTTTTATGGACAAAGGTTCGATGTGCAGTGAGGATGATCTGTTGACTAACTAACTATCAATAAGTTTTATGGACAAAGGTTCGATGTGCAGTAAGGATGATCTGTCAACTAACTATCTATCTATAAGTTTTATGGACAAAGGTTCGATGTGCAGTGAGGATGATCTGTCAACTAACTATCTATCTATAAGTTTTATGGACAAAGGTTCGATGTGCAGTGAGGATGATCTATCAACTAACTATCTATCTATAAGTTTTATGGACAAAGGTTCAATGCGCAGTGAGGTTGATCTGTCAACTAACTATCTATCTATAAGTTTTCAAGTTTATTTCTCCATATATCATCATCATGTGCCCTGCCAATAAGCATGGGCCACCATGTTTCACCATCTCACACGGTCATCAGAGTCGTGAATCAGCTCTGTGTTGTCGGCATGGCCACATGGCCTGGCCATCCAGATATTTACATCCGTGCCTTCCTCTTGTTCTTTTCCCATCAATCTTGCAAGTTGTCATCAAGTTATCTAATTTATTTAATTCTTATGTGTCCAAAAATTGTTGACTATGTCTAATTTCTGTAATCAATTTACAGTTTTCCCTTATTTCTTGCATGACCTGGCAAATAAATCTTGCCAAATAAATGTTGACTTTCCATGCCTGATTTCTCTAATATGTTTATGATTTTCATGTCTTGAAGTATACTGCAATAGTTTTTAAGTCCATACATGATTTATGTGAATTTACCTGAAACCATATTTTTGGTGCCTTCAGATTTTTCTTTACTCTCTGCTTATTGTTCATATTTTCCATACAAACAACAATATAGGCTATATATATATATATATATATATATATATATATATATATATATATATATATATATATATATATATATATATATATATATATATATATATATATATATCTCACTACAACTGACAGCTTTGTATTGGTGAGTATGCTTTCCATCTCACAAAAGGAGAAGGCTATTTTTGTTCTACAAGACATTTTCAGATGGATATTATAACAATTTCAAGATTGTCAAAATGACAATCAGTCACCTTTTTCAGATGTTTCTCATTTTCTTGGATGTTACATTGTGATATTTCTTCTTTTTGGTGATAACCATAATTTCTGCATTATTTCAATTGTCGTGGAATGCCGCCTTAACATCCCAGAATATTTTTCTCGGTCTCCACATTTGAGAGGCCAAATTGAGAAAGAATGAATTAATCACGCTACTCCAAGGCTATCTAGTCGTGAGGTAAGATTATTCACAAAAAGCCTCTAGCCATGACGTAAGCTTGCAGATGGCAAGTAAAATGGGATACTTGAGATGGACACAACTAGATAATTTTAATTAGTCTACACCTTGGAAAACTGCTGACCCAGACGGGCTATGACACCCCACAGACACATTGGCACCTTCTCGTCCAGGTAGACCCTGGCTGAATCAACAATGAACTGGGCCATTGGTTGAATAAAGGCAATTAACGCCAGATGGAGATAATAGCCATAGGGCGGTAAACAAGCCAAGTCAACTCTGACTGGCAGACTCAGGAATGTGTGAAAACAGATCTGATAAGGCAATTAACACTGGGCCTGTAGACTTTGTACCAGACAGAGAGGAGCAAGGTGTGATGGCCAGGTTGCAGGGATAATTGCAATTACTGTCAGGAGGAGATAAGAAGAATTTATGACGGGAATGCCAAGGAGATAATACTGTCTGCTTGACTCAGCTTAAATAAGGGTCCATAGCCTGTTTTATGTTAGATTAAGTCTGACTTCAGAACAGGTAGGCAGCCAGCTCAATGTTTGTAGTCATATGCATGATTATTATGTTGGCTTCTAGGAAGGATTTCTTAGTAACTAGTCCCTTAGTAAGTCTCTTAGTCTCTTAGATGGATGGACCGATTTTCAGTCTATATCTGATCTAGGTTATTTCAAGAACTATCATTGTCGTAGGTTACTTGAGTGTTCTTTCTAAGTTCTGTGTTCAATATCATTGTGCTTCATGTATTACTCTTCTGAGAAGTAGAAACTTATGGAAGGCAGGTCTTGTCTAGATATACTTGAGGTGTCGTAGCAGATGCTTGCCATCTCTTTCTAAACTAGACTAGTCTCGTTTTGGTGTGTGCATTTGTTGTACAGAATATAGTCAACTGACTATTTATTTAATTCTTACAACAGCAGTAACTAAGTGGTAACTTCAATTAGACTTGTTGTATATCTCATTTTGTAGCTATACAATATTAGTACTCATTAATAATGCCTGATGCTATTATGTTGAGTATCATTAGATGTCCATCTTGAAGTAATATAATGTTTACGGATATGTTGGATGTATGTATGTGTAATTTCATAAACTAACTAGTGCATTATGCTATGATGTTAAAGTATCATAATATGTCTAGTTTAATCAATATGTTTATGTGTATTGGATGTTTGATATATTGATTTGTCATATGCAAACCTACCAATATGAAGTGTTATGCTATTGTCTGCGCATTGGCACATTGGCCAATGATTGTGTTGGAAGCAGAGGTGTAATGGTACAGACATTACCCACAATTGGTATAGGGTATATGGTGCTAAACGTTCTCAGTGTATTGTGGGCGTGCGTCCACGGTAATGCATGGAAACCTGGCACAGCTACTGGTCACGGCTTGCAAGCCCGGATGATCAGGCATTGTTATAATACCCTTACCGACCCTGTGAGCTGCTAACCCAACTTTGGACGGAGCGGCTGTACGACAGAATTTCTGTATTAGCGACATGGACATGGGGCGGCAGAAATGTAATAATTACAGGCGTGTGAGACAATTGAAAAGCCCGTCCCAGACTAAAGACAGTAGGGAGAAGGAGGAGGGAGAACGCTGTAGAGCTGGAAGATAAACTTGGCCAGACTGGTCATTGTATATGTTTGTGTTATGATATGTTTTAATTAGGATTGCGCTGATGTAGAACTAGATATAACACATTCTTGATTTTCTTTCAAGCTCTCACAAGGAGCACCTATGTTATAGATCTCAAGACTAGAGACTACTGACTATGTAGAGCCAGGACTGGCAGACGTCAGAATACCGGCAAGCTGTTTCTACTTTGTTGAGTCTACTGGAGAGTGGGGATCTGGACCACAGATCCAGATAGATGAAGTAACAAGTAAAGTTACGTAATATTTGTCATCAATATCAATATGTATATGATTTCATCATCCTCATATTGAAACCATCAGATGTCTATGATTATGATTAATAAATAAATGTTGTAGTATTGTAACTCATAGTTCGGTCGTTATATTTTAATTCCAATTGTGCATACGTGTTGTGTGTGTACATTGGTGGGGGTTCACTTACACACCAAGGAAAGGAGCAGTCAGGGAGAAAAACCTGTACTAGGATAGTTGTCCTTAAACTTTAATTCAGACGTAAAAATCTATCTTAGCTAACCTTCTCTTTCCCATTCCTTGGCGAATATTCAGCACAGTTCATTTCATTTTGTAACGAGCCACTTGGAGCTGTACGTTGGATATTCATGGGCCTAATCTATAGTTCAGCCATAAAGATTTTGTCCCTAGTCAGTTTCTGACTATTAGGGGTTGCTCGCCAGTGAAAAATACTTTCATCTAGCCGGTGGGGCACCCCGACTTCTGACAGATTGGGCTTCTCGTACGTTATTTGAATTCGGACTTCTCGCTTTCAATAGAATCCGGTACTAGACCCTAGACATACGATTTGTAAAAGTTAACTCTTGTAATCTTCATTCATCAAAATAGACTATCATCAAATGTAGCTAATTTTAGTTGAGGAAGTTATAGAGTACATATATAACTTTTCAAAAGTATAACAGATAAGAACTTATGAGAAAACTACCATCATCTATCATTTATTGATAACTGTTTTTAACTATTATCATTTAGTGTTATCATTAATCATTTATTGATAATTGAACACTTTAATCATATTTACATTGATGTGTTTGATGATTTAACTGCTTGACTGATTTGCAATTTTATGCTAATATATGCCATGTTCATTTTGACATGTATGCAGTGCATTTTAATGTTTAATTAGGTAAATATTACTGTGGATTACTGTGTAGTATATCTCTCACACTTACTTCACTGCTGTCGCCAGGTACTACTTGAACATTATTTTCAGTTGTCTTTCACTGCTGAGGCTAAACTATACACATTGGATAGCGTAGACCGTCAGTAGTTAACTCTTGTCGTTCTAGCTTATATCTGATTTTTGATATATACATAGGAGCTTACCAGAATATAGTCATTTGCAATTATGGCCTTACGTTACCGGAATCTCGAAGAGGACATGAAGGCGCACGCAGATTTCTCAGAGTCCGCGAGAGGGTGGGGCATGAGAAAAGGCTTAAAGGGGGAGCAACTAGAAACATATATCATAGCTGAGTTAGAATGGTGGGACCAAGAAGAAGAAATTATGTGTAAAGAAAATGATGAGTTCTTTGGAGCACAAGAGCGTAGCAAAACTGAAGGAGTAGAGATTAATAAAAAGCATATGGAAGCTAGTCAATGCAGAGGAAGCTAACCTTTCTAGCGGAACATAAGGTAGGAGATATGGATGCTCACCCAACCAGGACGGAAGGGACATCTTTGCCACTCACCGCAGAATCAGAGGTAGTGGACCGGGAACTACAGGTTCTCATTCGACCCAGTCCTAAACGGAAAAGAGGGAAGAAAAAACGTGCCAAGGGCACTTCAAACAGTCACAAACGTGATAACTGTTTGCACCACGGCAATAGTCGTTTGACAGTACAGGACCTTCAGGGAAACCACTTAACTTCTACGAGAAATGAATCTCGAGAGAAAGAGGAACTGAATACAACATTTAATGAGGTCGCAGGCAGAGACCTAGCCGATTCTCAAATTCCCTTCTGTTCACAGAATCACGAAGTGGAATTACATCTGACTGAAATAAGGAGGATGGAAGTAACTGAATCCCAGGTGAATTTCATTACTGCAACGCGGGAAGAATCACTAATTATCAGCTCAGATAATTTGCCTACTAACAGTTACTCAGAGGACAACTGTTCGTACCACAAGATATGTGGTTTAACTGGTCCGCCAGTACAAGACTCCCAGGAATCTCATTTTACTTCAACGAGAGGTGAAACTCAAGAGGAAGATGACCTGAGGACATCTTTTAAGGAGGTCGGAGATCAAAAGGTAACCGACTTTATTATTCCCTTCAGCTCAGGAGAGGATGAAGTGGGATTAAATTTGACTGACAGAGGGATGAAGGATGACCCGGAACCCCTTGTGATCTTTGAGGCTGCAGCTCAGGACAAGACACTAGATCTCAGTTCAAATGATTTACCTAATGTGATGGATTGCTTAGACAGCCCACCTACAGGATTTACCTCAACTGGACTTAGCCCATGAAAGCACGACCAGAGAGGAACATCCAGACCAGGAAACATTTCCAGTTGTTATCTCACAGTATACCAGTTCGGAGACTCAGGAAACACTGAGAATTGTCATGAGCCAGAATATGGACTCTGATATTGTGCAGACAACATTGTCTGTAGTTGCTAAAGAAGAAAATTCTTTGCACAAGATGGAGGAAGAAACGCCTATCATCTCATTAGCTGAAGTTATCAGGGAATACCAGCGACGGGAACCTGAAGTAACAGAAGTCAAGAGTGGTTTGGAATCAACACTCTTAGGACTCAATCTACCCTTCAGTCAGGTCGATTTGATAGGAGTAGATCAGCTATTTGTGGATACTTTATTCAAAAGTAACACCACTTTATCGCCCTGGAGTAACTATGTTATTTCTCAAGGCAGGACAACTTGGCACACTAAATTTTGAATTTCTAGCATGGTTTGTACAAGAAACTCTAATGCAGAGAAACTCAGCCCATTAACTGATTATCAGGGGAAGAAACCGCGACACCGAGGAGGGAAGATTGTTACGCCCGACTTTGAAGGAGGAAAGCGCCAGTTGAATTCATATCATGGGACCATGATGTGTAACATTATTCCTTTCAAAAGGAAGCTATTGATGGATCTGTTTGTCGTGTCCTCCTTTAAAGTGTCGTCCCTGGAGTGAGGAGATCCGACACCCACATTATAATATTATTTTTTTTCCCCCTCAATATTCTGGAGAATCCACCAGCTTCCGTCCAACACACTCCATCAGCCTATGGACACCTTTTCCTATCACTCTCACACTGTCGTACTATGCCCCCTTCTCATACTTCCCCAACGCAACATACTCAACAACTCTTACTTCTAGAAATTAATACAGATTAATTTATTAAAATAAAAGTGTAACGTGTATGAGACGTGTATGCGAAGAAAATGTGTGACGTGTTCTATAAAGTGTAGAGAATCTGACTCTCAGACATCAGATCAGTCCGCTGATCACAGCAAAGATAGACCACAGCACGTTACGTCAGAACAAGTACGTCTCACCCGTTGCCGGAACCATCCTGCCGGATACTGCTTTGCTTCTGTAGACCTCTGGTAATCCCATTTCATGAACATGAGAAATAGACACCGGTGGTATGAACAGTTACTTATGGACCGGATTCACTCTACACAATGTCCGTTCCTAATGTTCTCTAACCAACTGCACAAGTTCTTTTCTAGTGTTTACACAGTTAGTAAAGTTAAGTGTTAGTCGACAGATCATCCTCGTTGCACATCGAACCATTCAGTCCGCAAGTGCTAATTACTAATGTTAATTGTTACTGTACTAACACTAGTTACTCTTAACCGGTTCTCGGTTCGTTACCACTGTTTAATGCTGTATGGTGCAACTGTAATCTTCACTATGTTGGGTGAATCAACCTCCCTCTAGCTTTTAATCACGTCTGTAAGCAATCTTTATTGATTGCCGAACTGGTGTTCTTCCGACTGGGATTTTCTTCCTTCCCAAAACTTTATTGAGCTTCCTTGGATCTGGTAGGGAACCTAGGATAGAAACAACACACCTGGTGATAGTACTAGTTCATGATTCTTTCGGCTGAGTGTAAGCCTATCACCTTGCCTAATGATCGTTAGCTAACTAGACTTAGTCATAGAGCAGATTAGCTACCCACCTAGAATCGAATCAGGTTATGACAAAGAAAAAATCAGCAAACAGAATGTGGAACCCCTCCCACAAGGGACACCTACGGGAAATCCCAATTATCCCTCATTACTCAATTCTCAACTAGTAAAGCTTATCAACACTTCACTAATCTATTCTAGCTAACAGAGTCAAGTATCACTTCCCTACTCTAGCTAGTTTCCACTAACAGTGCTAATCATCACACTATAGTTTAACAAGGCTACTGCCTAAAGTAATTATAACGAATATATTATAATAGGTTATACCTTAAATGGCACCACTGCAGTCCTATCAATCATATCTACATCTGCCATTATAGGCACGTGTAAAATTAAGTCACTAATTAACACACGGTAGATATTATTTCCACTAGGCGCTGCCGTGCCCTGGCACTCTGACTAAAGCATAATTTCAAGTCCTCCCTAGCTGGTCCCAACTAGAGTTTATATGGCAAACTACCAAAGTTGTCCACGTGACTTTATCCTCTTCTCCCCCACACAGGTGTTATTTGGACATATCAACCATTTGCAAGGATCTATTTTTCCGGGCTTAAATCCTGTCAAAGTTGTCAGTAATTGTTAAGATTCTCAAAACAAGCCAGCGAATTTTATGACGACTTCCAACAAACAGTTGCAAATAACCCCGTCAAACTCTTCATGTTCCGGAAACCAAGAATTGACATATGTACTGTTTTCTCCCTACTAAGTACTTCCGTTTTACATCTGCCATTGTGATCTCACGGCTTCCATCTGCATTCAAATGTTGACAAACTAATCAAGGCGATGCCAGGACCTGTCACCATCAACACCGACCGTTCCAAATCCGTTATAGATGTACACGTGCAGCTACAAATATTGTCCTGAGATTTTGACATCCGCGGTGTTTTTCCAGTTAGTAAAATAATGGTGCTGAAAATACACGCCAAGCAAACGTCGGGAATATTTATCTGTTTAACTCATGGCAATCTCGCGACATAGGCCCCCTCTTAAGAGAGTAGTCCATCTCACTCTCCTCCACCATGAGTTAAATCCAGATAATTCATTCCTCTTCTTCAGGAGCTGGGTGTCTTGACAAGAAATCCGCTCCAACATTCTCCTTCCCAGGAATGTACTCTACTGTGAAATTATACGGTTGAAGTAACAACGACCACCGCATCAAACGTGCGTTGAGCTTCTGAGAAGTAGCCAGGAACATCAGGGGCTGATGATCCGACTGAACCCGAAACTTAACTCCATACAAATATGGCTGAAATTTTTGCACTGCCCATACGAGGGACAAGCATTCTCTCTCGACGGTTGAATAATTCCTCTCCGCCTGTAGAAGTTTCTTACTTGCGTATGCCACAGGTTTCAAAACCGAAGCATCGTCTTTTCCTTCCTGTAACAAAGCGGCTCCAATTCCAATCCCACTCGCATCCGTTCTCAACACAAATGGTTTGGAAAGGTCAGGGAGCTGTAATACAGGTTTGCTGACCAAGGCCTCCTTTAACTGACTATAGGCATTCTCACATTCTGGTGTCCAAATGATTTGATCCGGGAATCCCTTTTTCAAGGTTTCGGTCAACGGAGCTCCCAGTTCCGTGAAATGTGGGATAAATTTGTGGTAGAACCCACACAACGAGAGAAAAGATCGCACATCCTTCTTCGTTTTTGGCCTTGGTGCATTTCTGATTTTCTCCAGGTTCTTCTCTTCTGGAACAATGTGTCCTGGAGTGATGGTGTGACCTAGAAATTCCAGAGTCTGGTAACCAATCATGCACTTGGTTGGACGAGCAGTAAGCCCTGCTTCCTTGAGCCTATTAAACACTCTCTCCAAGGATTGTAAGTGGTCATCCAGGCTGTCACTGGAAATCAGAATATCATCCATAAATGAGATGATGGACGGATCCTGTAACGGATCTAGTAAAGTCCTCATCATGCGTGTAAACACACTAGGTGCATTGCTGAGTCCAAAGGGCATGACCTTGAATTCGTAGTGTCCACTGGGTGTACTGAAAGCTAACAGTGGTCGAATCTCCGGTTTGACTGGTATCTGATAGTACCCCCGACTCAGATCCACCTTTGAAAAGTACCGAGCCTTATGGAGCCTAGCGAATAGCTGAGTTGGATTCGGCAAAGGTTCCACCTGAAACTGTGTATGACTGTTCAGCAGTCGGTAATCTATACACAACCTGTGTTCTCCACTTGGTTTGCGTAACAAAACTACCCCCGCATTGTATGGGGATGTGGATGGTGCAATCACGTCATCCTCCAGCAATTTTTTTATTTCCTCCTCCAGGGCCTTTTCTTTAGAGAATGGCACTGGGTAAACCTTTTGGCGAACAGGCTCCTGTGTGGTCAAAGTCATCTCGAACTCCACCAACCTCGTTCGTCCTGGTTTATCAGTCAGTATCTCCTTATGAGACTTGAGAACCTGGGTTATCCTTTCCCTCTCCTGGGAGGTCAGATCAGGGTTCACTTGTACATCCCTATAGGTTTCCTGGTGTACTAAGGGATATTCCCTGCCCTCGCTGGTTCCCACTTCTGTCTCCACTGCAACAGCCATTGCTATGAGGTGAGCTGCCTTGTCTCCGGGTCTCTCTTCGTATTTCCGCAAGAGATTGATATGGAAAATCTTCGACTTTCCCCGGATCCGGATTTGATAGTTGGTTCTGGATATCACCCTTTCCACGGGAAATGGTCCTTGCCAACCTATCTCCAGTTTGTTGTTTCCCGTTGGGAGTAGCAACAAGACTTTATCTCCCACCTCTAGAGATCTTTCTTTAGACCTACGGTTGTAGTAAGCCGCATGTCTTTTCCTGGCCTTTTTCAAGTTTTGATTTGCCAGAGTCCATCCCTTGTGGAGTTTTTCTTTCAGTTCCTCCACGTATTGATAGGATGAGATCACTTCTTCTGACGTCCCCTCTTCAGTCCAACTCCTCAACATGGCTTCCAACGGTCCTTTGATTGGACGACCAAACAGCAACGTAGCGGGTGGTAGTCCTGTTGAGCCATGAGGAACTTCCCGATAGGCAAAGAGTGCTGCTGGGATATATTCATCCCACCTATCAGGTTTTTCCTGCGCTAATTTCCTGAGCATTGTCATCAACGTGCCGTTGAAACGCTCTACTTGTCCATTGGCTTGAGGGTGGTAAGGGCTGGTATGTATGTGGTTAGAGTGAAACACCCTAAATACCTCCTCCATGAGTTTTCCACAAAACTGAGATCCATTGTCCGTCAGAATTTGATCCGGAAAGCCTAATCTGGTAAAGGCCTCCATCAGTGCGTCCGCCACTCTTTTCGAGTCAATCGTGGTCAACGGTATAGCCTCACCCCACATTGTACAGCAATCCACCATTGTGAGTATATACATGTTCCTCTTCCTAGTCCTGGGAAGTGGACCCACGATATCGATGGCTACCCTCTCGAAAGGAGAGTTCATGATGGGCATCTCACCCAACATCACCGGTGCTGTCCAGTGTTTCGGTGCCACCCTCTGGCACTCAGGGCATGACTTCACATACCGACGCACATCATCTGTCATTCCCGGCCAATAGTAGTGGCAGGAAATCCGCTGCATGGTGGCGGCAATACCCATGTGTCCACTAAAGGAGATGGTATGCCCCATATGAAGAATCTGGGACCGATGAGCTTTCGGGACGACCAACTGACCGTATAGGTTGTCTCCCCTTCCTGCTCTCCTGTAGAGTATCCTATTCTTCATGTAGTACTGCCCCCGTCCTGGTGGATCAGCACTTTTCTGCAGCTTTTTGTAGCAAGGACGTAAAGTATCATCCTCACTCTGGGCAGTTCGTAGCTCCCCCGGCATTGGGTTAGTCACAATTGCGTCTGCCTCTTCCGTTTTCGCCTGAGAGCGAGTCTGCATTGCTCCCATATGAATAGGCTCCCTGGGCATTCCCAGAAAGACATACCGGCAACCTAGGATGACTGGAAAAATGGGATCGGTCAATACAGCGGCCTTGATGGTGCCGGTGACGTACCGTGACCGAATCTCCACATTAGCAATGGGCAACTTCATGACTACAGCACTCTTCTGTGCAGGCTGTATATCCAAGGTTTCACCTGTGAATTGTTCTGGATGTACTAGATCCGCAGAAATCACGGCCTCCCCGTCCAGTCCTGTGTCGTATAAACACTCCACTTGACGACCGTTAACCTCTACCAATTCCACTACAGGTGGTTTTTCCTGGTCTGGAGTCTCTTCCTCGGTCTCGACCTGTTCGGTGGGCTCCACCTTAGGTTTTCCTGAGCACACGACGAATTGAGTGTCTCCTGACTTTCCCCTGCAGTCAATAGCATTGTGCGTGTTTGACTTGCATTCGTTGCACCATTTCCCTGTCCTAGATTTTCTATTGTCGGACTTGAATGAGCTCTCCTGGTGGCGAGCTTCCTTGTTGACCTTGGCATTTTCCGTGACAACCTCCTTGGAAGTCACTTGACATGCTGCAAAATGAGGGTTCTTAGCCTTCGATTTGCAGTCCCTCGTATTGTGAGAGGGTGACTTACAAATTGAACACCACTTCTCCGACCACGGTCGTTTAGGTGTAGAGCTTGAGGTGCTCTTGCTTCCCTCCTTCTTCTTCTCTGAATTATCCTCTGATTTTTGCACATAAGGTTCCCACTTTTTGGTTCCTGAGTTTTTGGCTTTCTTCTTGTCATGTTTCTCTTGACTTTTGGTGTTGGTTGAAAGGTTTTCCCCTACCTCCCCATGTACCTCGACGAACCGTTCTGCTAATTTATTCACGAGGTCAATACGTTCCGCTCCTTGTTCTCCCAGGAACGTCCTGAGAGGTTTAGACATTTGCTTCTTCAGCTGGTCGACCACCATGAGCTCTTCCAGACTCTCATAGTCATGTGCGAACCCAGCCAAATCCATCCACTTATGGAGATAAGATTTAAGACGCAAACTGTAGGCGGCAAACAACTCTCCCGGTTCTCGTTTCGCTGCTCGAAATTTTTTCCGGTAGGTATGCGATGTAACCTCGAATCGTTTCAGCAGAGCCGTCTTTAACTCATCATAATTGTTCTCATGTCCTGGTGGCAGGCGAGTATAAACCTCGTATCCTGTCCCGCGTAATCCCTGGGATAGCTTAAGATTCCATTTGTTACGCTCCAGACCCATAGCAACTGACATAGCCTCGAAGCGTTGAAGGTATTGATCAATCTTCTCTTTGTCCTCCTCGTAGACCGCTAAAGGAAACTTCATAGCATGGTACCCATGTCCACCTACTGGTGTTGATCCTGGGATGGAGGAACCTCCAACTGCTCCCTCAGTTTCTCCATTAGATTGACTCTTCAACTCGAGTTCCCTCATCCGGTACTCGTGCTCCCTTTTCTGTGCTTCCTGTTCAGCTTCTAATTTCCTAGCTGCTTGCTCAGCTTCAAATTTCCTAGCTGCTTGCTCAGCTTCCAATTTCCTAGCTGCTTGCTCAGCTTCCAATTTCTTAGCTGCTTGTTCCAACTCCATCCTTCTCAATTCCAGCTCGGCCTTTCGATCATCCCTTTCTGCTTGACGATACTCTCTCTCCACTTCCTGTATGTAATCCGTTAGAGCAGACCCCGCCAATCCCATTTCTTCCCCCCTTTCCTTTAATTCTAACGTGCTAAGTTTAGGGGTGGCCATTATACAGAGAGGTAAGCTAGCAGGTCTAGTACAATATAACTGCAAATTACTATACCGATATATGAACAAGTACTATAAATCTCGATATTACCACACACAGTACATTCACTCAGTGACAAGAGTAGAATCAGGACCACAGACCTATGCAGACGTGTGAAGTGTGAACAGGTAAGATATTAATCCTAACCCCTATCCACATTCACTCTAGCTGGATTCTCCAAAATGATATCTCCCTCTTATAACTAAGGATCCCGTGTCAAAAGACCCCGTTGTCAGAAGATCCCCCTGTCAAACGTTCCTGCTTGCAGGAGATCTCGCTGTCCAAGGATTCCGTTTACGGGAGATCCCGCTGTCCAAGGATCCCGTTTACGAGAGATCTCGTTGTCCAAAGATCACGTTTACGATAGATCCCGCTGTCCAAAGATCACGTTTACGAGAGATCCCACTGTCCAAATATCCCGGTACGAGCCCCCAATAATGTCGTGTCCTCCTTTAAAGTGTCGTCCCTGGAGTGAGGAGATCCGACACCCACATTATAATATTATTTTTTTTTCCCCCTCAATATTCTGGAGAATCCACCAGCTTCCGTCCAACACACTCCATCAGCCTATGGACACCTTTTCCTATCACTCTCACACTGTCGTACTATGCCCCCTTCTCATACTTCCCCAACGCAACATACTCAACAACTCTTACTTCTAGAAATTAATACAGATTAATTTATTAAAATAAAAGTGTAACGTGTATGAGACGTGTATGCGAAGAAAATGTGTGACGTGTTCTATAAAGTGTAGAGAATCTGACTCTCAGACATCAGCTCAGTCCGCTGATCACAGCAAAGATAGACCACAGCACGTTACGTCAGAACAAGTACGTCTCACCCGTTGCCGGAACCATCCTGCCGGATACTGCTTTGCTTCTGTAGACCTCTGGTAATCCCATTTCATGAACATGAGAAATAGACACCGGTGGTATGAACAGTTACTTATGGACCGGATTCACTCTACACAATGTCCGTTCCTAATGTTCTCTAACCAACTGCACAAGTTCTTTTCTAGTGTTTACACAGTTAGTAAAGTTAAGTGTTAGTCGACAGATCATCCTCGTTGCACATCGAACCATTCAGTCCGCAAGTGCTAATTACTAATGTTAATTGTTACTGTACTAACACTAGTTACTCTTAACCGGTTCTCGGTTCGTTACCACTGTTTAATGCTGTATGGTGCAACTGTAATCTTCACTATGTTGGGTGAATCAACCTCCCTCTAGCTTTTAATCACGTCTGTAAGCAATCTTTATTGATTGCCGAACTGGTGTTCTTCCGACTGGGATTTTCTTCCTTCCCAAAACTTTATTGAGCTTCCTTGGATCTGGTAGGGAACCTAGGATAGAAACAACACACCTGGTGATAGTACTAGTTCATGATTCTTTCGGCTGAGTGTAAGCCTATCACCTTGCCTAATGATCGTTAGCTAACTAGACTTAGTCATAGAGCAGATTAGCTACCCACCTAGAATCGAATCAGGTTATGACAAAGAAAAAATCAGCAAACAGAATGTGGAACCCCTCCCACAAGGGACACCTACGGGAAATCCCAATTATCCCTCATTACTCAATTCTCAACTAGTAAAGCTTATCAACACTTCACTAATCTATTCTAGCTAACAGAGTCAAGTATCACTTCCCTACTCTAGCTAGTTTCCACTAACAGTGCTAATCATCACACTATAGTTTAACAAGGCTACTGCCTAAAGTAATTATAACGAATATATTATAATAGGTTATACCTTAAATGGCACCACTGCAGTCCTATCAATCATATCTACATCTGCCATTATAGGCACGTGTAAAATTAAGTCACTAATTAACACACGGTAGATATTATTTCCACTAGGCGCTGCCGTGCCCTGGCACTCTGACTAAAGCATAATTTCAAGTCCTCCCTAGCTGGTCCCAACTAGAGTTTATATGGCAAACTACCAAAGTTGTCCACGTGACTTTATCCTCTTCTCCCCCACACAGGTGTTATTTGGACATATCAACCATTTGCAAGGATCTATTTTTCCGGGCTTAAATCCTGTCAAAGTTGTCAGTAATTGTTAAGATTCTCAAAACAAGCCAGCGAATTTTATGACGACTTCCAACAAACAGTTGCAAATAACCCCGTCAAACTCTTCATGTTCCGGAAACCAAGAATTGACATATGTACTGTTTTCTCCCTACTAAGTACTTCCGTTTTACATCTGCCATTGTGATCTCACGGCTTCCATCTGCATTCAAATGTTGACAAACTAATCAAGGCGATGCCAGGACCTGTCACCATCAACACCGACCGTTCCAAATCCGTTATAGATGTACACGTGCAGCTACAAATATTGTCCTGAGATTTTGACATCCGCGGTGTTTTTCCAGTTAGTAAAATAATGGTGCTGAAAATACACGCCAAGCAAACGTCGGGAATATTTATCTGTTTAACTCATGGCAATCTCGCGACACTGTTAAGGATCTATAAAAGATGGAGGAATATCACGGAGACAAGCTTTGATGTGGCCAGCTTAGGCGAGACCTCACTACGGGTACATCCTCGGCTGAAAGGAGTAAATCACGTGAGTGAATGGTGTAAAACAATTGCTGCCCAGAGGCGTAGAAGAATCCCGTTGATTGTGATCTTTCCCAGAGGGGTAAAATTACAACCTCCTGACAATTACCGGATTTTACCAAGCTATTGCATGGAATCCCGGCCGAAAACCAGGTACAAGGATCCATCCAGAGTATCTTTGGGTTATGGAAATGGGACGTCTTTATGCAGATGCAGGACAATCCACTGCCACAAGGAATATTGGAAACCTTTAGGCAGATACAGAACGGAGAGTGCTTAGGCATTATTCTGGGATGTACGGCGTGCTTTGACAAAAGATTTCTGGCAGAAACTTTTTTTTTAAGGGGGAAGCTCTGTCGTGGAATGCCGCCTTAACATCCCAGAATATTTTTCTCGGTCTCCACATTTGAGAGGCCAAATTGAGAAAGAATGAATTAATCACGCTACTCCAAGGCTATCTAGTCGTGAGGTAAGATTATTCACAAAAAGCCTCTAGCCATGACGTAAGCTTGCAGATGGCAAGTAAAATGGGATACTTGAGATGGACACAACTAGATAATTTAAATTAGTCTACACCTTGGAAAACTGCTGACCCAGATGGGCTATGACACCACACAGACACATTGGCACCTTCTCGTCCAGGTAGACCCTGGCTGAATCAACAATGAACTGGGCCATTGGTTGAATAAAGGCAATTAACGCCAGATGGAGATAATAGCCATAGGGCGGTAAACAAGCCAAGTCAACTCTGACTGGCAGACTCAGGAATGTGTGAAAACAGATCTGATAAGGCAATTAACACTGGGCCTGTAGACTTTGTACCAGACAGAGAGGAGCAAGGTGTGATGGCCAGGTTGCAGGGATAATTGCAATTACTGTCAGGAGGAGATAAGAAGAATTTATGACGGGAATGCCAAGGAGATAATACTGTCTGCTTGACTCAGCTTAAATAAGGGTCCCTAGCCTGTTTTATGTTAGATTAAGTCTGACTTCAGAACAGGTAGGCAGCCAGCTCAATGTTTGTAGTCATATGCATGATTATTATGTTGGCTTCTAGGAAGGATTTCTTAGTAACTAGTCCCTTAGTAAGTCTCTTAGTCTCTTAGATGGATGGACCGATTTTCAGTCTATATCTGATCTAGGTTATTTCAAGAACTATCATTGTCGTAGGTTACTTGAGTGTTCTTTCTCAGTTCTGTGTTCAATATCATTGTGCTTCATGTATTACTCTTCTGAGAAGTAGAAACTTATGGAAGGCAGGTCTTGTCTAGATATACTTGAGGTGTCGTAGCAGATGCTTGCCATCTCTTTCTAAACTAGACTAGTCTCGTTTTGGTGTGTGCATTTGTTGTACAGAATATAGTCAACTGACTATTTATTTAATTCTTACAACAGCAGTAACTAAGTGGTAACTTCAATTAGACTTGTTGTATATCTCATTTTGTAGCTATACAATATTAGTACTCATTAATAATGCCTGATGCTATTATGTTGAGTATCATTAGATGTCCATCTTGAAGTAATATAATGTTTAAGGATATGTTGGATGTATGTATGTGTAATTTCATAAACTAACTAGTGCATTATGCTATGATGTTAAAGTACCATAATATGTCTAGTTTAATCAATATGTTTATGTGTATTGGATGTTTGATATATTGATTTGTCATATGCAAACCTACCAATATGAAGTGTTATGCTATTGTCTGCGCATTGGCACATTGGCCAATGATTGTGTTGGAAGCAGAGGTGTAATGGTACAGACATTACCCACAATTGGTATAGGGTATATGGTGCTAAACTTTCTCAGTGTATTGTGGGCGTGCATCCACGGTAATGCATGGAAACCTGGCACAGCTACTGGTCACGGCTTGCAAGCCCGGATGATCAGGCATTGTTATAATACCCTTACCGACCCTGTGAGCTGCTAACCCAACTTTGGACGGAGCGGCTGTACGACAGAATTTCTGTATTAGCGACATGGACATGGGGCGGCAGAAATGTAATAATTACAGGCGTGTGAGACAATTGAAAAGCCCGTCCCAGACTAAAGACAGTAGGGAGAAGGAGGAGGGAGAACGCTGTAGAGCTGGAAGATAAACTTGGCCAGACTGGTCATTGTATATGTTTGTGTTATGATATGTTTTAATTAGGATTGCGCTGATGTAGAACTAGATATAACGCATTCTTGATTTTCTTTCAAGCTCTCACAAGGAGCACCTATGTTATAGATCTCAAGACTAGAGACTACTGACTAGGTAGAGCCAGGACTGGCAGACGTCAGAATACCGGCAAGCTGTCTTCTTTGTTGAGTCTACTGGAGAGTGGGGATCTGGACCACAGATCCAGATAGATGAAGTAACAAGTAAAGTTACGTAATATTTGTCATCAATATCAATATGTATATGATTTCATCATCCTCATATTGAACCATCAGATGTCTATGATTATGATTAATAAATAAATGTTGTAGTATTGTAACTCATAGTTCGGTCGTTATATTTTAATTCCAATTGTGCATACGTGTTGTGTGTGTACATTGGTGGGGGTTCACTTACACACCAAGGAAAGGAGCAGTCAGGGAGAAAAACCTGTACTAGGATAGTTGTCCTTAAACTTTAATTCAGACGTAAAAATCTATCTTAGCTAACCTTCTCTTTCCCATTCCTTGGCGAATATTCAGCACAGTTCATTTCATTTTGTAACGAGCCACTTGGAGCTGTACGTTGGATATTCATGGGCCTAATCTATAGTTCAGCCATATAGATTTTGTCCCTAGTCAGTTTCTGACTATTAGGGGTTGCTCGCCAGTGAAAAATACTTTCATCTAGCCGGTGGGGCACCCCGACTTCTGACATCAATATAATTCTAAACATAGTTCCTCACTGTGTACATTAACAGCATTCACCAAATCTTTGCAGTTGTCTGCAACCATTATTTTATCCACTGCATATCTTATATTACTGATATTATGTCTGATCATGATTTCTTTCATGCCTTTTAAATGTCTAATTTTAACCATGTAGAGCAAAAAGTGCTGGTCTACATGGTGAAGGGGTTAAGGATGCTGTTCATAATCCTGTATACTCACATACGAACCACAGCTACACGAGACTCGGCAGCTGATCGCGTCACATTGGTTTCTTACGGAATAGTATGTGAGCCGGTTGTTCAGAAAGCAATGGCAAACTACTGAACACAAAACTTGCCAAGACATCAACAGCAGCTGAAAAATACTGGTGTTGGCTGCAATGTCCTGTAAATAGGATATGAAGAAGAAAAAAACCATCTTACATTAGTGATATTATGTTTGATGGACCGGTCCGTATTGCCCCACCTTGTCGCGGTGGGTCGGCTTGAGGGCTCAGATTCCATTGAGTTGCTCATGGAATCGGGGCCGGACTAAGTGGGCACTCAAAATTGAATTTTAAAACTGAATGATTTGGCCTTGAAGTTAGAGTTTAGAATGAACTTATTTGCAGCAACCTATGCTGGGCATTGGTTTAGTCTGGTGTGAACAAAACACCTCAAACTTGTTGAGGAAACATTGCCAGTGAAGTCTTCATATTTTGGTTTTTCATGCCAGTAGACTGAATCTAATGCCCCGGGTAGATTTGCAGTAAATTAGTGTCCATTCTGGAATTCTAACAGATCTTTCATTTTCAGTGTTAATGATTAATAAAAAAAATTTTAAATTTACCTGGGAAGGTTAACCCGGTCAATAAACAACCGCAGAAGTCGGATGTGTCAGGCTAAAGGCGCAGTATCGCAGCTCTGCTGTAAGTAGGCACAACGCAATCACATTCGGAAAAAAAGACTCAGGATGAACGCAGAAGATGTCTGATGGTGATTTCTCACATGCCTTTTAAATGTCTCTAATTTTCACTATGTAGAGCAAAAAGTGCCGGTCTTCCTGGTGAAAGGTTAAGGACGCTGTTCGTAATCCCATATACTCACGTATGAAACACAGCTGCGCGAGATTCGGCAGCGGATCGTGTCACATTGGTTTCTTACGGAAAAGTATGTGAGCCGGTCGTTCAGAAAGCAATGGCAAACTATTAACGTAAAACTTGCCAAGACATCAACAGCAGCTGGAAAATGCTGGTGTTGACTGCAATGTCCTTTAAATAGGATATGCCAAAAATAAAGAGCAAAAGGTAACTGGAGATATTACACATCGTACAAATCTCTTCATTTTCTGATTCTGACATACTTCATTCATCATCCTCATCATAATGTGCCATGTCGATAGGCATGGGTGGTCATGGTTTGCTATCCATCACGATCACCGGTCTTGGTAAATCATAAAATGTTAGGCATCTATAAAGAAGGTAGTCTGCCATTGTTGTCCTTCTTTGCACTGTCCATAATGCAGTTCGACAAATTCAGATTCTTAAAATTAACCTGAGTTCTCAGGTCAGCCCAGCCTAAGACAGGTACCAAGAATATCTTGGGCAGAAAAGACAGTCGGTGTGCTATGGGCTACATCATTCATAAAGTGCCAACTGGACTCAGCTATGGGTCTAGGGACCGTATGCTTGAGGAGCCTTAAGATGGAGCCTTGATGGAGATTTGAATACCTGCCCACTTAGCAGGCAGGAGAGTGTGCCAGTCACTGCACGTATGTGCTCTCTGGACTGGCAGGGTTAAGAGTGACTGCCTTCTAAGATATACTATATTCATGTGCTTTCGTTCACACAGGAAATGGGGGTAATAATAGTAAACTGTGAGAATACAAGGCACAATATGAAGAACTCACAGCATGGAAGGTCAGCCTTACAGGATCTCAACTGCAGAACAATGGAGGCTGTTGTGGCAACAAGCCTTCATCAACAAACAAAAACAATGACACTAAACTAACTACATACTATTAATCTTCAATGTAGTTATTTTATTGCCATTATTAATCTGTGTTGTTTTTGCTTGCTGGCGAATATTTGTCTCTACAACATTCTCTGATTTTATTGTAAATGTGCTTTTATACAGCTGACCAACTATATTTTGATTTGTTCATGTTATGACAATTTTTAAGTGACAATTTCATGGGCCAGAATGAGTTATTATGAATGGTTTTGTGTGTGATCAGTTTCTTACGCTGGCAAGTATTTCCCACCAACTTCATGTTGTCTGGACAGTAGCATATCTCCTGGGATGTCTGCCCCTGGAAGATGTTGACACACAAATGTGAACACATGTTTCCTGTCTGACAGCTCTCTGCAGGGTGCACTGAAACATGTAAGATCTTTAGTTACACTACATTTTGCACAGACAACCAAGGACAATTCTGGAAGTCAATAAAACTTAACACCAGACTTAAGATATTCAATTCTAACATTAAATCAGTGCACCTGTATGGATCAGAAACCTGAAAACTATGAAAACGATTACAAATGCACTATAAATATTCACTAACTGGTGGCTGCACAAAATAGAAGGAATAAAATGGTATGACAGTCATCTATGTGGAGCTCATGGAGAGAACTAGACACATACCAGTGGACTAAGATGTGAAGACATGATGCTAGCGTTAGTTAGGACATACATTGAGAAAACATGAGAATAGTATAACTAGAAAGGCCTTTGGAATCCACAAGGTAAAAGAAATAAAGGAAGGCCTAATAACACAAGAAGGGAGGTCAGCATGACCGACTAGATAAGAGTACTCTCTCTTAAACTTCCGGTGTGTTGATGCCACGGTAGCGGTTCAACCCCTACACCAGTCAGTTGGAGTAAAATATTGACTTCTTGTCCTTGATTTGGAGACGTAAATTACAAGTATCTCAGAAGTCAGAGTGGGTTCACCTGATGGTGAGGGACACTGATAAAATAGGGAAAGCTAATCCACATGCAAAATTCAGTCCAGGACACTAGTGGGAGTAGTATGTGTATGGAGCGCGCACGCACGCATGCACGCACGCACGCGAGCGCGCACACACACACACACAATGAAGAGACATATAAAAGGGCTGAACAATATGGGGATGACATGGACGGAGCTGCATGGGATAGGTGAGGATAGGGGGGTGGGGTGTGTGTGTGTGTGTGGGGGGGGGGGGGGGATGGCTTGGAGTGAGTTGGTTGAGGACCTATGTCCCAATGGGAGATAACAGGAAGAAGAAGAAGTTGCACTACATGTTGTACATACAACCAAGAACCAAGATCAACAATGAAGAAATGTAAAATGCCACAACTTAGAATATCTTGGCCATGTAATCAACAACAACTGGGGTTGTTCAAATGTGGTCATATGTTGACTGGCTATAGCATTGCAGAGGTTAAACAGTATCAAGAGTCAATGGCACCACACCAGTAAACAAATTGAAGTAACATTTCTGAAAAAATGCCTTCTTCCTGTCCAACGCACAGATGTAAGTCATGAACCATTTTCCAGTCAATAATGAAGAAAATCAAGGCTTTTAAACTGAAATGTTGCAGAAATTTTTAGCATGTCATGGGCCAAGAAGATAAAAAAAATACTGCTAATAAAAATAAAGATCTACAAGATCTGATGTCATTGAAAAGTGGCTCATAAACAGCATCACCTCTCAGAAACAAACATATTTGGGTCATAATAAATGCCACTGTGTTTTGGGGGGAAAAAAACAATGGTGGAAAACTGGTTCCTGAAAGAAAAGGCATGTGTCGACCAACATGAAGATGGGCACAGGACACAGAAGACATCTTGGGCATGAAGAAGCATCAGGCAGGGAAACGAAAAGAATCGAAATCCTTGTAAACAGCTGTGATGAGAGCGATGTTCTGCAAAGTACTTCCAGCTGAATGAACCAGCATCAGTAGTTACAATGCAAACATTTGGATTGAACTTTGGTGTGGTCAGGAAAAAGCAACGCACCAAACATGTGAGAAGTTTGGTCAAGCAACATCTTACAGGCACTGTTACAAGCTGTAGGATGATGGATTTAATATGGATGAGATTGGGGCGCCTACTGACATGGCCACCGTGTAATGGTGATGAACTGAACAGTCTGAAGGACCTACGGGCTTCTCATATAATATGATATCTCCCCGCAGAAGTCGGATGTGTCAGCCTAACGGCGCAAGAACGCAGCTCTGCTGTAAACAGGCACAACGCAATCACGTCCGAAAAAATAACTCTGGATGAACACAGAAGAAGAAGAAGAAGAAGAAGAAGAAGAAGAAGAAGAAGAAGAAGAAGAAGAAGAAGAAGAAGAAGAAGAAGAAGAAGAAGAAGAAGAAGAAGAAGATGATATCCATGAGTGAATGCAGAAATTGATCCCATACCAATCATGGTTTGAGGCGACACTTTTGCCCCTTTGTCCAAGATATTGTTATATATACTGCTGCTGTTCTATTCATGTGTGTGATTAACAACATGATTGTTACGGGGCAGAAGGAAGACTAAGATGAGGCTGGACATTTAGCATTTATTACTAATTTATGATGAATTATGAACAGACAGATCACCAACAAGAGTTTCTCCTCCCTACAAAGCAACATGGAGAAGAATGATCAAGTGCATCATAATACTAATGCTTGATCAATATAGACAGTTTTAGATTCATGCTGAAGTGAAGAAGTAGCAATCTTCAGACTCTGCACATGACATAACAGGCTCGGAAAATAAAATACATGGCAATATTAAGAATCACTTACTGAATAAACTAAAGATATGAGATTTTGATGAATGCAACTGTGAAATTGGCACTTAAAGTCGCTCATTGCACTGGGTTTTATCCCATATGGCTCGGTCTCTTTCTGCAGCACGGAAAGCATCGCACAAAGCACGAACTCCGTAGCTTTTAGCGACGACCCACAGGAGTCTCCGAAACATTTAACTCGTAAACCGAAGGACGCGGCCCGGAATCGAACCCACAACCTTCGGAGCACGAGTCAAATGGCTTGACCACTTCGCCACAGAGACTCCCAATTGGCACACTGAGGAATAAACATTTGATGCAAGAGCATCCAATATTTGAAGCAAGCGTTCAACATTTGAAGAAAGAATGTCCAACATTTGAAGAAAGAATGTCCAACATTTGAAGCAAAAGTGTTCAACATTTAAACCAAGAGTGTCCAATATTTGAAGCAAGAGTGTCCAACATTTCAAGCAAGAGTGCCCAACATCTCTTGAATGGAGAAAATTAGTTTGGCCTACACCTGCTCCATTTGAGAACACATTTTATGGAGATACTTCAAGCTCAAGAGACTGCTGTTTTCTTCAAACATATGTAGGTTGAAAATAATATTCTGTTTGACGATTGACGTCTGGAAGTGTGGGAATTGTGACTTAAACAATGCAGTGTATTGTGTTTCATTGTGAATCAATGTTAAACTACGATTACGGAGTTTATGGACATCAGGAATGTTCAAACATGATAATGTAGCTGACACAACAATTTGAACAATGACGCAAATAAAATTATAAATACCTTCACAATCCCCATTGGCGTTTTTAACGAGACCATCTTTACATTCACACTGGAAGCTTCCTACAGTGTTGACACATTCTTGGTAGTCATGAGGACAAGCTTCCACGGTTCGGTCCAGGCATTCGTCAACATCTTGGGAACAGTCGCTGGAACCCCATCCTGGCTTACAGTTACAGACGCCGTTTGTGTTGTTACATGAAGCGGTCTTGTCTCTGTCACAGTTACACGTCAGGTTGCAGGCTTCTGCTCCATATTTGAATTCTGGACATTCTGGAATTTAAAAACATACATCTATCTCCTGCAGAATATGAAACAATTCAATATTTGAACACAGAAGCCGCATGTAATATATTGCACGATTCCTTGATGGGCAAACTTCACTGCATCTAATCGGGCTCATTCTGCAGAGTTATATATCATACAAAGTGAATAAATGAGTTAAACGTTGGCTGACTTTAAACACAAAGTCATTTGATATATAATTCTTGCGTTTGCAACTGAGGTGACGCAGCGGAATTTGCCAGGCAAGGATCGAGCAATATGTTATTTATGACGCCTGTGTTTAAATTCCCTGAGAGAATACTTTGTTTTGAATTAATTTACATTTATTATATTGCGCTGATAATGTCAGGAGCACGATCTGATGAGCGATATTGAACCTGGGAGCATCGCTTGCTAAGCGGGGAGGGGGAGGGGGTATTGGTCACCTTTTCCTGCGTATAAACATTCTTACAAACCGTGAATGAGTTATCACATCACAGACTCATAATATAAAGCTACTTAGGGACACATCGAATTAGTTATTAATCAACCTATTTCTTCTTCGATTGCTTTCCCACTTGGTTGGGCGGTAACGAAAGTTTTCTGCGCTTGTTACGTCTTATTTTACTCACCACATCTCGCCCTGTACTGTCATACTGGAAAGTCTTGACCGTTGACTTGTGCTGCCTGGTTCTGCCTTTCTCCACCAATATGCTGCAAGGGTGGTGGTCGCTGTCTTTGTACCCTAGGACACCCGATCTACACACTGTAGTGAGTGAAGGAGAAACCAGCGCCAGATCAATAGCACTGTCCTCATCACCTGGACGACATGCTCTCCTGGTGACACAGCCACTGTTGATACAAACCAGGTCAATGGTTTCAAGTGCAGTCTCGAGCTCCTCCCCCTGTGTGTTGGAACAAATGTTTCCCTATGATCTGCCTTTGGCGTTGAAATCGCCACAGAAAATTACATTTCTCTCGTGACCTAACATGTCACTTAAGCACTGCCACTTCTTGGAATGAACACTCGCATTACGGGCATAAACATTAACCAACACGAATGGTAGACCGGATTGAACTCTTACCGCCTGTATTTGGATGTCGTCATTTTCCCAACTGGACATATCTAGCTCTGAAGCCTCCATACTGTCGCGAATAAGAATCGCCATTAGCTGATGTCGCCTGTTGTAGAAACATTTAAAGCCGGCAAATTGGAATAGCTGATCACATTGTCTCGTCTCCTGGAGCGCTACAATGTCATTCCTGTATACCAGGTTTTCCAGAATAGGGCCTCGTTGTTTACCGCTGGCACAGTTCCAATAACTCCAGTTCCTTTTAACTGTCGCTTTTTAAGCGACAGTTCCAATATAGAATACGAGTATTCCTCAGGCCCAGGCGGTTACATCTCAGTCTAAAACGTCTTACACCATCTCGTTTTGCCGTTTGCGGCCACCCCGCCGTCCCCTTCGCTTGTTTGGTTGACTGCCCTCCGCACGGAGCTTAAACGTTGTTCCGCCGTGTTGAAAAACCGAACACCACAGAAACACACACGCTGTGAAAATTCACTCAAGGATTGCATCGGCGTAGATCTTGAGAAGAAACTCCTGGTATTACATACTGGCATACAAATTACACGCAAGAGATGAAAATATCCATCACCTACGCGAAAAAGGGAACGTTCACAAAACAACACAACCGTCCAGGGCATACTGACAGGAAGTAACATGAGAATATCATGTACTGCAATCTCATCGATAATCAGAGAAACCGCGTAAATTGGTGCTCCATAAGAGCAGCCTCGCTCGGTAGGGGTAGTCATGTGCACCAGGAGAATCCAGACCGTCAGCAGGCGACGGCGTGCAAAAGCTTAACTGAGAACAGTAAATGAACGTTCTATAGAATTAAACAAAGATCTACAACTTTGCTTTATTGACTACACAAAGGCTTTCAATAAAGTGAGACATGTCGACATGATAAGGATGCTTGAAGATCTACAAATTGATGGGAAAGATCTTAGACTTGTAAAATACATATATTGGAAACAAGCTGCCATCAGAATTGATAATGATGTAGGTCAATATCAGCCTATTAAAAGACGTGTGAGACAGTGATGTGTAATGTCTCCAGATTTGCTTTCCCTGTACAGTGAAAATGTTTTCAGAAATATAGAAGATATGGAAGGAATCAACATTGGGAGGGGGGGGGGGAACGATTCATCAATAACATTAGATATGCAGATGATACAGTCTTGATTGCAGACAATGAACATGATCTGCAACATTTAGTAGATGTGGTTGTTGCACACAGTGAACAACTAGGGTTTGAATTGAATAGTAAGAAGACAGATTTGTGTCGTCACTGTGAAGAAGGAAATGCCACAATGTGGTATACGAGTAAATGGGCATATTCTTATACAAGTGAATCAGTACATTTATCTCGGTACAGTCATAACATCTGATGGGCGATGCCTTGAAGAGATTAGAACAAGAATTGCCATTGCGAAGGTAGCCTTTTTACAAGATGAAAAACGATACTGACCAATAAATGATATCAATTGAAACGAGAAAAAGAGTGTTGAAATGCTACAAAGAACCTATACTTTTTTATGGGTGTGAAGCGTGGACAATGAGCAGACAAGCTGAAAAACATCTGATGGCAGAAGAAATATGGTTTCGGAGGAAAATGCAAAGAATAGCATGGACAGACAGAAAGACCAATGAACAAGTCCTTCAAAAAACAATGAAGATCGTAAACTGATTAGAGACATTAGACGTTGACAGTCAAGATGTTTTGTGCATGTTATGAGAAGAAATGACAGTGAGAACTTGATGACAACTGACAAGATCGAAGGGAAGAGACCAAGGGGAAGACCGAGAAGTACACACCTGGATGGCTTGGCCACGTAGCATGGTTGAGACAGGAATACGGAGCTGATTCACGTTTCTGATGGTCGAGTGAGATGGCAAAACATTACCGCCCACGCTTATCGGCATGGCACATTATGGATGGATGGCTTGTAAGTCTCACAACACTTTGTATGTAGGACAAATTTGAAAAATTAAATTACGTCATCAAAAGATGAGCTCCACAGTCCATGGTGAAGCAATATGCAGCGAATGGCTGTCGTCTGCTGGCCTAATTCTTTGCACTCCAAACAGAATGGTGTTATCAACTGAAGAAATATTTTTTTTTGGAACAAGTATTTCGTAATGGTGGTCAATACATACGGATGGTTGTTCAAAGTTTTATAACAATATTTCCTGATAAACAACCTCATCATCGCTCATTACGATTAGAAATTTTTTGAATAATTGTCTTGCTATGGGAAATGTGGAAGATGCTCCGCGATCTGGTAGGCCTGCTGTGCCTGAAGAAAAATGTCTACATATCCCAGACAGAATCCTGAAAAGTCCAAGCAAGTCCTTTAATGATAATGTCGCAACAAGTAAACTTCTCAATGAGCACAGTGCACGAAATTCTTAAACAACGATTAAATTTTCATCCATACAGGATTTCTGTTGTGTCTAAACTAAAAGAGTGTGATAATCAATTCAGAGTCAACTTCTCCGAGTGGTTTCAAGCATTTTTAGCTAAAGAAGACGAGTCAATTATCAAGGTAACATTCTTCTCTGATGAGGCATGGTTTAATTTATCTGGATACGTTAATAGCCAAAATAATCGTATCTGGAGCACTTGTATTCCCAGTGCATTCATGAAGCGCCTTTGGGTATGGTGTGCCGACAGTAGAAAACATTTTATTGGACCAATTTTCTTCAACAACACTATAAATGCTAATCAGTACCGTACTGACATTCTGGAACCTTTTTTTTTTTTTAGAACCGCTGAATGAATGTGAAATGGAAGACGCGTAGTTCCAGCAAGATTTTGCAATTACTAACACAGCTAGAGCGTCACTGCGTTTCTTGGAAGACATTTTCGGAAATCGCATAGTCAGGTTGACGTACCTAAACTGTTTACAGGGATCAGATTGCATTTCTTTACAGGACGTAGCAATCAACCCCCATCGCTGTTTGGCTGTTTGTGATTTCCTAGGTACGTTAATGTTCGGTAGTTTGCCACTGCTTTTAGAACGACTGACATCTGGTGGGTAAATGGGTAGGTAGGTAAGTGATTAGGTAGGTAGGTAGTTAGGTAACACGGTAAGTAGGTAAGTATGTACGTGGATAGATATGTAAGTAGGTAGGTGGGTGCGTTGATAGGTAGGTAGGTAAGCAGATACATATTTATAAAAGTAACAATTACCATGTGACCAGAAGCTGGCAACAAACCCTGGTCGCTGGACACTGTAGTCAGACTCAAAGACGACTAGCATCTGCCTCCCTGTAGACCGGATTATGGTTCTAGCCAGTTCCTCTTTGCTCATAATCCTACACATGACTATAATGAGCGGAGAGCTGATCGTGGGACCATCATATACTCTCACGTAGTCTGGGCAAGTATCTCGAATTGAGCTTACATTACTTGATACTCCTTCTAGATCAAACCGATTAAACCTGTAGAGAATATCACAAGTTTACATATATGCACCAAAGAATAATTTGTTAACTTTCAGTAGTCGTTGAAGTTATTGAATATTTCGGAAACCTACAGCACGCGTACCAATCGCGGAACGTAGAGCGATTTTCCAAAGGCACGCTGAGTATATTGAAATACAGAACATATCGCATTTAAAAAAAACACACACACAATTTGTAATTAAGTGAAATCATATAATTCTTTAAAAGCTCTTCCTGTTTTTCTATCTATCCAAAACGAAAGTTATTAGACATTTAATTATAAGAAAATGCTCATCGTCCTCATCAAGTGACATGCCGGCTGGCGTAGGCGTTCATGGCTCTCCACAGATCTCGGTCTTTGGTGTTCTGGATCAACTCTGCTGATGATATTCCTTCATACCACAGTCTCAATCCATCCAGCATCATTTCTCTTGGTCTACCTCTCCCTCTCTTCCCCTCGATCTTTCCAGTTGTCATGATGTTCTGCAATGCCTCTCTTCTCATCACATGACCAAAGAAAGCTGTTTGTCTCTTTCTTATTGTTGCATATAATGTTCTAGTTTCATTATCCTCTTTCAGGCAGTCGTTGTTAGTTACTTTGAAAGTGTTTTTTTTTCTGAAATGGTATGGGTGTCGGTAGTTCAGAAAGCAATGGCAAACTACTGAACGTAAACTTGCCCAGGAATCACGAACAGCCAAAAAATGTCAGGGCTGACTGCTACTTCCTTTATAGGATATGCAACTAACTCTTGTACTCCATCTAGCCAACTCTTACTGAATCGTCCTATCGCCTTGAATCCCTATGTTCTCACGTAAACAATATAAAATGACACAAAGTAGTGCAGCTTTACATAACAGAGTTACGACACAAACAGAACGTTGCGGCGGTTATCCTTCATCAGCAAACAAACACATTCACAAACACAACATACAGTCAAGGAGAACTCCTGTGACTACATTAGAAGGTGATGACAGGACTAGAGGAACAAATGCATGGAAAAATAGAAGCAATGAAGAGAAAATGAGAATTGAAAAAAATGTTAATTGAAAAGAATGTTAGTCGAAGAAAATGTTTAATAGAAAAACTGTTTATAGAGAAAAAAACTGCATACTCACCTCACGTACGGATCTGTAAATGACTACGGAAATCTCGGGTGTAGTTGGATGTTACGGTTCAGTGAGCACATAGAAAGAAGGGGGCGGGGTAGGAGGCGTGTAAAATTGAACGTAGTATTGACCACGACCCCATTGTATTATTTAAGGTCTGGGTGGACTGGTGTGCATGAACATGCGTACATACATAGACACACTTCAACAGACAAAATGCTAGTGTATGTGGACATATGTACAGTATATGCAAGAAGAGAGAGAGAGAGAGAGAGAGAGAGAGAGAGAGAGAGAGAGAGAGAGAGAGAGAGAGAGAAAGAGACAGACAGAGAGAGAGACAGAGAGAGGAAAAGTGTCTGCGACCTACCACATGGGGCATATTGTAACCTACGAAATAGTCAGTATGGTTGCTAGTCATACAACGCGCTTCAGGAGCCCCTCGCCCAGTGCTCGAGTTGGGGCTGTGTAAGATCCAACCACTGGCAATGCACGTGAAGAAGGTATGCACAGAGAAGCCAGATGTAAGGGGAGAGAGAGGGAGAGAGAGGGAGAGAGAGCGAAAGGGAGGGAGAGAGGGGGGGAGAGAGAGGAAGAGAGAGGGGGGAGAGAGGGAGAGAGAGATAGAGAGAGAGGGAGAGAGAGAGGGGGAGAGAGAGGGAGAGAAAGGGAGAGCGAGAGGGAGAGAGAGAGGGAGAGAGATAGAGAGAAAGGGAGAGAGAGAGGGGGAGAGGAAGAGAGAGAGGGA